>JAAWXA010000003.1:62566142-62737150 GCA_038090715.1 Florisuga fusca | reverse complement strand
ACCCACCCACCCAACAACAAAAAAAAAAAAGGCAAAGATAAGGGAGTGTGTTTTGCCTTAATCTGGTAGTTTGCCAAGGTGCCAAAGTGTGTGATAGCTCCTGCTTCCCATTGGGGTTCATCCACCACCACAGGTCTGCCTGACAGGTACTCTGTGTCCTTCCCAGAGTTTCACTATTTTGGCTCAGGGTCATACTAGAGACTCTCCTGGAAGGACCTGTGGGGTCCTTCTGCCCTAAGCAGATGTTCAGGCATCCAGGGCAACTGACTGGGCACTCATGCACTGTTTTTTTATTAGGTTGTCTGTCTACGGTGATGTTCTGAAAGGCATCCAGACTGCTCAGAAACACGGTGTGGTCTGAGAAGGCAGGAAAGTGTTCCCACATCTTATCCAATAAGGAGTGAAAAGAGCATATTTTATCACAAGCACCCTGTTAGTTTGGGCTTGGCTTTGGTTTTTTTGTTTTGGTTGGTTTGCTGTATTTTTGTTGGGAGGTTTTTGGTTTTGTTTTTTGGAGGGAGCTTTTTAGGTTGATTTTGTTGTTGATTATTTTTGTGGTTGCTTTTTTCCCCCCAAAATGTAAGGCCCATCCCACCTGTTCTGCATGTTTATTTGTGTCATTACCTCCCTGGTGAAATAAGAAAGAATGCTCATATCAGAGCTTGACAGCAGTGCAAGGAAATGTTATTCAAACCTCTCTGTAGTATGTATAGGTCAGTCCCACATTGGTCATGATGAAATGTGGTGTGGAAAGTAATATCCCAGCAATGCAGAGGACACTGAAAGAAATAAATACTAAGCCTGCATCTCGCTAGTATCTTTGTGTAAAGTGGAGCATAAGGGAACGTAGAATGATTAGGTTAGAAAGGGCCTCAAAGATCACCTATTTCCAACACCCCTGCCATGGGCAGGGACAACTCCCACTAGATCAAGTTGGTCAAAGTCTCAAATTTCTTCCTCGTATTTAATCTAAATCTACCCTCTTTGAGTTTGAAACTGTTCCTATTGTAATATCACCACATGCCCTTGTACAAAGCCCCTCCCCAGCTTTCCTGAGGGCTCCCTTCAGGTATTGGAAGGCTGCTATAAGGTTTCCCTAGACCCTTAGGCTGTTGTTCCCTAGGTTGTTCTCCAGGCTGAACAACCCCAACTCTTTCAGTCTGTCTTCAGAGGTGCTCAGGTGATCAGAGGTTCTCCTGCCCACTGATCATCTTTGTGGCCCCCCTATGGACTCACTCCAAGAGCTCCATGTCCTTCCTGTGCTGCAGGGCCCAGAACTGGAACCAGTACTCCAGGTGGGTTCTCATGAGAGTGGAGCAGAGGAGGAGGAGAATCATCTCCCTCAGCCTGCTGGCCACACTTCTTCTGATGCAGCCCAGGATACTGTTGGCTTTCTGGGCTGCAAGTGCACATTGCTGGCTCACATTGAGCTTCTCAGAAAAGACAGAGCTTTTGGCAGGAACATGGTGTTTCCCATATAGCTCAGGTACCACACTGGTAATCTTACATCGTTAACTTGTAGCTTTAGGCTAAGTCTGTTTCCAGAGTTGTCTGACTAACAGTTCTGCAGTGGACATAGGCAAACTGACAAATGAATTCTCTGTCCTGTGATGCTGTAGATAACATTCTTTGATCAGTCAGGCTTTAACCTCATCCAGGTTTATGTAACAGAAAAGAAACCTGCTGTTGTCAGTGCAAGTTTCTGTGGAGAGAATAATCTTTAGCAGGCATCTTTCTTACTAGATTTTATATTTTTTGATTTAACACAGGAGTTGAAGAGAACTTGTTGGTTTTTTCTCCATTGCCAAGTATGTAATCTGAATTTCTGAGCTAAGCTCCAGGTCAGTAAATTGTTTGTTACTGCAGGCTTCTACTGAGCAACCTGAGATATACAAGACAAGGGGTAATGGATCCAAGCTGGAGCATAGGAGGTTGTGTGTGCACAGGCTGCCCAGTGAGGTTGTGAAGTCTCCTTCTCTGGAGACATTCAAAACCCACGTGGACATGTCCCTTTGTGACCTACAGTAAGTGGTTGTGCTCTGGAAAGGGGGATGGACTCCATGATCTCTCGAGATCCCTTCCAACCTCTAACACTCAGTGGTTTCTGTGATTTCTGTGACCTTCTGGGGCACTGAGAGCCTGGAGGCAGCAGAGGCTTGTACATACCAACCTGCTGCCATTCTTTGAGATGCTGCCATGCAAGGACAAGTTATCTTCCAAGAAAACGATCAACCTGAGGATTTTTAAAGCTGGTTTCATTTGGAAACTTGGCTATGCACATGCTTATGCTTCCTGAAAAAAAATATCTACATAATTTCTTGACCCTACAGGCCTGGGCTTCTGGAGAAAAAATGGTATCTAAAATAAAACCATACCACCTTAATCCTAGATCTGGATTTTTTAGGAGATTAAACTTTTTCTCATGTGCATCCAATATAAGCTCTGGAAACAGCCAAGAGACTCCAGTTGTCTGGCTGCTCGTCTGAGCTGAGCAAGTCACTACAAATAAGAAGTGACTTTGGCCAGGGATAAACTACTGCTCTGAAAGAGGAGTTACTAGCAGTATGGGGTTGACCTAATCTTCAAACAGGTTCCTACAGTGTCTTGAAAATCCTTTGTCTTCTGGGAAAAAGAAATGGAGTTAACTCTGTTCATGTTTAGCTGAAATAGAAAGAAGAGAAATTAGGTGGGAAACCAGAAAAGATAAGGCTTTGGTGGCTGGCATTGGAATTAAGCTGTGACATTTGCTTTGATGTTACAAGATACTACTGGGGGCCAGGGGAAAAAAAGATATTGCTTCTTGCAACCCACACCTAAGTACAGGGCAGGTGTATAAAAGCACAATACTACTCAAGTTGTTTGGATGTCCAGCCCCAAGGAGGCTGCTGCTTGACGTGTGTTTGTCAGGCACATGCCCCAAGCACAAAAGCAGCATACAGAGCACAGGCCAGTCGTACCAAGAGCCCCTGAAGCTGGTAAAGGGGAAAGGTGGCATCACACCAGAGGCTATTGGTCTCACCAGAGCATCTTCAGGCCACCAAGGCTCTCTTTTCTGGAACAACTTTGACATAGTCCTTGCTAGGTAAGAATCCTACAAGACACATCCCCATAGATGAAAAGAGAGAGCTTGTGATCAGTAATGTTAAACGCTGACAAAAGAGCTATAGAAACTAAAGGGAAACCTAACTCTTGGTTTTAATACATTATTTAGGAACCTTGAGATGTGCTGCCCTAGCCTCTGATGAATACTGAAAGCCTTGCTGAATTTTTCCTTGGAACTGAATTAAATGAAGCTGAATTTGCAGTGACATTACAGCTGATTCCTCCACTGATGTGTCAACATTGCATTATTTTTTTAAAGGGCTCAGAGGAAATTCCTGGTATGCCAATGCAATGCTGCAGTGAAGAGTGCTGCTGTTTGCATGTCATGGCTAGTGGGAGAGGCAGAGAAAACAAGTACATCTGCCTGGGGTGCCAACATCTGGCCAAGTGCCCCTGGAACAGCTCTAAGGCTTGGGGCATTGATCCTTGCAGGGCTTCTTTGCAGCAAAAGCACATTCTCTCTCCAGAGACCCATTTGCTTTGTGGGATGGACATCATTGTTTAAGGAGGTCTATGTTCAACTGAGGGCTGCCTCATTCAGTAGTTTCCATTCATTAAGCTTGTGCCATGATTGTAGAGACTTTCAGTCCAATGTGCAGGTGAAAATACAACAGAGGAGGTACAAGAATTAACACTCATAATGACATTTTTTCCAGGAATAAACAGAGTTAAAATTTTCCTGTGGAACTGATCAGCTCCAAAGACAACATCTGAGTGGCTGCCTAGGGTTATATACAGTTTTGTCAGTCAAGAGCAGAAGGTTCACCTATATCTTTTTACTTAGTGGTGTCTTGGTCATGCCTTCTGATGTGGAGTGTATATTGAAATTTCTGTCTGTCCTGGGCCCAATAGTGTTGTTGTGTTGTACATCATTATTACCAGATGAACTTTCCATCACAGTGAAACCCTGCCTGCAGCCCTGAAGCCCTCTTGAGACTACAAGATCTTGGTAGTAATGTCAATGAAATCATCATCTATGTTCTGGAGGGAACTGGCAGGTTCCTAGCCTGCTTCCTTGTAAGGTTGCTTCTCATTCAGTGCAGCAGGGCAATGATCATGTCAGGTGGAGCCAGCCCTTAATTGTATATTTCAGAGACAAGAAATGTAGAAGGTGTGTCCCTGGACTATTTCCAGTGAAGATCTATAGGAGAATGGCTTTGTGAATATGAGGATAACGAAGGCTAAGGAGCAGATGAACAGGTCTTCCTTTGCTGCATCCTGTATCTAGAGTGATAGAGAATTACCCAGCACCAGAAATCTGTAGTTGAAGGACTGTGTGAATCAAAACTGGCATATTTTATCTTAAAAAAAAAAAAAAATTGATTAATTTTCTTTTTGAGCTTATTCTGTCACTTTTAAACCCTTCTATATTGCTAGTTTCTACAGCTTACTGGTGGCAAGGAATGTTTGGGTTGGACATGGGAACAATTTTCTCAATTAAAATGAATAGGGTACCTTCTCTCATCCTATTTTCTTTTTCTCCAACCTGTAGCCACTTTGTGGTGTTCTGTGGTCTTAATAATTTTCACTTATTAAAAATCTCTTATTCCCACTTTTCCCTCTCTAGCATGCTGCTTGTAGGCTCAGAAATCTGCTCTGTTGTCGGGATTTTGGGTTTTTTCCTCCACAGTTTTCTTAGGCTCCAATTCCACAGTCTGTGGGAGCTGATTCACTGTGGATGTCATGTTCAGGAATAGTGGAAGGAAGCATCAAGGCAGCAGTTAAAGATGTTATTTTCCCCTCAATCTATACTGAGTGGTTTCATTAAGGGTAACAAAGGGGTGATTGGTAACAGACAACACAGCCTCATTAGGGGCAAGTCCTGCCTGATTAATTTGGTGGCCTTTTAAGATAGGCTCACAGCCTCAGTGGACAAAGGCAGAGGAACAGACATCATCTGCCTGGACCTGTGCAAAGCATTTGACACTGTCCTGCATGACATTCTGATCTCTAAACTGGAATGATACGGATTTGGTGGATGGGCCACTTGTTGGATAGGGAACTGGTTGGATGGTCACACCCAAAGATTGTGAGGTTGTGATCGATGGCTTGGTTTCCAAATGAAGATGTGTGCCCAGAGGTGTTCCTCAAGGGTCAGTACTTGGACCAGTGCTGTTTAACATCATTATCAGTGACATGGACAGTAGAATTGAACCTACCCTCAGCAAGTTTGCTGATAACACCAAACTGCATGGGGATGTCAACACGCTGGAGAGAAGGGATGCCATCCAGGGGAACCCTGACACTCCTGAGAAGTGGGCTTGTGCAAACTGCATGAAGTTCAACAAGTCCAAGTGCAAGGTTCTGCAGCTGGGTCAAGGCAATCCCATGTACCAATACAGGTTGGGAGGTGTCATGAACACGTCAATAAATTAAAAAAAAAATGTCTCTTGAATCAGCTAAACTACATCCAAGCTGGCATGAGTCAGCTCCATTTTCACTGTCTACACTCTTCAGAGATAACAAAGTTAATTTCAGCAGCAGACCCTCTCTCCTTTGATATGGGAACAGCCACCTTGAAGTAGCAAGCTAATAAGATAAAATGCAAATCAGAACAGCTCATGATACAAAGTTGCCAGACAGGTAATGGAAATTGGTGCAAAACAACTCGTGTTGAATACAAGAGCTAAGGAATTGAAATGCCTGAATAGCAAATGGAAGGCCAAATTGAAGTACAAATTGAAAAAATCCCTGGCAATGATTTGTGAAAAGCAGACATTTGGCTATAAAAACCAGGGGGGGAAAAGGAGAAAAGTCATCAAAATCATCAAAAGCATCGACAGCATCATTGTCTTCAAGATCATCGAGACCAAGGACACCTTCAACGAGACAGTGACTGTGGCACTGGAGAAACGGTGATTTCCCAGTGGACCTCAGAGGTTGAAAACTCTGAATCTGTTCCTTTTTTTTTTTTTTTTTTTTAAGTTCTCTCTTGGATGACTCATCTGTTTAAAAACCTGTTCTCTGCACTATATCTTCCGTTATTAACCCCTTCCTGAAACACATTACCAGCTGGGTGCTTTTCCCTGAAATTAACCATTCTAATTTTCTTAAATCTTAAAGTTGGTTACTTTTTGCAATTTGTGGGGCATATATATGCTGTGGCTTATGTTTAAACATAAACAAAATATAAAATAATAATAGTTAATGACTGTTACAGGAGGAGAAAAGATTGAGGGCAGCCCTGAGGAGAAGACTTGAGGGTGTTGGTGGACCAGAAGCTTAACATGAACCATCAATATGTACTTGCAGCTCAGAAAGCCAATTGGGTCCTGGGCTGCACCAGAAGAAGCACAGACAGATGGTCAAGGGAGGTGATTCTCTCCCTCCACTTCGCTCTTTTGGGACCCCACCTGGAGTACTGTGTCCAGTTCTGGAGTCCCCAGCATAAGAAGGACACAGAGCTCCGGGGATGTGTGCACTAAAACGATCAGAGGTCTGGAGTTCCTCCTCTGTGAAGACAGGCTGAGGAAATTAGGATGGTTCAGCCTGGAGAAGAGGAGGCTCTGAGGTGACCTTATAGCAACCTTCTAATATCTAAAGGAGATCTACAGGAAAGCTGGGGTAGGGCTTTTTACATGGGTGTGTAGTGAGAGGACAAGGGGAAATGGTTTAAAACTTGAAGAGGGGAGATTTAGGTTAGACATTAGGAAGAAATTCTTTAATTTGAGGGTGGTGAGACACTGGAACAGGTTGCCCAAGAAGGTTGTGGCTGCCCCCTCCCTGGAAATGTTCAAGGCCAGGCTGGATGGGGCCTTGGCCAACCTGGTCTAGTGGGAGGTGTCCCTGCCCAGTGTGAGAGCAATGCCCTGGCCATGAGATGAAAGCCTGGCTCATTGCTTTGCAGAGGAGGACCCAAGAAAGCATCTGCACAGCTTTGTGCAGCTATTCAGGTATGGTAGAGGAATTGCTGCACTGAGATAATTACCAGCACACAGTGTCTTCCTGTCTCATTATTTCTCTAACAATAAATGCAAAATATTTTTTTTTAATTAAGCCTGAAATTACTTGGAAATTTAGAGATTTTTCTATGGGCACAGAAGAGCTGTTCTTTGTGTCTGATTACTGGAAAATGTGCTGTGCACATCTTACAGGCAGTTTAATACAGGGAAAATTCAAATCTCTATTGTGAAGAAAGGCAACAAATCAGCTTTTGATCAGCTATTGAGATCAGCTCTTACTTGATGCTTGTGATGTTGAAGTGTTCTGATAACTTGAGCTGATTCCTTTAAGTCATTTTTCAACGAATTTTCTCTTCCCTACTTGATCAAAGATAGCAGAGAGCATAACTGATGGCTTTCATATTCATGTTTATATTTTTGGTTTATGGTAGGAGAATGCATTTGCCATTTTAATGAAGTACATGCCCACCCATTACCCAGTTACTGGAGTGATGATTAACCTAATATACAAATGTACTCATCACAACTCATATTCAAGAAGGAATTTTTTCTGAGGTAGTCTCCCTGCTGGCAGTTCTACAAGGTTTTTGGTTTCAGCATATTTGGGACATTGATGAGTCTTGTGTGACAAACTTCCTCTGCTCTGGGCTATTTTTTTGGGTTGCTGTCTTGTAGCTATTTTTTCCTTCCTTCCTTCCTTCCTTCCTTCCTTCCTTCCTTCCTTCCTTCCTTCCTTCCTTCCTTCCTTCCAATAATGAATAGCATCATAATCCTTGTAATAGCTGGTTTGGCTCTGATGGTCTCTATGTCAGTGATCACATGATAAAGCTACACATGAGCTGGAAATGTGCATTTGAAGCCCAGAAAGCCATTGATAGAATTGTGACCAGCAGGTTGAGGGAGGGGATTGTCCCCCTCTATTCTGCTCTTGTGAGGCCCTGCCTGGGTGTCACACAGAGGGGCTGTTAGAGCAAGTCCTTAAGAGAGCCACAGAGATGATCACAGGGCTGGAGCATCTCTCCTCTGAAGTCAGGCTGAAATAGTTGGGATTTTTCAGCCTGGAGAAGAGAAGGCTCCAGGGAGAGCTTATTGAAGCCTTTCAAAATATTAAGGGGGCTTACAAGAAAGGTGGAGACAAACATTTTAGTGGGGCATGTAGCGACAGGGTAAGGACTGATAGTTTTAAACTAGAAGAAGTTAGGTTCAAACTAGATATAAAGAAGAAATCTTTTACAATGAGGATGGTGAGACACTGGAACAGGTTGCCCACAGAGGTGATAGATGCTCTGTCCCTGGAGACATCCAAGGCTAGGCTGGAGAGCACTCTGAGCAACCTGATCTAGTTGAAGATATCCCTTTAAAGGTACATTTCAACCCATCAATGATTTCCCTTCCTATGATTCTGTGATATGCATGAGGTACAAACTCACTACAAATGAACTGGGGTTTGTCATCAAAATGTACATAAGGAGTTTGTACTCTTTGTAGTGCTTTTAGAGATGGCTTTTCCCATAGCTCATTTTTATTTTCTTTGTCTTTTCTGCTCTTCATACACACATTTGCAGTAACACCAATTCCAATGTCTTTTTTTGATCTGTTACTGTACTTTGCCTCCTGACAAAGACAATTCCCTGTGTCTGATCTGTCCCTGGTGGAGTGACCAGAGCTCTGTGTGTTGCCACTTGGAGCCTGCACCTTTTCTCCTGCTCCTATTGCAGCACAGCCCTGGTACTTAGGGAGTTCTATGAACTTGCCATTTAGTGCAGTTTGGCTGTATATCAATACAGTGGCTGGTTACCAGAGTGGAAAGACTCTTTTCCCTTAGAGATGAGGTGAGAAGGGAACAAAAATGCTCTTTCAAGGTTCTCTATCCCTTTTTGGCTTGCTGCTCCCACGTTCAGGTGTTGCTGGGGTATGGGGCTCTCTTTTTCCATTGCAGTGTAGAGGAAGAATGCTCTTATTTTGTATTCTTTATGCAGCCCAATAGCTATTTTGCAGTGTCTTCTGAGATCTGAAAGGTGTCCTCCTGGGGTGTATATCCACCTTCAGGTCCCCCTCCTCAAGGACTGAAAGACTGTGCCTTGCTTGGATTAATTATTCTCATTTTTTATTTGTTTTCCACCAATATTTTAAATTCCTGATGGCATTATCATGGCTTAGCTGGAGCAGAATGGTAAAAGCTATGTTAGTATCAGAAGAGAAGAGAAGAGAAGAGAAGAGAAGAGAAGAGAAGAGAAGAGAAGAGAAGAGAAGAGAAGAGAAGAGAAGAGAAGAGAAGACTTCCAGCTTAAAGTGACCTACATCAATAATTTTCTTGTTTCAGTAATTTCAAAAATTTCTTTTTGTTTCTTGATTTAGAATCTCTCTTTCCTCCTTGTAGCTCACATAAATATTTAAGAGAGAGAGTGACATAAAAAGTAGTATCTTTTGTCCCTTCTTATGAGTTTTTTAAAGGGAGAAGGCACCAATCTCTTAAATTTAGCCATGGATACATAGATACAATTCTTCCTTGCAAATCGAGGGAGATGGGAGATAAAGTTATTACTGTTTCTACACCATCTCCTGAAATAGATCACGGGCTTTCTAATGACTGTGTCTGCAGCACTCTGTGCTCTGCCATTTAAAATCCTGCTGGCATTGCATACTGTTATGCTTGTTTCAGCATCACCGGTGGCATTTTTGCCCCTGTCAGCAGCTGCAGAAGAAGAGCCCTTGCACCCTGGGATGTGTCCCATGCAGCTGCCCATCCACTGGCTGTGTGACACTGGTCCTTGTTTGTGCTGCCAGGTCAGTTATCAGCTCTGACAAGCTCTGATATTCCAGTATTTTTGAACACTGTAATTAGAAATCCGTTCTTCCCTCCACAGATCCAAATTCTCAGTCTATATTTTGTTGTCATGTGTAACCCTGGCAATTCCAGGATGCTTCTTTTAGCTGTTCCAGGTTGAAGCCTTTTGTTAATGAAGCCCATGCAAGCTCTGCTCCTGATTCCCCAGCGAGGAAGGCTGCAATAAACTGCTCTGTGTCCAACAGCTGTAGCAGCCTTCATCTCCTGTCACATGAGAAGCCCTTCAGCTGAAGGAACCCCAGTCCCACCCCTACTCAGGGTTAATTATCTTCTTTCATTTGCAGATGAGACTCTGCATCAGCTTTTCAGTGTGTTACCTTACAAAACACATGCTGAGGTGGCTTCTAATGTTGCTGGAAGAACTGGAGGCTTGTTACAAGAAACAAGCTGCTTGTCCTGCTTGCACAACCCACCTGGTGCAGACACATCAGGGTTGAAAATGTCTGACTTCTAGTGCTTCTTGTATTAAAGAAAAGAGAAAACAACCACTGACAGTTGCTGGCACTTCCCTTGTTCTAGGCAATTCTTGGTATGCTCATTTGCTGAGCTGTAGGAAAGACCTGATCAAGGGGTGATCGGTCCTTGCTCAGATGTTCATCTTGTAATCTGTCTCTGCTGGCTGCTATACCTTCTCACTGTTATATCTTACTGTTGACCTTTACATATCTCAATTTTTAGAGAAAACACTCCCGATCTTCAGGTCCAAACCAGTTTCATCTACTATTATCTTTGCAGACACAGTAGAGATCATGAGGCCGTATAATATAGCAAGTACAATATCAGTTTGCAGGGTGGTTTTAGCTTTGCAGCAAGATTTGCAAGCTGTGCCATTAACATTGCAGTTGTTTTCACTTGACTGCTCGGTTAATGGGAGGCAGCAGAAGGTGCTTTCTGTGATTAAGACATTTCTAGTTGGAGAGGAGGGGAGGGTGCATTTTAGGCATATGAGTATGACAGGGGATGTCCAAGCTGGCACTGGCCAGCAGCTCTGCAGAAGTGGTGTTTGGGGCTGTAGTTAACACTGAAGTGTCTCTGAATTAACAGCCCTAGCCCTTCAACATCTGAAAGGGGTGGTACCCACTGTGGCTGTAAGTTTGTCTGGCTCCATTGAGGATGATTACAGCTCAAAAGTGCCTTTAATGGGTGCATGTGAAGAATCTGAGGCCTGTGGCTGGCACTTTTGGAATGCCTATTCATGTATTTTTGCATCTGGTTTTGGTTAGTCATGCATACATTTGAAAATAGATTGCAACTTCCCTGCATGAAGCATAATTCTCTGCAGTCTTGGAAGTGTCTTGTGTATGGTGTTTGGTTCGAAACAAGCTCAAAGGAGATGTGGCAAATATTATAACATTCACTATTGTGCTGGATAATGTGAAGTTTAGCTGAATTACTTGGGGAAAAATGAGAGCAATAATCAGTGACCACCACACAGCGTTTTCCTGTGTTCAAACAAATCAGTTGCCAATTTCTGCCAGACTCCAGGAGGAGTCTCACAAATTATTGGCAGTTCTGTCTCTGGCATTGTGAAAAATTGCATCAATTTCTGAATTCATGTAGGACCAAACAAGTGTGTGTCTTCCTGTATGGCTGTGTTGTTCAGATTTGATTCTGTTTTTTTTTTTTTTTTTTTTTTTTCCTCCTAGAAATCCCCATATGAATCTTTCCTGTCTATTGCTGTCTTTGACAGCTACACTCACCTAATAAAGTTTAGCCATGCTCATTACCCACAGGGAACTGGTTTTTTGTTTTTCCATCCCAAAATTCACAGACATTTCAGGGACTTCGTTCTTGTGCAGGGTGACCTAATGACAACTATGTTTTTAGAAGTTTCACTTGCACTGTAATTCCCTCTTCTCTGATGACTTTTGCTGGCCTTCTTGTTTGTAGACACTAACAACGGTTATTATGTCCCTGTTCTCAAGTCTCCCTTCTCTTCAGCATTATGTGAGAAAGAATATGTTACAGGTCTTTTTTTTTTTTTTAATTAACTTTTTAATTAGTGTTAGGTAATCACAAGGTCATGTACTGAAGTTTTGTTGGTAGAGGCTCCAGATTTCTCCCAAGAATATTCTCAAAAGCTTTGATACCTGTTGCAATAATTACTTCGGGGCTTGGCACGTGTTAATCAATATCCTCACTTCCAGGGTCAAAGAAAACTAATTCCTTTTTGGCCTGAGTATGATATGCCCTCTTTTGTTTTGGCTTCTTCTCCACTGGAACACTTCCCTGCAGCATTTCTGCTCTAGGTGCTCCCTGTAAAGCAGGTCACCAAATGCTGGTTTTGTGATGAAGTAGATTTCATAGAACCATAGGATCGTTTCGACTGGAAAAGACCTTTAAGATCATTGAGTGCAACCATAAACCCAACCAACAACATCAAGTCCACCACTAAACCATGTCCCCAAGTGCCACACCTACACACCTACACAGTACCTCCATGAGTGGTGACTCAACTGCTTCCCTGGGTAAGCACACAGCATATTGCAGGGAAACATAAAAACTCGGCAGGACACCTCCCCCTCCACAAAATGAGTGTGTCATTAGCCCTAAGAAGGATGTGAAAACAGAAAAAAACCCTACCAAAACACATATGTAGATCTGTTGCCAGGGTAACAGCCTCCTGTGTACTTGACATTGCTAGTAGAGTCCTTTTTCAGTTCTTTTGGGGAGTTAATATTTTTAACTGTTGTCACTTTCACTTGGAGTTCTTAATTTTCTAAAAGGTGACCAAAACTGCTTTGCTGCATATTGATTTGTGATCTCCTATAGTCTTCCCCTGGGTCATTCTGTTTGTAGTTTGGGATGAGTGATGCTAGGTTTTATTGTGCTGCTTTCTCATGCTGCCAGCTGCCAGAACATCACCAAATGACCTCACCTCTTGTCAGAGTTTCAGGACTTCTAGCATTATGGCTTCATGGAATAACCCACATATGGAGCATACCCCAAAGGGCAGTCACCATTAGCATTGTCTTCCTAACAGACAGCTTAACACAATGAGATTTTTGTTCAGCCTGTCAGTTCTGATCTTTTGGGTTATTTCTGCTGTTGCATACAGCTGCCAACATCCATTTTCTCTTTCCTCTGGGATGACCAGAGAAACACATTCTCTTAAGAGATGGCCTTTAGTTGCATGTACATTTCTGCACCTTCAGGCCCTTCAGGACTTTCTCTTCTACTGTTGGGCACAATTCTGCTTTCCGTGGCACATGCTGTGCCTGCTGTCCCTGTCCTCCATTCCTCCACCACTTGCTTCTCACTCAGTGCTGCAGAAGGCTATTGCCCGGCCATCTTTTTGCTGGTTTTATCACATAGGTGTTGTGATGGGAGCAGCAAGCTCTTCCTCTTCTCTTTGGGTGTATCACCTCTTTCTACTCCTCAGGGCTTTTTCTAATATGATATTTTCTCAATATTTTTGCTTATATTTGTCTGAGTTTGCTGTCCTTAATATCACCTCCCAGGAACTACGTGTCCCAATGAAGAGGAAGTGCCAGGAGGCCTGTGTGGATGAGCAAAGAACTCCAGTACACACTTAGGGGTCTTATAGAGAGTGGAAGCAAAGACAGATACCCTGAGAGAAGTACAGAAAAGCAGTCAGAGAAGCAAGAGATCAGGTTAGGAAAGTGAAAGCACAAAGAGAAAATTGTATCTGGCAAGGGAGGTTAAGGGCAACAAGAAAAGTTTCCATAGCTACAGCAGTGTTAAGAGGAAGACTAGGGAAAACGTGGGCCCACTCCAGAAAGAAACAGGAGAGCTGGCCATCCAAGATGTAGAGAAGACAAAGGTAGTCAATGGATGCTTTGCCTCAGTCTTCACCTACAAGGACTCTGGCACACCCTCCATGTTAAAGAAACTAAAGGCAGGGACTGACAAAAGGAAGATCCTCCCACTGTAGATGAAGAGCAGGTTCAAGACCAACTAAAGAACATGAAGGTGAAAAAGTCCATGGGACCTGATGGGATTCACCCACAGCTCCTGAAAGAACTGGTGGATGAAGCTGTAAAGCCACTGTCCATCATATTTGAAAAGTCGTAGTGGTCTCGTGAAGATCCTGCTGACTGGAAAAGAGGAAATATGATACTCATTTTCAAAAACGGAAAGAAAGAGCAAGGGAACTACAGGACAGCCAGTCTCACCTCTGTGCCTGGCATGATTGTGGAGCAGAAGTCTCTGCTAAGACATGTTGATAAAAAAGGGGTGATTTGTGACAGACAACACAGCTTCATTAGGGGCAAGTCCTGCCTGTCTAATTTGGTGGCTTTTCATGATGGGGTCACAGCCTCAGTGGACAAAGGCAGAGCAACAGACATCATCTGCCTGGACCTGTGCAAAGCATTTGACACTGTCCTGCATGACATTCTGATCTCTAAACTGGAATGATACAGATTCGATGGATGGACCACTTGTTGGATCAGGAACTGGCTTGGTGGTCACACCCAAAGAGTTATGATGAGTGGTGTTCCTCAAGGGTCAGTATTTGGACCAGTGCTGCTTAACATCTTTGTCAGAGACATGGAAAGTGGAATTGAATGTACCCTCAGCAAGTTTGCTGACAACACCAAACTGTGGGGAAGTCAACATGCTGGAGGGAAGGGATGCCATCCAGGGAGACCTTGGCAGGTTCAAGAAGTGTACTCAAACAAACTGGCTGAAGTTCAACAAGTCCAAGTGCAAGGTTCTGCAGCTGGGTCAAGGCAATCCCATGTACAAATACAGGTTGGGAGGAGAAAGGATTGAGGACAGCCTTGAGAAGGACTTGCAGCTGATGGTGGACCAGAAGCTTAGCATGTGCATAAAGCCAATTGTATCCTGGGCTGCCTCCAAATAATATTCTTGTATTATTTTTTCAGTATCAGTATCAATACAAGGAAGATACGTACTAGTATAGATGCTGGGAAATTTCAAGGCTTAGTCAAGAAAATTAAGTGACAGTAATCATCATTATCCTGAAGATACCTGCCTGTTCTGCATATTAGATGGGTAGCACTGAACCTTTTCATCTGTTGCTGTTTGGATCTGTGTTCAAAATTTCTGTCACTTTTGCAAAAATAATTAAGTGCAAAAAATAATATAGGAAATCCCAATACTTTCTTTTTTTGCAGCTCTCTACATCACAGACTCACTGGCTAAGGTGTTAATTCAAATGTTCCTGAACTTCTTTTGTGAAATCCTTGATGCTACTCTTATTTGGTGACAGCTGCCTGCTCTTGGTCTGAGGCAAATAGCTGTAATTTAAAAAGGACATCTGAAACGTTATTCCTTTCCCTGTGAGCAGTTTGTCTAGCTGCTGTGGACCAGGAAGACTTTTCTTTACAAGCAAATCATTTAGGCAGCAATGTGTGCACCAAGAAAAAGGTATGAAAAACAAGATCAAGACAAATTACTGTTGATCTGGTATTTGTGTGTGTCAGCTTCTGGGTGGCAGCACAATCTCATCTCATGACAGGTCAAGGCAAATGTCAGAACTTCTTAGTGGCAGCAACCAGCCTCTGATATCTCCTGTTTTTTGTGGTGTGAGAATGGACACAGAGGCATGACCTCCAGATTAGGTGGCGTGTGGTATATTTGTTTTTTTGATAGTATTTTTTCATAAGTCTTATGAGCAAAGTCTGAGATGTATCCGGTCCATTATGTCTGTTCACATCTCAGCTTGAAGAGTCCTTGTGTAAGCACTCCCACCTTCACCTCCCCAGTGCCCGCAGACCGCTGCCACCAGCGCTCCCGCAGGCTCCTCAGCTGCTTTTCCCCTGCTGAACAGCAAGTGAACAGTATTACACCAGCAGTGTAAGGATGGAATTATCTGCAAGGTTTCCAGCACTGAGGCAGTGCAGATGTGTGGGTTGACTGGATTATTGGAAGTTCATTTATTTTGGGTTTTTGTGTTTGGTTTTGTTTTTCCCTAAAGGTGGCCTTTCCAAAGTCTTTCCAAGGAGATCGTCCCTTGG
The DNA here is from genome assembly GCA_038090715.1 of Florisuga fusca. Taxonomy (NCBI): domain Eukaryota; kingdom Metazoa; phylum Chordata; class Aves; order Apodiformes; family Trochilidae; genus Florisuga; species Florisuga fusca. The sequence goes on along the minus strand of JAAWXA010000003.1, from coordinate 62,721,353 downwards.
CTCAGGATGGTCTCTGATCACCCTTCCTTCTTTCCTTCACCTCAGCTGGTTTCCTCTGGTTGCTTCCATCTCTTCATGTCTTGTTCCATCTCCCGTGTGCCCTCCTCCCATTTCCCTGGGCTGTGCTGGCAGGCAGGGTGTGCGTTGCCTTCCCTCTCCCATGGGAAAGCTGCATACTTCTGCCTGGCACAAAAGCAACCTTAACTGCTCATCATTACACCATGTCTTGCATATTTAATTGCTTTTGCTGGTGTAGAAGTTAGTGGAGGGTCTCTGGTGCCCAGTCCCTGGGTGCTTTGCAAGAATATGTGCAGTTCTTTGTGAGCAGACACAACCATCAACCAGATGCTCCTCTCAACTTGGTAATTTCTGATGTGGTTTAATGCTCATGCTTGGTTGGCAAAGGCCTGTGTGGGTTCCTTCTGCAGTAATGGCCGTGTTTTTTTCTACTTTGATTCTATGAGTTCTCAAAAAATCAGAACTATACCCTAAAAGGCAAAGTATGAAAATCTTTCATGCTGGTGAACAGAGATGTTGTTTTCAGCATGGACATATCATGAGGTTCCCAGATCCTTGGAAAGTATGGCTGTCTCCAGCTTTACATAGAACTAAACAAAAGTTTCTCTTCATGCTTTTTTTTTCTTTTTCTTTCTAAAAAATATCTTTCTCTTTTAATTTAGAAGCCCTGATTTACTTCTTGTTGTTTGATAACAGATTGTAAGCCAAACATGTTTTCTGTTGTTGATACTCAGATGTGGTTTTAAGTTGAGGGCTTCTCACTTTTTCAAACAAAACTTAAAGGTACCAAAGGAAAATTGCAGTAGAAAATGCATGTGTTTTACCAGTCACTTCAGGAAAGATCATTTCTCAGCTCTCTACTGTGGAGCTACAAATAACTTTAAGCAGAGAAAACTGTACTGCAATACTTTAAGCTCCACATGCAAACAACATAGGGCAAGGCTGTGCCACGTCCATCTCAGTTCCTGAAAATGCATAGCTATTAACAGCTCTGCCCACATTTGGCCCCACTCCCAAACAACATGCATGATGCTTATTATATTGTCGTGCGTTTGCTCAAGGTTAGGATCTTAATTATAAATAACTAAGATTTGTAAAGGGTTTGAATTGGCTTGAAATTTTGGCAAATAGTCTAGCTGCAGAGCTCTGTTAAGAATGCATTTTATTTTTTTTGCTGTTGTTGTTGTTGGCCTATACGTGTCCTACATACTGATGTCGAAATTAATTGGAGAGGTTCTCAAAGGGAGTGAAAGAATACCAGCTGCAATTCCAAAAGCAAGAATTCATCCATCGCAGATGGCATTTTCGGTTCTGTATATAGAGTTTTTAGGCTCTGATTTATTTGTAAGACATTAGGTAGAAACTCACATATCTCTTGTAGCTCAGTAAAGATCTCTGGCTAATGCAACATGTGGCTTAAATATTGCATCTCACATTGGCATAACCAGGCTAGCATTTCAGATACAGGGAGCAGTGATCTGCTCTCATTGTGAACTTTTAAGTAGACCCTAAGAACAAGAGTGTTTCTTAAGTGGGTTTAAAAGCCCAGTTTGAAAGGAGTTTGGTCTAACATAGCTTGGTAGTTTGAAAGTACCTGTAATAGCTACCCAGATTATTTCTGCTGCAGGGCACATACAGCTTATGCTTAGCTAATAGAAAATCAATGGGTGGTGCCAAGCATGCCTCTTGGTATCAAAGAAAGATGGAGGGCTTTTCCATGATGCATGACTACAGATAAGATGAAGGACAAAACAGAAATAATAAAAGTTGAGAAAAGGGCAGCAAAATGAATAAGGAATGTAAGACTTCAGAGGCTTTCCATCTAGACAGACTTTTAAAAGATAATGAGAACTTCCAAAGAGAAAGGTTATGTATTGGACAAATGTAAAATATTTATACCATCTTCAGAAAGAACTGAGTGACCTTGAGGGCTGCAGTAATAGAAAGGGACTGATATTAACAGCAAAAAATTAAAGGTCACCTACTTGCTAAACTAATAACAAAATCTTTATTACAAATTGAGATCATATCAATGTTAAATGACAGAGGAGGAAAGATTTCTGAAAGCACTGGTGTATCAAATGGTGGCTGTAAATATCCAAAATGGTGTCTGTGAGGAGACTGCTCAACTAGTCTAGCTGTGTATAGTGGTGGTAGAAGAATATCAATACCTTTATGTGAGGAATGCTAGAGATCTCAGGCTGATCCCAGCATTAGCATCACAGATTGCATTATGTAAAAATGTTACCAGCAGATCAAGGGAGGTGATCTTTCCCCTCTACTCAGCCCTGGTGATACACACCTGGACTGCTGTGCCCAATTCTGGGCTCCTCCAGTACAAGGGACACATGGATGTGTTGGAGAGAGTCCAACAAATGGCCACAGGGATCATAAAGGGCTTCGAGTGTCTGACATATGACGAGAGGCTGAGAGAGCTGGACCTTCTTCAGCCTGAAGGTTAGAAGGCTCAGGACAATCTCATGGATGTGTATAATACCTGATGGGGGGAGTAAAGGTAATGGAGCCCGTGGTGTGTAGTGATGGGACAAGAGGCAATGGCTGCAAACTGAAACACAGGAAAAACATGGTAAAAACTTTTTTACTGTGTGGGTGACTGAGCATGGAAAGATGTTGCACAGAGAAGCTGTAGTGTCTCCATCCTTGGAGATACTCAAAACCCAGCTGAGCACAGCTCTGAGCAACCTACACTATGTGATGTTGCTTTAATCAGGGGGTTGGACTAGAGCATCTCCAGAAGGGCTTTCCCACCTCAGTTGCTCTGTGCTTGTGTGATTCATAGGAGAGGGATTCAGGCTGTAAAGAGTGCAGAGAGGGGTCACTGGGATGAGAAGGTTCCTAGAGTGCCAATCCTGCTTAGAGGGCTGTGATGTGTACCTAAAAGGTATATGAAGTGTAGGGAGGAGGGGGCATAGGCACTGCAGAGAGAGGGCAACTATTTGTTGCAAAAGGCCATGGTCACACAATAACAGCTGAGTTTATGCTTGTTATAAATAACTGGAAAGTTGAAGTTAAGAAGGGTTGGTTATCCATCAGAGTAATCACATTTGCTAGCAAATATCCAGAGGGCAGGGACAGAAAAAAAAAAAATGTAGCAATATGTAACTTCTTTTTAACAGCTGTTAGAAATCGTTAGAAAAGAAATGCTATGATACAATGCCTTCATGAGGCAGGTACTCAATTATAGAGGATTACTCCAATTTCTGTCTCTTCATGGAACAAATGAATGCTGAAAAGTAAAGTTATTGATCTCTGCAACTCATGTTTGTAAGATATTATGAAAAAAAGATTTTTGAGAGTTAGAAAAAATTAGAAACCAATAAGTGTAAGAACCCTGTCTATAGTTACACTGCCTGTCACTTATAGCCATTGTAGAAACTTCAGCAAAATCAGTCACGGAAATACTAACACCACTGTCAAGATGAGAGTAAACTGTGTGAGAGTGCTGGAGACATTGCTTTGAAAATACCAGACAACACGATTAATTTGGCTTTAAACTGACCCCTTCTTATCTTTCTTTTAATTCCCATTTAACACATCAGAGCAGGAGATTACTGGTTTAGGTTCTTTTTTCAAATGCTTTGCTGAAAGGCTCAAACTTCAGCTCTAAAAGGTGTGTTGGAAAGTGTTTCTTCACTCTTTTGGATGAAAATTCCATCTAAAATTTTTCTTGTCCTCTCACTTTTGTAACAGATGAAAATTGGCAATGCCATTTTTGGGTTCTATTGAATGTCTGCTATCTGAGAAGGACATTATGAGGATAATCTAGAGTTTTTGTTCCTCTGTATTATTGCCTGGCTCTAGAAAGGATTTTCTAGGACAATTTCTTTCAGGTTCCACCAGAAAACTTACTTCTGTCCCAAAGCTTCAAGTCAGTGGACTAAACTGCATCTTGGCAACTCATCCTTTGAGGTTAGTCTATACATTTGTGCTTCCACAATGTGCAGATTGTTCAAATTATGTGGGAGACTGAACATGTGAGAAATCCCATGAAATTGATAACAATTGCCTTTCACACAGTTGTTAATGCTGATTAATTTCTTCACAATAGATAATTACTATAATTTATATTGAAACATCTGTGGGAAAATAAAAGGCACTATTGTACTGGGAAAAAAAAAAAAAAAGAAAAGAAAAAAAAAAGAAAAGAAAAAAAAAAGAAAAGAAAAAAAAGAGAAAAAAGTGAAGCTCTGTAGAGCAATTTTGTAGAGCTGTAAAATAAAGTAGATAAGTAGGTCCAGCCCAAGGTGCTTGAGCACTGAGCAATACACATGGAGTATGCAGCACTGAGGACTTCTCTGTCATGGTTTCTGGGTAGCAGATGTGTTGCTTATAGCCCTTCCTGCACACATCTTGGTGACAGTTTTGGTGAGTGTGATTGCTCTGCTTGATTTGACCACATGTTTTGACTCCTGTGTGGTTGCATGTGCACTTCTTTTTATGTCAGGAAAATGTCTTAACAAGTCAATTCTGTTCACTGTGCATCCTTTTGGGGACCTTCTGATAAAACATCCTCTATCATCTGAGAGGAGCTTGGCATTGCTGCAGCCCTTGGGAAGCAGAGCTGCTGGAGAACTGCTGAGATTGCCTCACCAGTCCTACTGAGATCTTCTCTCCTTGGTCACCATCATCCAAGCACATCTCAGTCCCAGGCATTTTGCAGCCCGACTTTTGATGCCAGGTCCCTCAGCTCAGTATTCTTGGGCCACACAAGGCATTGGTATTTCTCCCCGCCCTTTTGATGCATTCAGAGACAACCCTCAGCCAAACACAGGAATAGCAACAATGGCTTTTATTTCCTCTCAAATATTGTGGGAAGGGCCTTGCACATCTGCAATATCTCCAGCTGTTTGTAGGCAGCACGATGAATTAATTTGGTGTGATGTCTGACATTAAGCCTTATTTCTCTTCCAGTTCGTTTCCTCTATTGAACCTGCCAGGGTGTGGTGGTGCTTCCTCCCAGATAACACTCAATTACCCTAAGAGATGAGCTTCAGTCTTCCTTATTTCTTCAGTGGTTCAAATTCTGCCAGCACGTTGCACTAAGTTCTCCATCACTCTGCAAAAAAGGCAGGACAAGTGCACAGCTTTTGCCAGCTTGTAGTCAATTGCTGAGGAGTAGCTGTGAATGTTCAGTGACTCACATCAGCTGGGAAACTGTTGTCTGTTAGTTACATTTGCAGGGCCATATAGCATCCAGGCATCGGTGCTTTATCACAGCTTTGTTCCCTGCCATCAGAAGCATTACACTGCAAATCTTCCATCTTACCTAGCATGCATGTCTGTAAATCTTCACCTGCGTGGCTGCAGATTTAGTCAGCACCTCTGAAATTGCTCAGTAGTTCATATTAGGAAAAGATGAAAAAAATGTGAGCTAGTTAGAGTGTGAATCTGGGGTGAAAAGAGAGAGACTGAAAAAAATTTGGCAATGCAGATTTTGCTGCAGGTAAATAGCACAGGCCTGGTATCCAGCAGCTGAATGAGTAAATTTGCCATAATTTTTAGCTAATAAACCATCTGGAACATCTATTTGGACATTCAGACTAATGAGATGCCCACCCAAGAAATGGATCAGACCTTCTGTGAGTTCAGACAGCCCAGAAAAGCTGCGGTGGCCTCCCCAGTGCTCACCAGCTTGTTTCCTTGTCAAACTGTGCCAACCTCCTTATCCTGTCAGGGCACAAGCTGCCCGTGCTGCCTCCTGCCCCCCCTGCTCCCACCTCCCTGAGGGGCTCTGCTCCCTGCAGGCTGTTCTCATCAACCTCCTCCTAAACGAGGCACTTGCTGGCATCACCCTGACCAGGAGGGATTGGTCCTCAAGCATTTCAGAATTAACACAGCCTGGAGAACAGTCTGTAGCTCTCATAGATGCTGCTTGTTCCCTGATGTGATGTGGAGGTCCCTGTCCTCTCCAATGCAAGACTAGGGTGGCTTCCATCCCAGTGTGGCCCACGTGCTCTGTCTCTCTTCTGATGATGCAGACATTGCCTGAGACTGGCACTTAAATGGGAAAACCAAATCAAACAATTACCTGAATTATGCCTGAAAATTATTATGGTTTTTATAGCAAAGAAGGAGAAGAATTAAAGTGGGATTTGACTAACCAGAACTTTTTAGGGCTCAAAAGTTTGCACGAAGTAACTTTCACGAGCAAAATACCCTCTGTCTTCTGATGACAAGAACACAGAATGAGTGCAGACAAATGATCATTAAGCTGTGGTTTTTCAAACCTCAGTTTGTTGCCTTTCCTGGGCTCTGTGACTGAGAGCTCCAATTTCAAAAGAAAAATAGTAATTTTGTAATGTTCAGCAGTGATCAAATTGAAATTATCTGTAGTTTTTTAAAACTACCCAAAGGGAGGCTGGGTATCTGAAGACTCCCTAACCAGACTGCAAGCTGAGCTGGGCTGGCCCTGTGTCTACACTGCAGGAGAAGAATGTTCTCAGTCCCTCTGCCTAGATCACACTATTAAGTGTCTTGACAATGACACTTAAATGCCAGTATTTTTTTCCAGTGATGGAATTCTGTGGACTTATTGGAAGAGACTGAGAATAGAATGATTCAAATCAGCTTCCTGTTTCTGAGGAGAAGGGCTTAGTATACAGTCTGAAGATGAAGGCTGCTTTAATTCCTTGTACTGGACTGGGTTTGCTCTGTGTCCTGCCTGAGTGCCATCAACAGGCAGCACTGTAGGAAAGTGAAGCTACCCAAACCATCAGTTTTGTGATCTAAGGACTGAGCCTCTTTTCCAGAAGAAACTCCTTGATGTATTGGCTGATCCAAGGGTGCTGCCAGCGTCACTGCAGGTATGTGAAAGAGAATATCCCCATAATTCCATCGAGATGGTAAGAATTATTGCACGGGCTTGTTCTGATGGTGTCTAAGATGTCATGTCCAGCTCTGCATTCAGAGTGGGAGGAGTCTGCAGAAGGAATGTTGTGGGGAAAAAGAGAAAGAAGAGCACATCATATCTGAAAATACTAAAGGAGCTTTTCTTGTTTAGCTTAGCTAATGGAGGCTGGAGGGAATCTAGCTGCTGTCTGTGAAAATGCAGGTGGAATGAATGGGGACATTCTGAATATAGCAAAAGTGGCAAAAAAAAAGAAAGTATATGAAGGTATATAAATGGGCTGGAGGAAATTCAGGTCAGAAATGAGGAGATGGTTCCCCATCATTACAAAGGTGGAGTCCTGGAAGATTTCCAAACAAAATACAGTGATTGCTTCCAAAATTGAGCTTGGTGTGGCTACAAAATGATTTTATATGTATGTTGTGGTGTCAGTGACTGACCGCTGTCACCAGGAATTCTATTCCTCTTGCATATCTGTTTGTTAAAATTGTTTTAAATGCCAGTTATTCTTCTCTCCAAAGGAAGGTAGGTCCCACTAAGAAAACATGGCACACTCACACAACATGTGCCAGCAAAGTGGCAAGGGGTCCATTAGCCTTTCTGTATCAGGTTCAGCGGCTCTCAAGGTCTCTGCTGAGCTGGTCACTTATTTGTACTATGTACACATATTACAGGCACAATTCAAATTACTCAGCGAAAGAAAAAATAAGTTATCAAGAAACAAACAGAAAATCAGTACATTAAATTCTAGTCCTTTGTGCTCGGGATTGTGCTGCCACAGTCTCTAGGGCTGTGTGCTGTGATTCCTCTTGGGAAGTGAAATAGTGAAGTGGTATCTTGTGAATCATGTCATACTGTGAAATATGGCTTTAAATATCACAGAATACAGATCTGCTGAAAAAGTCTTGTTTGTTCAAGGTTTGCTCTTTTTCTTCCATTGTCTAGAGTAACTTAGATATGGGAATATTAATATTTTATGTCCATTCCCAGACAGGTCTTTTTTTCACTTGGGTCTCTGCTAGCAGATGTTGCTTATCTCTTCCCTTTTAGAGGATTGCTATTACCCTCCAGCTGTCCCTGTTTCCCTTCAATTAGTGACCCAGTAGATGTTAGCTAAATATAGAGCAATCTTGTTTCCTTTTTGTAAAGAATTTGATTGTCACTCAGACCTCAAGAATTCTCCACGGGGTAAATCTGACTAGACTTATGGACAGCAGGGACACAGAGTGTCTTAGAGATGTGGTGGACCTGGCAGTGCAAGGTTAACAGTTGGACCTGATGGTCTTAAAGGTCTTTTCCAACCATACTGATTCTATGATGGTGAACTCCAATGAAGGTGACTTTTCCTGTTTTCACCATCTCTAACGTAATTTTATCCCCTGTTATTTCTTATTTTCTCAAAATACAAAGGAAGCCTTTCTGCCACACTTCTCTCTGAGACTATTTGCAGAATTCCTGCTCTGGTTATTAAGCTAGCAAAGTATCCTCAGTGTTGCTTTAGTTGTGGTACTTACTTACACTGATGATACCATGGGTGAAAAGGAACTTTTGTTCCTTTCAAGTTAATGATCATGTTGTTTATTTTCCTCTTTTTGCCTGTTTTTGTTTGTGAGCAACTTTGGTCCCCAAAACCTTCAGACAGTCTGCTTTTTTATTCTAGTAAATGTACTCAGAAAAATATTTATGTTGAAGAGAAATAGTCTAAAACTCAAAATTCTCAGAGCCCAGCACAGTTCTCTGTCAGTTCTCTTTCCCAGGCGTTGTCTGTGGCAGTTCTCCTCTCCAGCAATTCCACGTTTTTTAAGTAAGACAAGAACATAGACAAAGACATTGTCTTATGCCTGAGGCCTCACTGAAGTCAATGAAAGGTTGTAGATTGACTGCAGTGGCTACTGGACCAAGGTGCCTCTCACAGTTCTCAGGTAGGTTAAGAAAGCTTAGTTAACTAGAAAGTATTTTTCTGAATAGTGCATTTTATTATGAGTAATGTATCTATTTATAACCTAATTAAATTGGTTTAATAGGGCACTAGAAAATAGTCCAGGGGTAGAAGATTAGGTGAAGGTGGTTGATTGTCCAGGTTGAATGTAGATGTGACCTGTCCTCTTTTAATATCTGTACTAAAATGAATCTGGCATGGCTTGCTAGTAGAAAGCCCATGAAATAGTTTGTGTGTCAGGAATTTAAGTGCATCTAATTCCAGCAAAATAAACCAGCACCTGAAGTGTTAATATATAGTAACAGACTATTTGATAAAAATGGTGATGTTTCACAGTAGCTGTGATATTCCTGATCCCTTCTTTCAGGCTTTTATTTTTTAACATAACCTGCTGTAATTGTCAAAATTGGGCATAATAAATTATTATGTTCTATAATTAGAGAGGTAATCATATTTAATTTTTCGGTGGACAGTGGTCTGTAACAAGCTTATTTCTGTGACAAGGCACACTTCTTCCTTTCTCAAATTTTTGTCCTAGCTTAATCAACAATATGAATGAGATCCTTTAACAAGAGTATGGACCCTCCATGTTCTCTGGCAGCCACAGAGTACAAGAGCCCTTTTTCCAGCTGCTAGGGTAAGCTGGGTGCAGAAGGATCCTCTGGCAAGCACAAGGCTGCTGTAGTCCTGGAGTCTCCTCTGGACACAAGCAGGACAGAAGCAAGGTGTCAGAGCAGGCTGTTGAGCAAACTGCACTTGCTGTGGATCAGGAGTCAGTATGGTGGAATCAAAGGGCATTTCCCTCATGAAGCACCTTACAGCTGTTTGATCCTGCACTCTTCCACAGCCTTATTTAGTTACTATTTGGAGCAAGAAAGTGGACTGTGTCTGTAGTAGCACTAGAAGTGCTTTGTTTCTCAGCACAGAGCAAATTTCATTTTGTGAGTGGGAACTCAGGTAGTTTCATTGAAAGGCAGACCAGCTCTGAACTGCTTCTTGGCTCTGCCTACTGACGTTTTTGCTGTTGCTTAGCAAAGGGCCTGGCACTTGGATGCATCTCAAATGGTCAAGAAGCAAGTCCATATTGGGCAGGACTTTGAGCAGCCTGGTCTACTGGAAGGTGTCCCTGTCCATGGCAGGGGAGTTGGAACTAAGTGATTTTTAAGGTCCCTTCCAACCCCAAAAATTGTACAATTCTTTCTGGGGCAGCTCATGATGTGTCTGCATGATTCTCAGTTAGTCTTAGTGCTTCCAGTAGGTAATTTTAGTCCTTTGTATCACACACTTTTCAAGTAGACAGTGGCACATCTCAGAGTTTAATAAAGCAATGGCCATGCTGCCTCAGGACAAAGTTCATCTTGCCCAGGACTCTCTCCACCAGGAGCCATCAATGCCCACTTAGATGAAGGTAAGAGTGACCATAGCCCTAGGGAAATACTTGTGCTCCCAGCACTAAATGGTTTAGGGATTTTCTGGATAAGAGGTCCCCTCTACACTGCTGTATTTAATGGTCACAAATGGCTGATCTTCCTGGAATCTGTCTAAGGTCTCCTCAAACCCACTTAACCCTTCAGCCTCTGTAGCAGAGAGTTCTGAAGTGCCATCATGAATATTGCAGAAAAAGGGTTTGACTTTGCTTCTGAAGGCAGTGAGGTGAGATGGGTTATGATTCATATCTTATACTGCAGCATGATGAGGAGAAGGTCGTGGCTACTGAGTCTGCTGGTGAGGTGCAGAACTGTCAGCCAGCTAGCACATCCCCCCACCCCCCACCCTGCCCAGCACAGCAGCAGAATTCTGAGAGCACAGATGCATCTGGGGAGCCAGCCTGAAAGAGTCTCTTTTCACGCCTTTCCAATGTCCACAGTCTCTCATTGTAGCAACTTGCCCAGCATGAGCACCTCTGCCCACCAAGCTGGGTCCTTACTTTTCCTTGAGAAAGGGATAAAGTAACAAGCTAGGCTTCCCTGTGGTGTTAATGGGAAAAGATTGGTCAGGCTGGTACTCAGGCTGAATAAGGTGAAATTAAAATGGCTTGTGGGCAAAAATAGAAAAGAAATTATATAAGTGGAGGAGCAACTGAGAGTTGGTTTCTCCTTTGAAGCCAAATTCACTAAATGAGAGGCAAGATGAGTCCTTGGCTGCTTCTCAATGTAAAACAAAACAAGCCTCATCCTGTCCTTAGCTAGAAAAATGTGACCTTTTATTTAGATGCAAGTGTTGCTGCAGTGATCCAGGCAGTTCCCTGTGAGACTCAACCTCTGCAGTGAGCCCTGCCTGGGGAGGGACACAGCTGCTTCCCAGCTCAGCTCTGCTTTCCTTGGGCGACTTGGTAACATTTATGCTCTTGAGTCTTCCTTGCTTTCAGTTTGGTTCTGGATGCCATCCATGGTGTTGCTTTTAAATGTAAAATTCTTCACATCCTGGAGGTGAACCTGCTTCTCACTGTCTGAAGCTGTGGGAGCTCAGGTAACTGCCCTTAGGAATAGGTGGAAAAGGGCTGGTATTTCTGGTGAGAACCTCTCGACCAAAATTTTCACTCTTTTTTGTCTTACCCTGAATTATTTCTGTTCTGTTTACTTTTGAATCTCATCTATTTTTCTGTGGCTTTTTTTGGGAGATCCTGGGGCTATGTCTGTGTCAGAAAATGAAACATGCCTGGGACTGTACCCAACAGAGGGTGGTCCATGTCCATGGCATTACATACTCATCCCTCCAGCACAGAGTGACCCTGATGCTGACTGCACTTCCTAGCCTTGCTCTCTCTTGTGCCTTGCTGGGAGATATCTGGGAGGCTTCTGGAACAAAATTATGGCAGGAACCACAGTGCCAATTTAACAGTTCAGGTGATTTAGTTCCAGTGATTTGGAACATTTTCTGGAAGTGCTGAATTTACTGATTAACAGGCATGACTGATTTCCAACGATTAGGGTAAGCTTTGCAGAAGAACTAATTAATGATTTTGAGTTCTTGGTCAGGTTTTGCTGAAAAAGCCTCTATTTCTAGTTATTGACTTGGAGACCTGTGGGGAGACCTTTTGTACAAATAGACGACTTTGGGCAAGAATCGTATGAATCCCCAGGGGAAGAAGAGTGTTTTTTGGGCAATTGCTCTGGATGACAACAGAAAAGAGAGGATAGGATTATTTCAGGAAGCTGATATGTCAGTGATAACCCCACTGTTTGCTCAGCTGCACTGCCTGGGGACCAACTGGAGCAGCATAAGCAAAGGCATCTTCAGAAGGACTTGTGAGTCCCTGAAGAAAGAAGGAGCCAGATGGCTCTGTGAAAGAAGGTCCAGGTGACCCAAAGGAATAATTTCTGAAAAAACAGTGAGGTGGAACCAGACTGTGTCTCCATGGCAAATGGCAAGTGCTATTTCTGAGAGCTGAAGTCAGTTAATCTAATACCTAGGCTGTCTGATCAGGACTGGATTTAATTCTCTAGGATTGAAAGTTCAGGAGTGACATGACATAAAAAAGGAGAGGTCAGGATGGATGCCCTTTTTCATTTTATTTCAGGCATCTATCAGGAGTTTCTGTTATTGTTGTTGTTTTTATTTTTTCATAAACTTTACCTGGTGTTCTGTACCCCAGTCAGGGAATATTTCCAGCTCCATCTGGACTTAGAAGGGCAAGGCTGAGGGAGCTCTGACTGTTGAGGGAATGGGGGAAGATGATATAAAAGTGGTTGTCTGGATGTGCAGGTGTCTGGCAAAAGCGAGCTTTAAAGATTAAATTCTACTGGGAAATAAATAAGCAGCCGGCACAACTCAATGCCTCATGCTCCTGACAGCGATCCCTGCCTTCAGCAGAGGATTCCCAGCAGCTTCACATGCAGCAAGTTGTTATACAGTAATAATTCCAAAGTTTCTTTAAAAAGAAAACTTTTTGAATGCCTTAAGGGCAAGATCTGACTTGTCTTATGGGTTTTGTTAGTAGATAATACATTTTGGTTCTACTATAACATAAAGTAAACCCTAGAAATTTACATTAAATTCTGAGTTTTATTAATCCAGATGTTACAAAAAATTTTGATTACCAAATGCCTTCCTCTTCTCTTGCCTTGTGTGTTTGTTTAAAGAAAGCCACGATGTCTCTCAAGTTTTCATTAATTTGAGGTATGCTTCATAAAAAATTACAAGACTGTCTTGGGATCTTGAACACTGTCGCACTGAGCTTTCCTGAACTCTGCTCTGCCATGCATTTCAGGCACACATCTGAGCTACATTTTCAAAAACCACTACAGATTCACAAATTGGGAAAAATAAAGTTATGCTGAGCATGATCTTACTTTTGCTGGCTATAGGTCAGAAGAAAAATATTGTTAGGAAGAGCTAAAAAGGGTCATTCATCTTCAGTATATTGCAGCAGCTCAATATTGTAGCAGGGTAAAAATCACTTGAAAATCTCTGGACACAGCTTTAGGATTTCCAGAGCATATTGGCAATTGAGATAATAATGATATTCTGTGATTGATGGCAGATTAGGGAAAATCTTGACTGAGAATCAACAGCCCCCCATTAGTATCTGTTCTTTGTTGTGTTGCATCAAGCCCAGGCTCTGGGATTCGATTTGGCAGCTGGTTTGTGAGCCAGAAGACTCAGATGCAGCCTTACATTTTTAGCTCTCTGGAAGTGACATCTGGTTGAGTGTGATCTGTGGGCAATGATTTCTTTTTCCTTGCCTTTTTCCTCTCCTTGGTTAGGGCGGGTTGGCTCATGTGGTAAGAAGACCATGAGCCAGAGAATGGTTTACAAAGCTACAAAGGAAAAGCTTTATTAGGCAGAAGTCATGTACTCCTTATGGAGCCTGAGTGGTTGTCCTGGTTTGGACTAGGACGGAGTTGATTTTCTTTCTTGTAACTTTACTTTCAGCTGAGTCTCTTCTAAGTAGCTGCACTTGCTGAAATTAACAAGTTTCTCACTCAGAGTCTGCTTCTAGGACTGATAACACTCCATGTTTATAGTTAGAGCTGGAGAATGGTCTGCAGGACCAAGGCCACTGCTCAGTTCTGAGGGATGTCTTATGCTCCAGAGGGAGCAAGGGAGTGAAGGGGTCACACCTGCAACCCTCCTTTGGGGAGGAGCAGACAAGACAGGTGACCAAAACTGACCAAAGTATTCCATCCTATATGTGTCATACGTGGTATGAATCTGAGAGATTATGAGGGTCAGGTTTCTTCTTCTGCTCTTGTAGCCAGCATCCTGGAAGGATTCCATCCTTTTGTCTGCCTGTGGTCCTGATCCCTGCCCTCCTGAATCTGTGTGTTCCTGCCTCCAGCTCCCGACTGCTGCTGACTCCAGCAGCCCAGCCCAGGATTTTTTCCAGTGCTGCCCTGCAGCCTCAGTGGTGACATGAGTGTTACTGGGGGAAGCAACATGGTATTGCTTCTGTGTATATTTGTATATATTTCATAATGTCTCCTTTTTTCATCATTACTTTTTCATTAAAGCTGTGTAGTTTAGTTTCCAACATGTAAGTCTCCCTCCCTTGTTCTATCTCCTTTCTCTATCAGGGAGGGGGATTAATAGAGAGCATCTGTCAGTTGTTTAATTGCTGGCCCAGCATTAAACTATGACAGATTTAGAAGAGATTTATCTAAAAGTAAAACTACAAGGAAGAAATTTAGATCTACCCTGGTACAAACCAGGACAGCAGTGCAACTACCACAGACTAATACAATATCTTTAAGAAGAGTTTAATTAGAACCTCAGTTTTATCTCTCCTTTTGGAAAATGACTCATCTCATCTCACAATGTTAAAACTGCTGTACTTCTTAAAGCAACTGAGTTTAAATTGCAGGTCTCAACCTGCATACACCCAGTGCTACTTCACTTCTTACATGCAGCGAGAGTACAGTCTGTGGGAGCAGAGCAGCAGGACTTGCACTGATTTCAAAGCTTCTCTGCTCTAGAGTTAAAAACTTTGTGGGATGCTTTGGGTGGTTGCCTACCAAAATTATTGTGTAACGTATCTTCTTTCAGCAGTACAAATAGAAGTCAAGGGGTGAGGGGGTTGTAATAGATCACTTTGTGCTAGGTTCTTGCCTGTTTGGTCTTTTATACCTATTTTTTTGTGTGTGCAGAACATTTTATAAAAGAATCAGAAATTATCTAAATGGCACTTCAGACCTGTATGTGGAGATTTGTATTTAAACTGTAGAAGCAGTAGGTCAGAGACTGCTGTTTACAGCAGTGCTTGATTAGAGAGAAAGACTTTTTCCAAAAATCATCCAACAAAATGGAGCTCTGTGGTGCTGTCATCCCTTGAAGCGAGGATTCAGCCCTAATCCTTTCAGACCAAGCTGACAGCAGTTTACAAAATGCAGCCTTGTTAGTGTGATGCTTGCAAAGTTTTTCCCTTTCATCTGTTTAGTAAGCTTCAGATTTTCGTTTTCTTGAAACTGGTATTTGATTCTGGGGCTTCATCTTACATCAGACACAGCCTTTCAAACACTGTGTCTTCAGTCCCCTGTTGATGACTTGTAGCTATTGGCCTTTACTTGGAAAGCTGACAGGAACCAGTCCCTCTTCTCAGCTAGATGAGATAAATGCAGTGCTAATTAGCTGTGGTCCATACGGGGCAGCACTCTGTGAACGCTGCCTTTCTTCATGCACACAGAATTGGCAGAATACATCCCTGCCTTGAGGGCAAGTTTTGGAGCCTGGTATGGAGATTTAACCACACAGTTGCAGTTGAAGCCAGTGATAATTGTGTCTCTAAGCTTTTTAACCCAGCTTCTTGCTCTGAAAAAAAAAAAATAAATCTAGAAACTTCTGTCTCTGCAGTGAATAATAACAGATATGTTTGGCACTTCTGAAGCAGTTAACATCTGCTCATATATTAGTTAATTAACAGAGCAATATTAATCTTTGGAGAAGCCTTATCTTCTGTCAGATGTAAAATATAAAAGGAGATAGCACTGCTGACAAAAGGATTGTCCAGGCTGCACACTGATCTTGTAATTTTAAATTAAAAATTTGTCCCGAAAGAAAGAGCTACTTTTTGAAGCCTCCCATTGACTTTGTTCTTTCTTGTTGAAGGGCCCAGGTGTGATTTGTATGCATTAGTCATCCCTGTCTGGTTATATATAAGATTCAGTTTCTCTTGACCCCTTCTAAATGACATTGTGGAAGTAAAATTACAACCTGTTCCAGATCAGAAAAATACATATGTATGTTGGATTTGTATGTGTATATTTGACAAGTTGTCCTCCCAAATTGTTTAGGATTAGATAGAAATGATGGGACTTCATCAGCTATTAGTCATTGTAAGGTAAATTTAACAATTTAACTCCTTTGGCAGTAATTCCATACGACTCTTCCATTTCTAAACATTTTTCTCTAACAAAACTTCTGTCTGAAAGAGACAGTAGATTGTCATCATCTTGCTGACATGGAATGGAGATACAGGATGTGAGTTTCAGGACCAGATTCAAACAGACACATTCAGATGTTGGCATGTCTGCAAGGTATCTAAGCTTCTGTTATAGTTGGTGGAGCTCTAGTCGATAGAGCCTGGAAAGGGATTGTCTTCACCCTAAGTAGCAACCCATCGAATCACAGAATGGTCGAGTTTAAAGGCATCTCTAAAGGTTATCTGGTCCAGCCTGGTAGCAGGGCCACCTACAGACAGTTGCCCAGGACCTTGTCAGATAGCTTGTGAGTATCTTCAAGGATGGAGACACCCCAGTCTCCCCAGATGACCTGTGCTGGTGCTTGGTAAAAGTGTAAAAATCTGTTTCCTTACTTGTGAACAGGGACCTGTGTGAATCTGGGACTTAGTCAAAGGTGTGACAGGTCACACAGGACACTTCAGCTGGCACCTTAAGCTGCTCAGCACAGCATAATGGAGCAGCAATGCTCTGCAAGGAGAGCACTCTTGATGCTCTGTGTCAGCTCAGGAGGTTTTCTTTAGAAAATTGATTGTGGACCAGAAAATCAAGGACCTCTGCATTGCATGATGTTGGGTAGGGCAGATAAAGCCACAGAATTGAGTGCACTTCCCAAAAGGCCACTATTCTTACTGCTTCTGTCAGTGCACCGTTCCTCCTGTTTATTCAACTGGAAATGAAATGCAAAATGTATAACAAAAATATCACTGGATGTGTCCATTCTGTAATCCAAAGGGTGTATCACTTGATGGGAGACAGAGGATAAAACGATGAAGCACAGAGGCCTAACTTGTGCAATTGGTATAAAATTGTTCAGTAAAACACACTCATGCAGAGCAGACTGCAAATATCACTCTATTGACATAACATGCCCAATGCACCCAGCAACTGAAATAGCAACCAAGCTATGGAGAGCACACTGACCCAGAATTTAGAAGCAAATGAAGAGGGTCAACTGCAAGCAGCTAGTATTAGGTAAAGACAAATGTTAGAGAGGCTGTCGCGATTATTAAAATGGGAAAAGTGTCTCATTTGCAGAAAGAGATGTCTTCATTACATTAGATCTGGAAGGGCAATCAGTGTTCATTAAAGTCTCTTGTTTTCATGTAAGAGAGGAAAAAAAGAAATAAGCAATAGATCTCTGAATCTTCCTGAAAAAAACAATCCAGAGCTGTTACAAAGACTAAGATAGCTTAAAAAAAAATAAATCCCACCAGGATTCTGAAATCAGGCTGGACCTAGAAACAGATGAGAAAAATACACAGACATATATCTTCCTCAGTGGTTTTTATTTGTGCATCTAGGCACAAACATAATTTGATGTGCTAAAAGAAAAATGTACAGTCAAGTTATTTCTGTCTCAGCTGAACTCAAGTGATGCTGAAAAGCCAGTTTGCAAACCTTTTCTCCATTTTGTATCCTTTTTTTGAGACAGTGCAGAAAAGCATCTGGCCATTCAACTAAAAAAAAAAATGAAGGCTTAACCTTTTTCCTGTACAGCACATTTGTTGTGCTTGAAACTCAATTGTGTTGCTACCTAAACCCAGCTAAGAAGCTGGAATTTCTGTGCTAGGTTCCAGTTATAAGCAAATCACTTACTGTAAGCACACTTCTATGCAGTGTGTTGTAGGCTTTGCAAACAGAGGTTTTTCTCTTTTTTTTTACATGCCAGGAGAATATGAGTGAGTGAGCTCAACAGAAAAGTGCTCTGTTATTTTTACACTTACTCTGATATTTCTCTGGAGAAGCACTTTATAGGTGTAGTGAGCTGAGGCTCTTGCGCTGGTATTTTGGCTGTTTATTTACTGATGCTAATTTTTAGTTAATTTTGTTCTCCACAATACTGGATCCTACTTTACAGTGCCTTTACAGTGTAGTTTACAGTGTCTAAGTCACTGAATGGCTAAGGCAGTACTGAAAATACTATGTAAGATCTACTGATAGGGAGCCATCTCTATTTTTTCTGTACTGCTGGGTTGCTGAAGTTAGTGCTAAGGTAAGTGACTACAGATTGTTTAGGCCATCACAAAGTCTCTCTGGTTTAATTAATAGGGAAGCTGAGTGAACCTATGGCCTGTGAGAGTAATTTCTGTCTGGCAGGAGGCAAATACATGACGTTGTACTGCATGTGCTGGTCAGTGCTTGGCACAGATGTTCCAGCTCTCCCTTCCAGGGCCGTGGAACCAGGCAATTCTACCTCAGCTGCATTCTCATGTGTAACAGCCAGTGATATAGGTCAAGCTTACTTTCAAATATGGAATTATTTTCCATCAAGGGCACCAATAGTAGTAATGTGGTTAAATAGCATTCTTAGGGCATTGTTTTTCTTGTTCAGGACCACTGCATCTCCAGAAAAGAGTATCTTCAGGCCAATAAAGAATGCTGGATGCATAATTGATCCCTTTCTGATGCCTCCTACACCTTATATTGTGGGAAGTCCATTTTTCTCACTCCTGGATGTCTGTCTGACACCCCGAGGCAGCTACTACCTTTTCAACTTCTGTCTTCTGTCACCCGGGCAGAGGAAATGGGGTCCCTTTGGTGCGGAAATGAGTTGGACTGGGAAGACCTTTAGCTCAGCCTTGTCAAGTGCAGCAGAGAACATCTCTGGGTGACAGACACTTGCTGAGTACGTCAAGGTGCTTGAATGCTTCCCTTTTTGCCTGAAACGAAAGCTTCCACCATATGTTCCATAATTCTACATCAGCTCTTGATTAAATTCATTTGTCATCAGGTTTTGAATTGGTTTTTTTCCCCCTTTTTGATTTTTCATTTGCAGTGTGGACTTGGGGTTTTTATGACTCTGTTGCACATGTGCTCAAGTGTTCTGGCTTCTGCAGACACTTTTTCTGCAATTGTTTGTTCTGTGATTCTTCTTTACAGAGTTGCAAGCTCACATTAATGCCAGTGAGTATCCTGATATGTTTGCATTTCGTGATTTAAACATGAATGAACAGGTCCTTTTACAGATCCTTTTGAGCGGTGCAGTATAACAACCTGACTGATCCAGCTTGGTCATGACATTCTTCCAGAGTTATTGAATCCATCTTGCTCTATGCTAATTAGATCTCTCTGGTGATAAAACCAGACCTGGCAGAAAATGGGAATGTAATTAACTTTCATGAAACACTTAGACAATAATAGACCTATGAACAATTGGTAGCCTGGATTTAAAATGCACAAGTCTTACAATCTCTTTAAAAAAAAAAAAAACAACTATTGTAAAATTAGCAAATAAAATTAGCAATAAATGCAATATATTTGGGTTTAAATGGATTTAGATAATGCCATGCAATATGTTCTGGATCTTTTTGCAGTTAAAAAGTAGTTTAAATTATCTTTATTATGAAGCTTATGCCATGATATGAAAATAAAAACATGCTCTAGCAAATCAAAATAGACTCAGTTATTGAGTAGCTTGTATGGTATTTTATTTGATCCAATTTCATTGAATATTTTCTGTAATGATCTTGAATAAGGAGGAAGATGCATGCTAATGAAAGTAGCAGTGTTGAGACAAGAAAATAAATGCTGACAATAAATGCTACAAAGAGTGCTAGACCTGCTGGAAATCTGAGCAGATAATAGCAAGTTAAAATAAAACTTAAGAGATGCTATGTGTTAAATACAAACGTGATGGGTCTGTAGGAGGAGAAACTCTGTATAAATTGAAGATAATTCAGAAAAGGAGAAAAATTGCTTGACCTCTGATAGAGATAGGTGTCAATACAAGAATAAAAGGGCAATTCACCTGCCCTGCGTTCTGATGGCAAGAGTCAGGGCTGAGGCTGTTAGATTCTCATGTGAAATCTGTGTCAGGGATCAGAAATAAGTTTTACCAGAATAATGTGAGGGCTGTGCATCTTGCCTGCTTACACATTTCTGCAAATTGGTTCTCAAATGCTCCAAAAGGAATTGCACTTTGCTACAAGCCTGTGGTACAAGGTCTCTTGGGATGGAGACTATTTGGCTATGAAGGCTTGAAAGGTGTGAGCTGAAAGGATCAGAGCAGCAAGACCAAATTCCAGCCTCTCAGAACCAGCTCTGTTGTTTCAAGAGCAATCTATGGAGCAAGTGAAAAAGAGATCCAATCTAAGGCCTAAAATCCAAATATTCCATGAGGGTCTGGATTCATGTACAGACTCATACAGATTCATGAGACTTTGTGCTCACCACCCACTGGATGTGCACATTTCCCATGTGGTGGTGAAGACCTTGTCTCAATTTTCCCCCCACTGCTCTCTCAGGATCTCTCTAATAAGTGGTGCTGGATTTTGTCCTTTATTACGGCACTGTCTTGACAGCCAAGGTCAATTCAGGAGGAAGGCAAACCTGCTCTCCAGAGGAATTTGGTTGAGAACAATGTTGATACGGCACTGTGGTACATTGGGTCCGGGCATGACCTGGACAAATGTCATTGCTTGCTGTTTGACTTTCGTTTCAAAATCAATGAAGCAGGGCATTTCCGTTGTTACTTCAATCAAGATACGGTGGTAAGTTGGTACTGTTTGCATCTCCTTTTACACATCACTCTGCAGACACAGTATGACATCTGCTGAGTTTCTATGGGCTGCAGTTCAGGTCCAGAAGGTACCAGGTGGCAGCAGCTGGGGCCAGCCTCAGAGCTGCTCTAAGTTCCCACTACTCCAGCAGGGATGTCTGTGTGCTGTGCACAAAAATGTAAGGTGTTTGGATTCACATTTATCTTCTGAAACCTTTCTTTAAATAGTAGTTAAAAGGTAATTACAGGATGATTCACAGAGGCTGCCCACCCCATCTTCATCTTCGGGTGGTTAAGCAAAAAAAAAACAAACCAAACAAAGGAGGTGAGAGGAGGAATATGTTCTAAGTTTTCTGTTCCTGATCCATTACCCAGGTACTGTATGATCCTGTGGGAGCATTTCAGTGCCACTTTGGGCTTGAAGTTCAAAACCAGAGATAAGTGCTTCAGCCTGCCTCACAGACAGGGCTGCCCTTGGTAGCTGCTGGCAGCCTGTGGTTCCAGCATGGACAGCCAGTGTCCCCACTCTCCCAGGGCCTGGCCACGCTGCCTGCTGCAGAGATGCAATTGCTCATCATACTTTTGAACCTAGATGCCAATGTCTATTGTATGCTCTGTAATGGCTGGATCAAATGCGGCCCTTTATTCCTCTGCCTCTGAAAAATCAGGGTGATATTCTAGCTTGTCCCTAGGCTGGGGGTTCTTCTCTGCTCTTCCCAGTGGGAGGCCCTGTACTTATTAGGAACAATATATATAATAGCAATAAAAACCCTAATATGAGAACTTGCAGCATACATAAAAGACTTCTTTACAGTATTTTATTTCATCTTGGGAGAACTGTTTCCCAGAAAGTAGCTCAGAGATTGACTGTGCATTAAAGCCTCCTGCCCTGCTGCCCTTGCACGTAAATCTAATTAAATTAAAGGTTCAGATTACCCAACACAAAGGTCTCCTCTGTGGGAGAGGAGTCCTCAGTCCCACGCTTTCTGTTCTATCTCATTCCATCAATTTATTTGGTGTCATGTCTCATTACTCTGCATCACTCACTACGCTCTGAACAATGAGACGCAAATCTTCCCTGCAGTGCCCTGGCACTGCCACAGCAAACAGCACTTGAGGGCATCAGCAGCTCACTCCCAGGGCTCTAATGACACCTCTGCAAAAAAAATCCAGATCAGAACTGTTTGCTGGGACTACGTGAGAGAATTTGCTAATACACTTCTCTATGAAGGCATTTGCTGCAGGACAGAACTGGAAGTGTGAGAGCATAGTCCAATGTTTTTTTTTTTTCTCTGTAATAAGCTGACTGAGCTAAAACTTTACTGACCTGGAAAATGCCCTGGGCATTCACTTTGTGTTTTACCCTGCCTGAAAATTGCCATGTGAGGGAATGGACACTGAATATGTCTATTTTCAAATTTAAAATAATTACTGTTTATTTTCAATAATTCAAATTACTCTGGGGAACCCTCCAATTTCTATTTTTTAGCTGGACTCAGATGAGCTGAGCCTTCCTGCTCTTCCAATAGTTTAAATGCTTGTATCACATAGTTTCTATAATTTTAATTCCATTTTTCACTCATTACTCTATTGTGGTGTCAGCTACACGTCAGCCTGAACCAGCCTGAGTTCTTTAAAGTAGACTTCAGGTTCTTTCCGTGAACACTTTGTGGCTCTTGTGCGCAAGGTTTATGCAGGTGAACAAACTCCATGACCTGAGTGAGAGTTCCTCTAAAAATGGCTGTTCAGGGAAGTCCTATAATGTCACCTGTGCACATTGAGAGAGGGACAGAAGGAAGCTAGGATTTATATTCTTAGCTGCACAAGTAAACATCTGGATTGCTCTCCACAAAGAGGTAAGAATGATCACACGTGCAAAAGCAAGCTGTGAAGAAAGTTGATAAGCTGCATTCTTTCAAAAGATAGATAAGTAAGTAAATAAGTTATGCTCTATCTGAATCTTAATTTAAATGAATAAAAAGAAATATCTTTTTGAAACGAGAATAAAGTTGCATACACCAAACTATGATAGATGAACCAAATGCCACAGGCCATGATAAGTAAAACTTTTCTCATCCTCATTGAGACGTCTGTTGCAGCATTATGTCCTTCAGGCATTTCTACAAGTTCGAGGCA
Organism: Florisuga fusca; assembly: GCA_038090715.1. Classification (NCBI taxonomy): domain Eukaryota; kingdom Metazoa; phylum Chordata; class Aves; order Apodiformes; family Trochilidae; genus Florisuga; species Florisuga fusca. The sequence continues at coordinate 62,698,497 of JAAWXA010000003.1, read as the reverse complement.
GACCAGCTGGAAAGAACTCAAAGGAGAAGTACAAAAATGCCTGGAACCCAAACCATGGACTCAGAGGGAAGAGTGAAAGAACCAGGTTGGATGGAAGGAATTAGAGTTGCTGAAGTGAGACGGGATAATCTTCAAATATGTAAAACAAAACTGTGCAGAAAGCAGTCAAATGTTCTCCTTATCCATTACAAAGATGAAGTAATTGGCTTAAATTCCACCAAGGGAGATTCAGCTTAAACATTGGGCTACATTTGCTGACAGTGCAGCTAGCAGGGCTCTGGAGTAGACTCCTGGGGAGCCTGGGGTTTCTTCGTTTTGAGAACATCCAAGCATACGCCAGGCTGCAGAGAGAAAGCCAGCCCTCCCTCATGCATTGTGATGGGCTAAACCTCTTCCAGGCTGGTTTTCTTTGGCCCCTAGGAAACTTCTGAAAATGTTCACTGCAGTCTAATGAGGACAGGAGTGAAAATCCATTCCTTGATGTGAATTTGTTTGGGATGCTTTTACTGCAAAAAGGTGGCAACTTTTACTTGTACTTTCAGGTTTGTACATTTTGTTCTTTTATAGGTGATGAAGAAAGGGAGCATAGGTAGAGGATGAGCTACAGTTTATTTAGACATATTGCGTCTTAGTTACCCCATCTAGCTGAGCACAGTAAGAATGTCAATATGGGCTCCAAGTCTGCCATTTCTCTCATCAGAAATTAAGCTTCCTTCTGCCAGCTGGGTCCTTTCCTTTTGATGGATACAGCAGTGCTGAGCTGTTCATCATTTTTCTTTGCTGGTCAGCCCAGAGAGGCAGCTCATTGAAATTCTCCAGGGTGGCTGTTTTGTGAGAAATGCTATAGAACTGCAAATCGTTGTTACTGGCTAATGAAATACCTTTCAGCAAATAACAATATCTTTCGGCTGTCCAGTATCTCTTTGGTTGCTTCATGTTACTTGCAGCAATTCTTGGAAAAAAAAAAAAAAAGAGTTTTTTGCAGTTCTTTTCCCTTCAGATGATTTCCTAGTACTGGTTTCTGTTTTTTGCCGAGTGGAGGAGCTGACAAAATTATTTATTGGGAATAGATAATCTGACTAATGTGCCATCTTCTATTAGAAAATAATTTTAAATCAATAGGGATTTCTGCAAATATGGATGATATTTATAAGTGGTTGCTGGATAGTTTGGAGGAACCTGTTGATGGCTGGTAAGCCTCAGCATTTCATTATTCAGGTGATGTAACTCAGCTGTTAAGTCACAGTGTTTCTATTCCCTGACTAGAGAACTGAAAGTTTTTAAATACATAAATGGTCAATAACAAAGAAGACTAAAATTCTTGTGTGCAGGAGAACCTTTCTCCAAAAAATGGAAACACAACAGCTTTTGAACTATAGGTAAAATCTTATTTCTGTGCAGGTTTGCAGACATGTAGATGCTCAGTCCTATAGAAGCTGTTTTGTGCCCTGGTTTTAAGCCAGAGGCAGCAGAGCAGGGTCCCCCAAGCCCCTTCAGATTCCTTCCTATTCCCTATAGACTTCTGAGGAGCTAATGAAGCTGAGATGCAGAGAGCAGGCTTTACTGCATGTTAGCCCCTCTCCTATCAGGGGTACCAAAGATACTTCAGAGCCTATAAAAAGTATTCACATTAGTTTAGATGGTGATTCCCAGCCATTTAGAATAATTTCCCCCATTGTACTCAGAATATCTGCATGGGTCCAGCAGGTTTGATGTTTGGCCGAGGGTTGGGCCCTCAGAAGCAGCAACTGGTCATGACTGGGACGCCCTGCAAAGTCTACAGTGGTGAGAACTGCTGGTGAATGAACTACTGGAGTCTACTTTTGATGGCTGGGGGATTGTGAGTGATGCATACTACTGGGTTTTTTTGGCAATGCACAAGCTCAGAGCTTGCTTGAGTGACCCTTGCCAGCTCCTGCAAGAAAGCAGCTGGGAAAAGCTGGATAGGCACTTGCTAGTCAAAATCCTTTTGCCCACAGCTAAGCACCAGTGATTTCTCAGCTAAAGTTTTAGAAGACCCCGTGTCCCATTCCTAACTCTGTGTACTGGATGCTGCTCCACTCACCATCTATTACATCCTCCTGGCTCCTTCCCAGCATCTTCTAGTTTGCTAGTGCTCAGAATTTGCCTTTGATATAATCAAAAAGTGTGGATCTTTTTATACTGATTTCTAACACAGCCTGCATTTGTACACTAGTATTTTTAATATTTCTATTTGAAGAAATCATTGTCCTTTCTGTCTAGGAGATGCAGGAATCTTTGTCTTTACTATAGTGCAGCAACTTCAATTTTCTTACTGTCTGCACCATTGATTTACCACAATTCCTGTCCTCTAGTTGTTACAGAAAAAATGAGGCTTTCAGTACCTTTGCACATTTTGAGACACTGTAAGTTTTTCCAGACTTTCATGAAGGAGGACAGGGTTCTCTCATCTTTTACTTGTTTCACTGGGTCAGCTTCCTTGCTGAAAGAAATATAATTACTGTTTCTGAATTATTGAATGAAAGTAGAGCCCTTACATTTTTACTCTATTATTATATTTCTTTTAATCTTGGTTTTAATTATCAAGTTATTTAGTTTGCTACATTTGGAAATAGCCCATATTTCTCAGCAACTTTTTGTACAGATTATACCATTGCACTCTAAATGGGCAATCAGAGCAAAGAATACTGTCATCAGTGAACTGAAGGTCACTTAGAATGTTCTGCTGCAGAAAATCAAATCCTCCCTTGGCAAGCTTTAAAAAATTATGAGAATACTGGGAGATGTTTTTGTTTGGTTTTTTTTTTCCCCCATCAGACTGGTGAAATGAAGAATTGGCTGCCTGCTAATTTACCCTGCTCACCAAAAAGTGCAAGCATGAGCAGGGCTGTCCCTAACTGTTAATCTTGGCTGTGTGAAAAATCCTTGATTTATATTTTTGGAAACCTGCATATTTCCAGTGTGACTAGAGATGCACCAGGAATGGACAGCTCTTGGGCACTCCAGGTAACTCCTATGCCATTGTGCTCCATCTGGGCTACCCCAGAGCAGTGACTGGAGCTGTCCCTGTGAGGGGGGAACCGAGGGGTTGAATATCCCAGACCAAAGATAACACTGGTCTCTGGTCTCTATCACCTTAATTGCTGAGCTGTTTTTCCATAGGGAATATCATGTTTGCCTTGGTCTAGTCTGGGGCTGTAAGTTGTGATACGTGATCTCCCCCTCATACCTCACTCAGGATGCCAGGCTGGAGCCTTATCTCCTGAGAGAAGAGGTAGCAGACCCAGTCACCTGCACTATTCCCCTTTGGTGGATTTAGCCCTCCTCTGTGTGTCAGGTGCTGGCTCATAGGGGTCTCTTCAAGTCTCCTTCACCTCCTACACTGGTCCTTGGGAGCTATGGGTTGTCTTTGTCACTCCTGACTACAGATGCCTCATATTTAGGTGTGGCAAAGAGGAATGAGGCAGTGTCCAAGTCCTTTCATAGATATTGCCCTTAGAACTTATGTGAGTTTAGTTGATTATTTAGTTCTTTTTTTTTTCTTCCATGCAGATGTATTAAAATGTATTATAGCTTTTATTTTTGTGTCCATGTTAATCTGTGAATGTTCAGCCTCTGTTTTGCATCCATTTCCCACAGAGCCAGTAGGAAGTGTAGGCAGTTTCTCCCGGTCACACTGAATTTCAAGTGTTTCCATATAATTTTTCCCTGCTTATCAGAAAAATTCAGATTTAAAAAAAAAACGTAGACTTAAGGCTCTTTTCAGAAAATGGCTGTTGCAGTTTAGCCCCAGATGGCAAATAGGCACCACACAGCCCCTTGCTCACCCCCTGCCATGGGATGGTGGGAAGAGAATTAGAAGTGTAAAATGAGAAAACTAGTAAGTTAAGATTAAATAATTAATAGTGGGTATTAATTGAAATAAAATAGTAATAATGATAATAACTACAACTACTACTACCGCTAAAGCATCCCTGTATTATCAACACTATTTCTAGTAAAAATCCAAACCAGCCCCATACGAGCTACCACAGAGAAAATTAACTACCCCAGCCAAAACCATCACAGTGACCTAAGGTGGACTTGGATGGAAGTGAACTTGTATTTGCCTCTTGGAAATAAATTTGCAATTATGAAATAAGGAAAAAAATGGCAAATTGCTTAAACTACTCTCACTGACAACATGCTCTGAGCATAAAATAACCTCCTTTGAGGGAACCTTCAGCCTTACTGGTACATACCTCCCATGGTGAACAGGGCCACCAGCACCAGAAACACAGAACAAAGGAGTGAAAAGTAACTGTTAGATGACCATGGTTGCCCACTGAGTTGTTGCCATCTCATCTGATTTTATCATGAACCAAATTGCCTAGAAATAGGATGCCCAAATCAAGGATCAACACTTATCACTAGAAACTATCACTATCCTGTTAGATTAAAACCATACTTTTTAGGAAAAAAGGGGGAAGAAGTTCATGTTATGATAAGATTTCAAGTGAGAGGGGAAAGGTGAGGTGATATCTGCAATGGGAAAACTGTGTTTATTAACTTCCACTGTAACCTGTAAATTCAGAATTGGTGCCCTGGTGATTAGACTGTGCCCTTTTTCAGTTTTTGGTGGAAAATGTTAGTGAAAACAGAAAACAACCAGCTCAAATCGTATAAGCAAGCAGCTGAATATGAATGTACTTGTTTCTGGGGGTGAATTGATGGGTCTATGCAGTATCTTCAGCCTGTCACTATTATCCATGCTTTACTGACTGGAGGCAGAGGAATGCTATTTCAGGATGATTTCTGCTTTTGGTAAGGAATTTGATTTATTGTACTTCTTCTGCCAATTAGGATTTTGACTTTCATGTGCCGGGCAATCATGTCTTCAAGTATATCCTAGGAATGATTATCCGCTTTGCCATGTAACATAGTTCTTAACACTTGGGGGAATTGTAGCACTCTGTAAGCTATTAGGCTTACATTTCTCCCTATAGCACGCTAAACAATAGCCAAGAAAACAGAATCACTGTTTTTCCTTCACACTTTTCATTTCCCAGCTATCCAGGCTTTGCACATAGCTATATTTAATTTAAATACAACACAAACGCCGATGCGCATAAAGGATCAGCAGAATTAATTAGGTTTGGAGTGCTGGGAGAGCCATTGGGAAGGTTGTCACCAGGCTGATAGTCCCCGTCAACATTTCCTACCCACTCTGTAAGCTCTGGATGACATCTGACTCAAGCACTCCTTTAATTTATAGCACTGACAATTAAATGGCAGTTCTCCAGCCTCTGCCCAAGGGGATAGAGCTATAACAGGCTTTGGAGGTAAAGCTGCTATATTGCAGGATGAATTTTGTATAAAACACTAACGTTAACACATTGATGCCCTTCAGCAAATACAGTTATTCAATAAACTAAAGCTTTTTGTGATATTCTCCTTGACATCTAGTAACATGCTATAATGAGTTAATGTACTTATGCAGATTTTTTTCTGCTGGCATCTAGCAGTGCAAAGTGGCTCCAGTTTGCAGGTGTTATTTGCTGTGTTTGTGATGAACTAATAAAATTAATTGATCAAAGGCTCACATTGGAGCTTTGATTACTTCTCTGCTTTCTGTAATCACTTATTTTAATAAAGAGCTGAAACAACATCTGATTTTAGTGCAGAGAGGAGTGATTATACAACTGTTTTGTTGGTGCTTTGAGCAGTGGTCGCTGTTGTTATTTCTGCATCTGTAGTTTAGCTAATTCACTGGGGCCAATTCAGCCATTACTCTAAAAGTCCTTTAAAAGTTAGTTGACTGAAACAGTTTGGGGTGGTACAGAACGGCTACATAATTCTGTAGCTCACAGCAGAAGCAGAAGAATGTAAGACAGGGATATTCCTACGATAGATACCACAGCAAGATCAGCCAAGGTGCTTAACAGAAAGGGAACCTTGGTGCAAAATTTTGTATGTTTATTTGGGAGGAGGGTTGGAAGTGTGAAAAGAAAGCTGCATCTGGGACCTTATCATTTATTGCTTTCTTCAGATAAGAATGTGAGAAAATAGTGGTCAGAAGTTCAGGATTTTTTGTGCATTTCATGTCCTGTGATCTGGCACATAATTGACAGAAGGGCCTTAACAGAAGGACTTCTTTTAAGACACTGGACTTGCAGTCTGGGTATGTTTGCAGCTGGAATTGGCTAGTGTGTTGTCTGACTGATATTTCTTTGGCATTTTTCTGTTTAATTCCCTCACACTTTGCCTGGATACATGTTCATTCCACGACCCTTTTCCTATTCAGATTATAATACATTGAACATCTTTTATGCCAGCCCTGAGCCACACCTGCATAAAACCATTGCTGTGGGAATGGGTCAACCCCTTTAATAAAAAGCTTTCTTGTTCTGGGGGTCTGAAAAGAAGTCTACTTCATTGTGAGGTCCAGCTTTCCCTGCTGAATTTAAGAAGCAGTAGCTCCTGTTTGAGCTATGGAAATGGAATCAGGGCCAAATGACCTCTCTCAGCATTTATTAATTTCTGTTCTATTTTAAACTATTGATTTTTGCCATCAAATCCCAAATGTTGCCTTTTGTCCAGTCAGCACTGCCCCTCAGTCAAGTCTTTCATTAAAATTCATTGTTGCCATGCCAAAAAATGAAATATAGTTCTTTATCTGAAGTCGAACATTTTGGTAATATAAACATCCTGGTCATATTAATTCTTTCTATTGAGGACAGCAGGAATGAGCGCCAACATTTTAAGTCCATTTCAATTTGCTTTAATTGAGTGGATAATCATTTTTCTACAACTAATCAATTCCTATACTATAATGAAAATTATCAAATAGGGAAAGAGTGTTGAGAAATTTTGAAAAGCAAGATCTTGTTAAGATTTTGTTAAAGAAAAATCTCTGAACTCATTCAATTAATTTTCATTTAGCCCCAGGGATTTTTGTTTTCTGCCATCCTAGGTCAAAGGGCAGAACACACAAAGGCAATTGGCAGCAATAAACATCTTCAGGATTATTCATAACATTCAGGGAAAAGACTATTCTTGTCTGATACAAAACATTCCCCATTTTGCTCTGGTGTAAGTGCAGGCTTTTAGTCTCTCACTGCAGTTGGCATGGCATAAGGAGGAGAAACTTGCTGACTTCATCAGCAGTGGATAGAGGAGAAGGTGACCAAGGTAGAGGGAAGCACCTGAGACCAGTTTCAGACAACGTGCGGACTTGCAAACGTAAGTCATCTCCACTGGGACATAAAAACTGTTGGATCAGAAGAGGAAAATGTGGTACTCCCATTCCGCGGAGCATTGCTTTCATACCCAGACAGATCTGAGCACAGACCTGAGTCTTTAATGGCCTGACCAGGAAAAATGTTGACAATAAAATCCTCAAGTGGGGTGTTGGTCAGCATTTTACTTGGTGTAGCTACATCCCACCCACCTGAACAGGAAAGAGGACGCCTCTGGGGGCTGCTGTGACAGAGAGGCTCAGACTAAAGACTCTGGATTACTCACATTTGCTTTATGATCAAGACTTGTCATATGTGTATTCAGATGACAGCAAAGTTTCAGGGCTGCCACATCACCCTACGAACTTCCCAGAGGTGAACAAGACCAAGCAGGGAATGGGAGTGATGCAGAAGATGTGGCAAGGGGTAAGACAGCAGAAGATTAGCTAGGCCCACAGCAGACCCACAGCAGAAGAGCTGCAAAGAAGAGCTGACAACTTGCTTGCAGCCTCAGGCTGTCTATCACATGGCTCAGAGCTTCTATATATCCCGCATGTGAAGTATGGTTTGGGTAGGTGACAGTGTAGCAACTGAATCATCTTGTAAAATGAACCCAATGGACTGAATGGGAGAACATTGAATGTATTTGATATGGTTTCATTGGAATATATGGGAGGCCTAGTAAAGAAAATATTAGGTGATGTGAAACGTGATAATGCTGGTGTTTTCAGTATGACAAGAATGACAACCCAAATCACAATCCTGTCAGCACCATTTTTGATGTGGAATATTTAAGGCATACACAGAGAAGCATCTTCACCCAGTGTGTGGCACAGCCAGCAACCCAACACAGAGCCTGTGCCTCCATGACTCCACCCTGCAATGCATTTGTTAAAAGCTAGATTCAAGATGCATTTTTTGCTGCTACAAAATGACATTATTTTGCCCATTTCTCCATAGATCCTGTGCTTCTCCAAATGTTTCCCAACAAAACAGCAATTAACATCAGCATAGGCTGACTAATACATGCCAAAAATTGCCAGAAGGATAACCTGCATCCAAATGGGTACATAATAAACCTGTCACCATGGTAATCCTAAGCTCAAACCAGAGTTTTCTTATTCACAGTCATGAAGACTAGAGAGTTTTCAAAGATGTGTCATCCACATGGCAGAATGGAAAGAGAAAAGAGCAGTTAAATGATGTTCTGTCTGCAGAGCCGAGAAGCCGGTTATCCATAAAAATCTCATTGCCTGCAAGATGCAAAAGTGGGATTTGTGATGGTGTGGAATAATAAAGAACAAGATCGGAGCAAAGACAGAGTTTGGAGAAGACAAATCCTGCCATTATACTGTGAGTGTGTAGCAGAACTAGGGAAAAAAATGAATGGGACAGAAAAAAAATATCTGTGAGGCCAGCAGAAAAAAGTTGCCAAAACTAGCTGCAAATGCTGGAAATTAACTTCAGAGCAATTAGTGAAGTAAATTAAGTGACAGTCAACATTCATGTCCATGGACTGAGAGCTTTTCCTGAGAAGGAATGCAAAAAATCTTAGAAATTAAGAAAGCTGAACTTGCCATTTGAACACTTCCAAGTACGAGGCCCAGGGGTTTCTTCAGAGATTCATATCTGGGTTTGGTTGGATTTGTCCCCTTCTCTGGGCACCAGCCAACCCTGCTGCTCAGTGAAGCGATGACGCATTTGGGCTGTGGAACTGTGTGAATATTTCACATCTCTACCAGTTCTTCTTGTAGAGGGTTTAAAATGAGGATGTGAAAATTCAACAGATGTTCATAAACAGTATGACCTTGTGACAGCATGGTGCCCTCATTGCTACCTTCAGGCTCTGGCAGTGGTGGATATTTCTAGGCATTTGGCTGGCTAGTGTTCCTTTGGACTACAGAAACCTCTGCTAGTGATCACATATGTCAAAGGACCCTCACATGCTGCCACTTCCTTCTGGTTTCAGAAAAAATTGAAACAACATGAAAGTAATGATTAAAAGAAATGCTTCATACTTTGGGTAGATGTCTAGTGTATCAAGGGAATTTGGTTTGTTGAGTTAAACTGTTTTGCCCCCATCAAAATGTTTGCTTTAGACCTCCCTATCCTGGACTATGGCTAGGTTTGCAGTGTCCATGAGGAAGTGTGATGGGGATTTCCATTCAGCTGTGTAGCTCAGAGCAGGATCCTGCTGGCTGTCAGCAGGGCTCAAGTGCTGGGACATGACATGGGCCCCCTGACTGATCATACAGAAGGAGCACCTTGGGAGACTGCAGTCTCTCTGCCTGTGCCCTGTCACACCTTGGAATCACCCCGTTTGCTTTGGGACATGTGCCTTTTCCCTGTGCCCAAACTTTTTTCTTCAGGTTTCCACCTCTAGGAAAAACTGGGTTCAAAACAGCATCTGACCCACTGAGGAATTAACCTGATCAAAACCAAGACACCAGCACTGCACATTCCTGTTGTTTACAGTGTTTGGTTTGGCCTATGCTGTAAATCCTAAATGGCTGCTTACCAGCAGTGCCTCTTACCATGTGCTGCCTGTAGCAGAAGCATTCCCCAAAAAGTCCTCATAGTATTAATCCCTCCTCAGGAGAAATTTAAAAGATACCAAAGCCTTTCCTTGTCTCTAATAATTTTGTTGTCTTTTTGTCACTCAATGCAGTGTCTATGTGTTTTTTGAGGTAGAGCTCACCAGAGTTGCAAATAATATATAATGAAAAGTTGTTCCGTAGGTTTATTTAATGGCAGCAGGTTATGGAGGCCATAGAGCCCATGTGTGACTTTCACTGATTGTCAGAACTACACAATCAAATATAATAAGTCTGCCTGAAGAAATCATAACAATGCTTTTCCTGGTTTTGCAGCCAGGCTATGAACAACCTAAGAATCTCTCCTGTCTTGTATGTCAGAAGATGTGAAATATGATAGAAAACAAGATTCTGGTACTGCTAATAGTGCATAACATTTTAACAGCTGCTGTGTTTCATCACAAATATTCAGGGGAACAAGATAAGTGTGGCAGTGAAATCACATAAGCACTGTTTTGTTTTTTTTAAAATGTTGTGAGGGTTAGAGAGGTGAAATATGCTGAGGATTAAAAAAAACCATAAAGAAATAAAAGCCATATTTCCCAAAGCCATATTTCAGTTTTGCTTTCAAGAACCTGCTGTGCAGACCACAGAAAGCCTGGCTACTTCTGTCCAGCTGCAACCTGCTCATCCAGACCAAGCAACCGTCTATCCATGTCAGAGTCAAGAAGGAACTGTGCAGTGCTCAGGGAAGTAAAAGTTCTAGGGAGAGCCCAGGCATAGTGAGAAGGTCCCCAGCACAGGGCACCAGCCCCCAGCTTGGCCAGGATCAAGAGGGTTTTGGTTCCCTTTTGCAGCTTTGCTGACTGCAGTGGGTCTGTGCCAGCCTTTGCCTTGCTCATCTCCCCTTCTGTTAAGCATATGATATTTACCTGCTATGGATGGTTTGTGAAGACGTTAACGCTGATCCTTGTCCTCCTTGAGTCAATCAGTAGATCTTCCATTGGTTTTGAAAGGACTTGTGCCAAGACCTGAGCCACTAGTGTGCGTGGTGCGTGCTGAAGAGGAAAATTGGGTTTCTTCAAGTTTATTCCCTCTCATATCCCCCCGAGGCACTACAATGGAGAATCAGTCCCTTTCCAAACCCTGCTAGAGGCAGGAAGGTAATTACTGTTGCCTTCATTATGGAAAAGCTTCTAAAAGCTTTATCATTTTTGGGAACAACAGTTTATGTGTCTTTCTAGGCTGATGATGAATCCATCTCCTGTCCCCCGATTCAGTCATCTCTCTTTCATGGAATGTGTGTGCATTTAGCCATATGCAGAAAGGTACCTGAAGACTGGGTAGACCTCCCCTGGCACAGACTGCAGAGGGCACCTCCAGGCTGTGCAAACACCTGAAGGGAACTTGCTCAAAACTGCTCACTTCTGGAATAAAGCTAAGATTTTTTTTCTTATAGGATATGACTGTGGAAGGAACATGTATTATCCTTGTCTGAGGAAATCTCAGAGCCAAGCAGGACTGGGGCTTTGCTGTGCCTGAAAAGGTAGGGGTTTTTAATGTATAGGAAAACTGATTTTCTTGATGACTGATTTTGTCTGAAAAAATTCAAGGCAAAACACGTGAAATTATCAGTATTGGATAAGATGTATCTAATCAGCACCAAGAAGTTTCTCACATTACTCACCTACAAATATTCTGATCAGCTATATGTTATGTTTTCACTATTTTGTTGCCCATGTCTACTCCACGTGGGTTTGCACAGGCTCTACCTGCCTTCTTATGTTGTCTTTCAGAGATTTATTTCACAGAATGATCTTGGAATTAAATGCTCGCAATGTTGTTTCTGGGGTCCTAATGACACTGTGGAACGTAGGCAGATGTAGGCAGAAGGTCAGTACTGATTTTTCCTAAGTTGTGTATCTATTGGATCTGTCCTAGCAGCAGATGTTAGCTGCAGGTTTGCATCAGGAGGTCATTTGTTGAGCTGTCAAGCCTTGTGAGCCTCTCCCAGGAATAACAACTTTATCACCATGATATTAGGTATGCCAAATATGCTTATTATCACAATCACCTTCTGTCTGCTTAGTTTTTACTAATAGAGAGAATAAAAGTTATCTTTTTTTTTTTTTTTAAGTAAATTAGATTTTATTTTTATTTTATTTTAATATTTTATTTTATTTATCAATGAAAACTGCAACCAGCCCTCCCCCCACCCATGTCAGAGGTGCATTGTCTGCCTGGCAAGCTGCAGTGATGCTTGAGAACAAAGTGGCTGCAGTGGCTCTGCTTGGGTAAAAGAGCTTGGGGACAGATAGTTAAGTACATAGGCATCAAAAGCCTCACAGCATTCCTGGGAATCATCCACTACACAGGTCTCTGACATGTAAAACAGTGGAATTCTGTCCATGAGAGAAAGAAGAAATTATATTGCTGCTAATTTTCTCTACATGAAGCCAGGCAATGGACTGGATGAAAAAAAAGTTGTGCACAATATAATAAAGGCAATTTGCTGTGTAACTTATAGCACAGTGATTTGACTCTTAAAAATAAAACTGCTGTTTGTTATACTGGATATCTTTTACCTATGAGAGAAACCAGAGGGATCTGTGATCTGGTATGTGTAGAAAACGGCCTCTTGAGAAGAGGCCAACAAAGTGAAACCTGTCTCAGAACGGGATGAAACATCTCACATGAAACATCTGACACTCTCATGTCAAGTATTTCTTTCTGCCCCACTGTGCTCTGTGATCTACAGCATCTCCACAGGCAGTGCTGCCAGGAATGGGAACCCGCACAGCAAAGCAGTAAAAACCCAAAACTTTTGTATTTTGACAAACCTACTTTCAGCTGCTTGGCCCAGCACAGAGAAAGGAAATTGGAAAGTGCAAAATCCAACATCCTAGAACCACTTCTTACCCACTTTTCCTCTCTATCTGTGTGAAAATAAAACACATTTATTCTGCAAACAGCAGAAGTCTGCAGATGCCAACCAGAGCATTTCTGCTGGAGGCAGCAGACCTTACCATGAGCTGTCTGTTCATTAGATGGAATTTTTTCTCTCAGCTGGATTAAGCATTGCACAGTGCAGTGTCACTAGTGCTGACATGGATGGTGTCCTGCTGGTTCTCATGGTCACTGGGAGCACAAACTGATTTCTCCCCAGGCTGTTTCAGCATCCCAAGCCAAGATGCTCACACAGATGTTCCATATGGCTCCTAGAATCCTAAACAGCACCTAAACTGATTTTCTCTGACATTTTTTTCCTTTTACTTTGCCCATAGTCAACTATCTTTCCAGATAGTGACTGAAAGTTGGTTTTATGCAGGCTGCCTTGACTGTAATGTTTATCTTAGAAACTTGACTATGTTGTCACTCTTTCTCTCACAATATCTGCTATTTTTTTCTTTTAGCAGACATTAGCAGCTGTTGGTTTATCACGTGATTCTGTTCTTCCAGGTCTTCCTTGAGAAAGGGTCTGTTACAGGAATTTTCTTCCCTCAAAGAGTTGCACCTCTGTAATTGTAAGATCAAGCAGTGAAGTTTTTCATGGTGCAGAAGTTTGTCTAAGATATTCCCAAGAGGTTTGAGATCTGCTTTACTTGTTACCATCAGGTTGTGTACATGCTCATCAAACTCTCCTTGTTTATTTCCAATAGAAAATATTTCATTTTCACTTTGAGCATGATTTTTCAATGTTTGTTCTCCTTCCTTCCACAACTGGAGCTCCTTCCAAGTTTGCTCTAGATGTTGTGGAAGAATTTGTTGCTCTACATTTTCTCTAGTTTCATTGGAACATTTAACTTCCCTTTTGAGAGTGATGGTGTCCTTCACATTTTCAACTGATTCAGATCACAACCTTGGTATTACTCACAATGTTTTCGCTCAGTCCTTGGAGGAGTGTTGTGATTTATGCTCATCTTGACAGGCAAGTCACAAACCAATTTTTTCACAGGTTTGTACTTCTAACTATTTTATTAATTACACTTGCAGTGAAAGTTTGGTCTGATAACTCCTTTTTCTGAGATGTGATTAGAACAGGTTATTTTCTAATATATTTATATATTAGAACTGATTTGTGTTTTATGTTGCTCAGTTCTACCTTTGACAGCCATTTCTAGTGAAAACTTGAAAAGAATTTATGTATGGCTTTAAATCCCAGGTATTAGCAAGTTTGTTACTTGACACAAAACTGTCTCCTCACTTTTCTGCAAATCACTTATTTGCCTCAGGTCTTCTTATAAAAAAAAAAAAAAAAGCTCTAATAACACTTTCCACTTACTTGGGTCTCTACCTGCCTCTTGTTCTAAGTCACTATATATCACTTGCTCCATGCTCTGTATGTTTGCAGTGTTTGTGGGAGCAGAAAGCCAGACAAGACATCATAAACTAAATAGTTTCCTATTTAACACATTTAATCTAAAACACCCCAGCATCTCAGCCTGGGGGAAGAAAGGAGACGGAAAAATGTACTATCCTTGAATCCTTGAAAACGCTCTTCCTGTTTATCTTGAAGGCACAATTATTTGGAACTATGCAAAAATACAAGAGCATATTGTATCAGAATAGCTGGAAGGTTGCTCTAACTTACACCTCTAGCCCCCTGTAGCAGTTTGAAGTGTCTCTTGCTGTACTCATATCCTTTTGTCACAACTCCTTCCTTTTTCTACTGAGCGTTTTGCTTTCTTTTCAGCCATTTAAGACCAAGTACTATTGTCCTCTTTGCTGCTGCTGCTGCTGAGCGCAGAAAGACTTTGAAACAGTCTCCATGACAATCAGAGATCTTAATGGGGGTGATACCTGACCGTGATGCTGTCCTGCAGAGCTCGGGTGTGTATGTGCTGGAGCTGCCACTCCCTCCCTCCTTTTACAACAGTTTGTGGTGCTATGGAGAACCCTCTTTTCTCTCTGCATCCACCATGTCTCCTTTTCTGGAGATGTTCCCCAGGGGATGATTTTATCTGGTCTGGGAAAGGATGAGAAATTCTAAAGGATGAATTATTATAATACCCTAGAAAATTAAGCAGAAAGTGCAGTGCATGGAGATCAAAATGAAACACAGTATCTGGCTCTGAGATTTTTAATTATATCAAATAGGGAATTTATTCCTGCTTTTTACCTTCTCATGACTTATGGAGTTGAATTCTGGAAACATTAGTTCCTGCTTATTATAGCAGTATGTTGTGTTTTGTTCAGTGTTTTCATGTAAAACTAGGTTTTAAAATACAAGATTTGCTAATTTTATGGACACCAATCATTCATACAGAACAAAGGGCTCGATTTTTTTGCTTGTCCTTAAGCTGTCCAAATAAGGACAAGAGCTGCAGAATGAAAACTAATATGGATTCTCTCTGATTAGCAGGATGTGACTTTTTTCAGATTGTCCATAATGTTTTCCCCAGTCTCTACATGTGGTAAAATGGCTTTAGGTTGATACTGGGTTAGGTTATCATAAAATTCCCTCTTCAAGGCAAACTTCAGTCACATTACTTTGAGATTCTATTATTACTAGGTTCTTTGTATCACATTTGAGTCAACGTGCACAATAAAAAAGTATCCTGAATACTGAAACGCATTTGTGTGTCAGTTTGAAATGGACCATTTGCAAACAGCCATATAAGGTTAGTGAAGGTGAGAACTGTGTAGTATGACATATGATGAATAAAATTGATAATATTGGAACAGTAATGAGAACTATATGATGCTCATGTATCTATTAATATCTATATCTACATACACCCCCATGTATTCTAAATATATGTACAGTAACTCTAGCTTTCAGCAAGTAAAATGAGAGTTCATTGCAGCAGAATGGGAAGAACATGAAAATGAAAACAAAGCCATGATAAAACTGAAGCAATCAAGGGGAACAAAAGAAAAAAATTTTACTTCTTAAAATTCACTCTATAAAAGGAAGATTGTGAATGTAGGGAGCTATTTCCAGTGAGAAAATGTTTGAGGGAAGCTTCTTGGGTTTTCTGCAGCAGATGAACTGTTTGACCCTTCCTAAGTGCTGTGACCTTAAAGGCTGTCTCTCAGGAGTAAGATAGGATAATGTTTGAACATCTTAGGATAAAAAAAAGGTCTTTTTCTTCATCTTTGTTAACATGCCCTGGTAATGTTAATCCCAACCCTTTAAGAAATTCTTCATGTCTACTTTGACGTTGCCTCCATCTAGATGCTTTGGTCACCTTTTCTACTGTACAAGTACTGTTTACTGACCTCTTCCAAACACTTCATGGCTTCATCTGTTTCTATTTAAGCTCCCAGGTTCTTAATTTTTTTTTTCTCAGCATATTCTCGGACAGATTTTAATATTATTCTGAGGTTTCATACATTTCTTTTCACCGGAGTCCCAACCCTTATTTCGTTAAGAACACAACTTTACCTGCAAATTCTTCATCTTATCTCACTCTGGAAATAGGTTTGGAGAGAATCAGAATCTCAATGAGGTCTATACAAGAAATATCCTAAAAAAAAATCTCTTGAGAGCTTGAAATAATTCCAATGCAGAACTTGCTGTGAGTACTGTGTTGCTAGGAGGAGAATAGGTCCTGTGGGAATAGGTCCTGGTAGAAGTGAGATTTGACTTCAGCATTATAGGACAGCACCTCAAAGAAAGAATATGCACAGCTGGCTCAAAGCCAAGAGAACTGGCTGGGAAGGCAGCCAGAGCAATTATAGGGAGAGGCAGGACACTGAGAGCTTAGGCCAAGGTACAACAGAAAGAGTGAGGGAAATGCAAAGACTCAGCAACATGGGGTTGGTATAGATCTTCAGCCAAGTCCAATCTGTGTAGCTGTCATGTCTATTTTACCTATCATAAAACTAGTCCAGAGATAGAAGTCCTCTAAGTCTCTATCACAAACCTTTTGCTGATGACTCTTTGCTCCTATTGCTGCCTCTATTTCCATTCTGTTCTTGATTGCCTATTGCACCTTTTCAATGTTTGTGTCACGTTCATGGTCACTGCTCAACCTATGCATTTCTAATTAAATCTCTGCTTGGGCACCCACTCCTCTAGTGCTCTCATTGTGCTGTGCTTCTTTGAACTCCCCTGCAATCTGTGAGAATCTCACTCAAAATGAGTCACTATCCCCCACACATAGCACCTCAGTCTTTCAGAGAGGGATTCTCAGTGCTCTGTGTTGCTTCATCTTTGCACAAACACGTACAAATTACATCAAACTTTTTTACCACCATATTTCTTAGAAGCTTGTAAGTAACTTGATGGGTTTTATCCTCTCAGTCCTCATCAGGTTTCCGTCATCCAAGAACCTCCCTCTTACAGAAACCATCTTCCATGATAATTTCCCTTTCTGTTGTGCTGATGTACTTCACTGCATTTTCCCAAGTTGAGTCTTGTTACTTTTGGTCCATGTTACTGATTACTCTAATCCCTGGAGTCTCTGTTTTTCTTGTCTCTTCTCAATTTAGTATCACCTGTGAATTTCATTATTATGTTGTTTACTCCTCTTTCTAGCCCATTACTGGAAGTATTAAATGAGTCAAGACCCAAGGCTGATTCTTAAATATTTACCTATCCTCCCTATAACTGGTACTTTTCATGTGTTTATTAGCCTTGTTTTGGTTCCTCATTACAGACTTCAGACAAAATGAGATTTTATTTTTACAAGCAGACCCAGTTGATCTTTTTAAGGATAATTTTGTGAAACATAGGAAGGAACCTTCCACTCTCATGCTCCCAGCTTAGCTGCCTGTCTTTGAGACAGAGAATGATCAGAGCAATGGTTAAAAAAAAAAAAAAAAAGGCTTAAATCCAGGAGTATTGCATTTATTCTGTCCCATTCACCCATTAATTCAGTGATCCCATAAAAAAGTGTTAGCTTTGTCAGGCAAGATCTATTCTTTCTAACTTCTGCCTCCTATTGCTCATCATTGCATTATTCTCTGCAAATGAAGGGACTGACACAGTCAGTTACCTCTTGAGCTGCTTGGATCCCCACAAGTCTATGGGACCAGATGGGATCCACCCGAGGGTGATGAGGGAGCTGTCAGAAGAGCTCGCCAAGCCTCTCTCTATCATATACCAACAGTCCTGGGTCACTGGGGACATCCCAGATGATTGGAAGTTGGCGAATGTCACACCAATCCACAAAAAGGGCCGGAAGGAGGACCCGGGAAACTACAGGCCCGTCAGCCTGACCTCAGTGCCTGGCAGGGTTATGGAGCAGATCATCCTCAGTGCAATCACACAGCACCTGCAGGATGGGCAAGGCATCAGACCCAGCCAGCACGGGTTTAGGAAGGGCAGGTCCTGCCTGACCAACCTGATCTCCTTTTATGATCAGGTGACCCGTCTGGTGGATGAGGGGAAGGCGGTGGATGTGGTCTACTTGGACTTCAGCAAAGCCTTTGACACCGTCCCCCATAGCATTCTCCTGGAAAAGCTGTCAGCCCACAGCTTGGACAGGAGCACCCTGTGCTGGGTTAGGAACTGGCTGGAGGGCCGGGCCCAGAGAGTGGTGGTGAACGGGGCTGCATCCAGTTGGCGGCCAGTCACTAGTGGTGTCCCCCAGGGATCAGTGTTGGGCCCAGTTCTGTTTAATATCTTTATAGACGACTTAGACGAAGGGATTGAGTCTATCATCAGCAAATTCGCTGATGACACCAAGCTGGGAGGAAGTGTGGACCAACTCGAAGGCAGGAGGACTCTGCAGAGGGACCTGGACAGACTAGAGAGCTGGGCCAACTCCAACGGGATGAAGTTCAACAAGGCCAAGTGCCGGGTCCTGCACTTTGGCCACAACAACCCCATGCAGCGCTACAGGCTGGGGACAGAATGGCTGGAGAGCAGCCAGGCAGAAAGGGACCTGGGAGTCTGCATTGACAAGAAACTGAACATGAGCCAGCAGTGTGCCCAGGTGGCCAAGAAGGCCAATGGCATCCTGGCCTGTATCAGAAACAGCATCACCAGCAGGTCCAAGGAGGTGATTCTTCCCCTGTACTCGGCGCTGGTTAGGCCACACCTCGAGTACTGTGTCCAGTTCTGGGCCCCCCAGTTTAAGAAGGATGTAGAGGTCCTGGAACAGGTCCAAAGGAGGGCAACCAGGCTGGTGAAGGGACTCGAGCACAGGCCCTATGAGGAGAGGCTGAGAGAGCTGGGGCTGTTCAGCCTGAAGAAGAGGAGGCTCAGGGGAGACCTCATTGCCGTCTACAACTACCTGAAAGGAGGCTGTAGCGAGGTGGGAGCTGGACTCTTTTCACAGACGACCTTCAACAAGACAAGAGGACACAGTCTTAAGTTGTGCCAGGGGAGGTTTAGGTTAGATGTTAGAAAGAATTTCTTCACGGAGAGGGTGATTAGGCTATGGAATGGACTGCCCGGTGAGGTGGTAGATTCTCCGTCCCTGGAGACATTTAAAAAAAGACTGGATGTGGCACTCAGTGCCATGGTCTAGCAACTGCTCCGGTGGGTCAAGGGTTGGACTAGATGATCTCTGAGGTCCCTTCCAACCCGGCTAATTCTATGATTCTATGATTCTATGATTCTATGATTCTATGACTATTTCTTAAGACTTTTTCAATTGTTTTTGCCAGAGTTTGAAGTTAAATGTAAAGCACTGTAATTAGTAAGATCTTTCTTCTTCCTTTTATGAATGCTGAGACAGTGCCACATTTGCTTTTCTGTTCAGCAGTAGGAGAAGAAGGGCAAATAAGGGAGCTGTTGCCTCCTTCCCCTCTTTAGCAGCTTCACATGGGGGGTGTGTGTGTGGTGTGTGACTCCAGGCACATGATGGTGAAGGAGATGTGTTGCAGTGTGGCCATCACCACTTCTTCTAGACCTCAAAACTTTGCAAAATAATTTATGATGAATGTTACAGCAGTTTTCAGAGAATCCAGGAAGAATCCAGTTGTACCAGGTGTTTATTTTCTTAGTGTCTTTAGTTCTGATTTGCAGCAACCAATTGTTTTTTGTCAGGTGGAGTGCCAAAGGTCCCCAAAAGATGTGCCATCAGTGCATGAATGTTTCATGCCTTTGTGCCTATAGCAGAGGATCTAGATATAAATGATCAGGGTATGCTTAAACACTGCTAGAATTGCTCTTAATTCCTTCCTGACATACTCTGTGGTGGTGTCCAAGTTTGAAAGGTAAATTAAAAAGAAGCTTCTGACATTACTTTATATCTGATGACCACCAATTTTTCAGTTCCTTTGATACACTGTACATTTGACCACTACCAGATATCAGAAAACAAGACTGCATTATTAATGTAAAATCTTAGCCTATCCATTTAGAAAGTAAAGTAAATTTGCCTCGAGGTAGTGAGGTGGAAATGTCTAAGAGGCACAGTTGGTGCTCTGGACTAGTTTGAAGTAGTACATGCTTCAATGCAGTTAGAAGAACACCTGTCTCCTCTCCCAAAAGAAATATTAGAGAATCTGGAGACCAAGTTCATCCAAGAATCCTAATGTGCATACTCATCTGAAAAAGCAAGATTTAGTTTGGAAAACTAGGTTTATACCCCCAAATAACTTTTAGTGCAGGTAACTTAGACACCTGTTTTGTTGTTGTTGTTACTTGGGGGTGTTGAGCAGAACTTTGCATTGGTGTCCACAGCTGAGCAAGCTGCAGCTGGGAAGGGGCAAGGTCTTAGGTTTCACTGAGGTTCTGTATCTGTAAAAATGCCAAGTTTTGGTTTGGGTTTCTGTGTTCTAGATGTGACAGACCTGTTCTCTGAACCATGACTTCTCATCTACCTCACCACACAACGAGGAAAACCTACTGCTATTACTAAATAATTTATCTTTTCTAGTATTCCACAAAATAAGAACTCTAGAAGCAAAAAATGCAGGTAGCCACTACTGAGCTAACCTGTAATCTCAGGGTGGGAAGTCACATTTAACAGAGGCTCTAGCTGGGATAGAGAAGTGACAGCTTTACTACACATTATGAAGTCTGATCATTCAGAGCTGGATTTATATCCTGCTCAGTTGTACCCTGATGTGGGAAGGACAGGGTACAAAGCTAAAGAAAGTAAGCACTGCAACATTATCTAAATATATCACTGACTGTGAGCCAAGGCAGACCTGAGCCTTCGCTTTCAAAAATATTAGAAAATATACTTTTTGTGTTTGTGCTCTTTCCAATAACATATGGTCATTTTGGTTATACATATATATATACACAAATCTATATGAATTTATCTGAATAAAAATGCTTGTTAATTAGAATCTCCACTCAGCTGGAAGTCTGCTGACACAAATGGGCCAGAAAAAGTCCCCGAGCCTGTCAGGATGAGATAGGGTCTGTGTATGACTCTCTATTTCTGCCCGTAAGATTATTTTGCAAGGAAGCCTGTAGTTATCGTCCCTACAGTAGCAAAGAGAGTTTATTTCTGGTTTGGCAGGAGACCTTTGAACTGCCAATTGCTAATGCAAAGAAAATGTTATAGCCAGTTAGTTAACCTCCTTTGACCTTGGTCTTAACACAGAGGAAAATATCTAGGTCTGATCAGCCAAAAATTACACAACCTGAATTCAGATTCTGCTTTGATTTTCCTTTGATCATATGCTTACCAGGAAAAATAAACTTGTATTTAGGGTTTGACTGCAGAATGATGAAAAGCACAATAAATAGAGGTGGAAAACATACAGTACACTTTCAGCTAAGTGGATTGTGCTTCAGGACAGGGGGCAGCAAGTGCAGAAGTTGCTTGCATCACTTCTGTGCTTTTTCATGTACTACTTTATCTAAAGAGGTAGTTGGGTCATAACAAAAGCTGGGAATAGGGATCAGATCTGTTGTCAGTCTTCTGCAGTAGGCAGTAAGAGGTGATTCAGTCTGAAGCATTATAATCTATGCAGTAGGCAGATCATATGGCCCACACATTTGGTATGATTGTAATCTCTGAAAGTTAGATAGTTTTAAGACATGACATTTAAAATCCCCCTCCCTGATAATGTTATTAGCATTAACTGTTATTGCCCTGGCTACATTTTTTTAGCAAATAAAAATCTGATTCCTTCTTTAATCTTCCTAAGATGCTTAGACCCCAACAGATGTGAGTAGTCCTAGCATCATAAAACAATATATATTTTATTACCAGAAAGAAGTGCATTTTGGTCAGCAAATATATTGACATTTAACTTTCAAAAGAGGTTATAAACAACATATATAAAACAGGATGTATCTTAAGATGAGTCTGTAACAGCAGCTTATAAGACGAACATTTGGAAGTAACCTCCGAATTATCTTCAGAAGTGGAAACAAAAGTGGTAAAAATATTTCAGTCTCCACAAATATCTACACTGATTCAGCCAATGAAGAAAACAGCTAGAGGATTGGAAGCACATGAAGAGCCTCCAGAAGCTCCTTTAAACACTGATAATTGAGATCACATGTGCATGTGTGGAGGGGGAGATGCTGAAAATTATTTAGGGAATATTAATAGGCAGCACAGACTCCTGGTAGGATTGTGTTTCCCAGTAAATTGCATGAAAACATTGAAATCTAATAGAAGCCAGTAACTAGAACAGGGATAAAATATCTTAGGTAAAATGACTGCCAGAAAGTTGCCCGGAGCATTACCAGGAGAGTTATTCCTTCCAGCACAAGGAAGGTGAAAATCCTATAGCCTGGTATGTACTAAATGGTCCAAAGCTCAAACCTCCTGTAGCCATCAGTCTGAGCGGAGCTGGCGGTTCTTCAGCCATCTCTCCTTCTGCTGAAGTTAGAGCTGGTGCCCAAGCTCTTCTCTGAGCCACTGGGTCTCACACTGAGATGCTTGAAACTCACTTTGTCCATGGGGTAGGGTCTGACTTGCATTCCCCTCATGAAGATCCTGTTTTCAGTAGTCTGCAGGCATCAAAAATGTGATGGTGTATGTTTCCCAAGAAACTCCTCTGAGTGTGCCTAGGAGGAGCAGGTGCAGAAAAGGGTTTCTGTATTTTCTGGAGAACTCCTAAGATTTCCTGGGAGAAAAATAAGGCCTCATCTACAATAGCAAAAAACCCCACAACCTAAATACACACGTTAATTTACACAAGATGAACACATTCTGTAATTCCCTTATGGACAATCACCTGTGGACTTTCTGGCATTTACAGGCAGAAAAGGCAATTCAAGTGCCCATTCCTGTTCCTTTCACCTCTGAGTCACACTCAAGCATAAACTTTGGCACGTTAAAGAGTGTTCATTTATTTCTTCCAGTACCCAAAGGTAAAAGGTTTTAATAAGAATCATAGAATCTGCCCAGTTGGAAGGGACCCATCATATCATCAAGTCCAACTCCTGAGCATCATCCAAACTCTTCTTGAACCGAGACAGTCTTGGTGCTGTGACCACATCCCTGGGGAGTTTGTTCCATTGCTCAACTGCCCTCTGGGTGAAAAAACTTTTCCTGATATCTAACCTAAATCTCCCCTGATTCAGTTTCCCTGAGTCCTGTATTTGGTCACAGGAGTGAAGAACTCAGTACCAGCCCCATCTCTTCCCCTCGTGAGGGAGCCATATACTGCTGTGGGGTCACCTCTCAGCCTCCTTTTCCCCAAACTGAACAATCCAAGTGACCTCAGCAGCTCCTCATAAGTCATCCCTTCCAGACCCTTCGCCATCCTCATTGCTCTCCTTTGGATAAATTCCAATAGCTTGATGTCTTTAGAAAGCTGTATGAGAATCTGTAATCTTATGTTAAAACCTAAGCAGAACAGAGTATTCATGCTGTCTGCCACGTGTGTTTCAAAAAGCCTGCAGTGGTTAAAATCTATGAAGACTGAGGGATTAGAAACCAGAACCAATCAAAGCTCCAAGAGAGCACTTTAGTACAGGACTTAAATTTCCCAATGGAAATAGAAAAGATAGAGTACTTTGCTTATAAAACATAGGTACTTACTGAATGTGATTGGGACCTGCCACTTAATAAATCAGCATTCGTTTGCTGAGGCTTCATAAGTGTGTGTGTGCATGCTCTTTGCCCTCCCTGTTATTAAGAAAAAAAATGTGCCAACTTAAACCATCTTCACAGAACCAAAGCTGGTGAACGCTGGTTTTCAGCTCAGCAAGGAGCATGGGTATGCTCAGTAACAAGTAGTATCTTGCCAAAGTGATCTGAGCTGCCCACAGGTCTCAAATTATACCATGGTAGGTGTACTAAAAGCTGAAGACACAGAAAACCTTCACTGGGCTAAAAACAGTGCAGCTTTATTGATCTGGTGCCAGCTGAATATTGAGCCTATTGCACTTAGAGAACAGAGGAACCTACTTTGGCTTCACAAATTAAAAAAAAAAGTTCAAAAGAAGTGTTAACTACAGGCCATTTTCATGGCTTTCATTCTAAGGCTCAGGAGAGCTGGTGAGGGACAAACAGCAAACACTAAGATAGACACAGATTAGTTGGAGACCCTCAGCACAGGCAGATCAAAGAAGTTCAAATTTAGTCATCTTGATTAATCTCTCCCAGGTGGAGGAAGTGAGAATGGAACAGGGTGAATGTGTGGGCATGCTTCACAAGGACTTCTGGATAGCTTTCAGTGCCCACTGAAAGAGTAATCTGTAAGGTTAACAAGTGAACACTGATGATGGAATGCTCAGTTGGTTTGACAACAGAAACCAGAGATGGTAAATGGGACAGAGGGTAGAGAGACAGTGGGATAAGAATGACAAGTGGCAATATGTTGAGCCTGTTCTGTTTGTGCTATATATAGGAGATAGCAGAAAACTTACAGAAGGAAATGTAGAACAAGATGTGCAGATTTGGAGATGATGTGGAACTGACAACCTGAGAAATGCCACCCATAAAGGAAGTAAGTTGAAGATGCTGAGAAATCTGCCTTATGTTTAGGATGTGGGGAATGATCAGGCAGTGCAAACCAAAGATGGAGAAACTAGAACATGGAACTGTATTCCTCTGCTCATTTGAAACCTTGATATTGTCACAGGGCAGTGGCTTGGAAACCAGAGGGATCACTGAGGGAAGAAAGCCCAGGCCAGAACAGATCACCAGGATACAGTTTTTTTGGACACACTGGATTTGCAAAGAACTTAAACGAAGAGAAATAACAGTTCTCAGAGGATGAAGTTGTTAGAGTTGAAGAACAAGCGCGTGAACACCCTTGACACTTGTCACAGTCCTTAGTCACTTCAGCAGAAATACGCTACATGGGTTTTCTGTAGTGGCAATGGCAATTAAAAGTGCAAAAGCAGCACTGCACTGGAGGCTGAGCAGTCCCCCAGGCCCCTGGCAGGAATATCTGACAAGAAGCTAAGAATGCATTTCAGCTGACAAGGATGGGAACCTGAAATTTTGCAGCTAATGCTTTTGATACTTTTTCTTGGACATCTACATTTTAGGATATTTTTTAACTACACCAAACCATATATGAAATACTATGTATGCATTGTTCAGCTGGAAAAATAGTTAATATTCCCATGAGTGCATATATGCCTCTTGTAATGAATTACGTGCCCCACTTTAATTTAATGACTCCACTGTCTTGAAATCACAGGACGTTTTCCTCTACAGCTCAATAAATCTGAAGTGCATCCAATGCTTCAAATACAAAATTTCCAGAGTGTGGAGATTATCACTGGAATGTGTATGAGATCCAGTGATGAACACATGACACATCCAGCCTACACAGCTCTCCCATTCATACTGCAAGGATTTGGGCTCAGACACAGGGCCTGGAATCTCAGCAGTGTCACTGAAAAGGAGGATAGCAGCAGTCAGGACAGCTGTCTGCTGAAGACACTGGGAAGAAATTGAATGAGGCTTGCAGCAAGAAGAGCAATACTATCTGAGCTGTGATAAGGCGAAAGGGGAGCACCAGATTGGATAGAGAGAAAGGATGATGAATCTTGTGTTAGGCTTTTTTTCAGAAAATATAAACTGCACTTGGATGTTTGGATGCTGCCCAGCCATCCTCACAAATGAACGTGCTCTGTTGACACTGGTACTTCCGTGCTTCCTACTCAGCTTTCCTCAGGCAAGGAGGGTCATGGCAAAGTGAGGTTGAAAGAAAGGAAATCTGCCATTTTCTGAGCTGAGAGAAGCAGTGCCAAGATCAATACCGCATGAAACAATCACTGGACATGGCCTTACAGCAGCCTCTGCAGCCTTCATTGCAGCACTGTATTTTTGGATCATCACTGGAGGCAAAGGAATTATTTCCTTGTTGTTAAAAGAAATACCCATCCAAGCGATTTTAATGCTGAAATAGAAAAACAGCAAAGGGGTTCTGAGGAACAAATGATGTGAACACTTATCACAAGTACAAATAAGGGAATTGTTGCTCTTAACACTGTGGATCAGAGGTCCTCACATGTTGCCATTGTCCTCACTGATCCATGGGCAAAAATACGAGCAAACATTGTGTCCAGGACAACACCACAAGTGGCTTTCTGCCATCCCCCAAAGTTTTGTGGTTTTACATTTCATGTTTTAATTTCATATTTTCTGTCTGGGTTTATGCCACTTGCTATACTCAGAAAACTCTCTCAAGATCCTGCTCCCCAGTAATGTCATTAATGAATCAGAGACACACAGTACTTTCTGCTCGATTAAGAGCAGAAAAACAACCCTCATCCATGGAATATCTAAGCTGCCTCTAAGACTGATGCTGAGCAGTTCATGTAGATATTCAGCAAAGACTACAAAAGGCACCTACAGAGTATCATCTCCATAAAATACATTTCCTCTTGATATTTTGTCGTTCAGTGACACACTGTCATTGCCCAATAGCATTTGGATTATTATTTTTTTTTAAGAGGAAAACTGCAGCAGTTATATGTGTTCTCTTTTACACAAATGTGAGGGGGGGGGTTGGGCTCCGTTGCAAAATGAAATCTTTCAGGAGGGAGAAATCTTGCTACACAGAGTTAGAGCTCACTGCCTCTCTTGTTCTTCTTTCCCTCTAAAATCTCCTTGGGACCCTATGTGTTTATTCCCTATCAGCAGCTAACTGGTCTCCATCTTTGAAATACTAAATAACAGCATGGAGGTTTCCTTTTGTAGAGACTGCTCTGCCAGCCAACCCACTCTTGTGAAACAAGGAGGATGCCATCCCAGTGACATGGCTCTCCCAAGGCAAGTTAGGCAATGGGATCTAACATGGCAGGGCAGCTGGGTTGGTTGCAAACTATTCACAGCTTTATAACATCTTTTAGGTTCAGGCTGGCCTACCAATTTATGCTGCAAGTGTTGTCTTTACACACTATAATTACATCCTAGGTCCAACAGTCCAGGGGCTGCTGTTCTGCCACTGACCTTTCCTGTGGCCTTAACTAAATTGCTTTGCCTCACTGGTACTTTGAGTTGTATTCTTCTAGAGTATGATCCCTCTTTAAGGTTTCCATATCATGATGTTGATGTGATGGGAACTTTTAAACTCATAGCATGATTATAATAATGAAATACAACTAGCTTAGAAAAATGAAACCATTTTTTTACAGCCTTGACTTACAAGATTTTCCATTCCGTGGTGGTCTGAGAATTTGCTGTCTTTTTGCATTTGTAATATCAATCACTGGAAGATATTTCAGAATAATGTATGGTTATAGAAACCATAAAATAATTATATATTATAATAATTATATATTATATAATATAATTGTATAATAATAAATAAATAAATTAATTAATACATAATTAAAATATCGCTTCATGGTACTGATTTGTATTACACAAATCTGGCCCTGTCTAATTTTGTTCTACAAAACAAGCTATTAATAGAAGATGGTTTTGCTGCTCCTCTGCACTAATACTTTCTTTGCACACAAAGATTACTTACAGAATTTTATTTTATTTAGCTGATTTCTTTTGTGTAAAAAATCTAACTGATTCTATAGAAGAAAGAGAATGTTGTACCTTTGCAAATGCCTTTGACCAGTTTTGCAGAGTGATATTGTGCTGTGGTCTCCAAAGTTCTGTAACCAGTACATTGGCTTTTTGTTATTATTCTAACTTTGGTTGTTTTTATCACTGTAAAGCTACTGTTTCATTTATTCTTCTGTCAGGGAGACTTCACCTTTCCAAAGTATCTTATCCATAACGTTCCTGGCTTTCTGTTTTAATACAATCCATTGTTTTTGAAGGCTTACAAAAAGCTGAAGAATACCGCTGTGCTAAGAGTACACATCTTAACTAGTGAGTAAAATGATTGCTGGGGTTGTGTTTGACTATTTTCAGAGATTTTGGCAGGGTAGATTTATAATATAAGAAAATGCTTAAGTTTAGTCATGCCTCAAAAATGCAGCTTTCACTTAAACACTGAACCTCTCCTCCTTGTTCCCATGCTCATGTTCTCCTGTCTTTTATATTAATGAGTTGTTACACATAGTTACAAAGAAGAAAATACAAAAGGACAAGCTGTAGCCAGTAGTCACAGTGATGGGATTATTCTGAACTGCCTTTAAAGTTTTACATGTTAATGATGGGCAAATAGTTCTTAAGAGCCTGGGTCCAAGGCAATGTTATGGTAACTGTGAAACAATGATTTCCCAAATAAGCTCTTAAAATAGATGAGTTGCCAGCTCTCAGCTATACAGAATTCACCTGTCTTTAATTTTAAAACCTCCAAGAATGTACAAACTGTACAAGCTCCTAGTCCCTTGCTAATTATACCTTGTGTTTATATAGCAGTTCTATCTCAAAGCTCTCTCCAAACATTAAGACTCCTAGCACTTCTTTTATGTAGGCATTATTATCCCTGTCATTATCATTATCACGTTTTCCATTTTATAGGTGGTAAATGGGCAAAATCACAATGTGAATCAGTAGATGAACTGGGAATAGAATATTGTATACTGTAGTCCTGCCTTTGTCCCCTGCTTTAATTACTCACTAACAGAACTGTTATTTGTGGGTCGAAGTGATACCAATTTTGTGTAATGTAAAATCTTGCCAAATATGCTGAAATCTTTGGGTTTGCAAGATTTTTGTTTGTATAGTTTCCTACTAATATTTTTCAGCTCTTGGTCTAGCTTTAAGTAGCTAATAAGAGATGCCATTGTCTTCCAACTAAATAAGTATCAATAAATTTTGTTTAATGTGATACAATTTCCATAATAGACTGGAATAGCTCAAATGAAGCTTAGTCTACCAAGCAATGAAATATTTAGGTTGTGTCCTGTTCTAGTCATAGTAAAACTCGTTATGAAAATCTATAAAGAAATCTACTTCTGCACAGTAGCTGTTTTTTAAATGACAGCTGTTAATAATTAGTCATTTTTATTAATGTGAAAATACCATATGTGATGACTACATTAAGTTAAAGCCACTTGTCAAATTAAATTTTGGCTGATATGAAACAAACATGTTCATCTGAAACACAATGACACTCTCATGAACCGGACAGTTAACCTAATTTTCTTCTTTTTCAGGACTGTGTTAATCTGGAAAGGCAAGTCAATCACTTCTTTATGATTTAGATACCTGTGTAAGGTACCTAAAAATAGGTACCTTAGGTTCAAAACATCCCTCTACCAGTGTTCCATTCCTTTTTTTCTTTGTCATCAAAGATCATAAGAAATAGTAGAATAAAAGATAAATATTGTCATGAGCAGTTACTCAGAAGACCAGAAGTCTCATACAGTCCTATGAGAAACTGAAGATGCCCTGAGAACTAACACCATGGTCATCCAATGAAGAACTGTAAGACTCAATAAGATGTCATGATTCACTAGGACTCAAGCCAAGGCCACTACTAGCGAAAAACATTTCCTGTCACAAGCTAGACTGATACCAGTGACCAACAAATGGCCTTGTATGATCAAGCTCTTCCCTTACACTCCTCTCCAACGCACCTTGTCTCTAATGTCTGCTGAGAACCGTCCTTGGCCTCAACATTCTGGCGGCACATCACTTGTGAGGGTGCTAGTTGTCACAGGCCTAAACTGTTTAACATATAATACATAAATGGCCTTCCTAATCACGGACCAAAAGCTATGTTTTACATTCAGGGTGAGTTCCTAAATAGTCAGACTGAAGAAAGATATTTCTTGGCAAATTTTCTACATCATGTACTTGGCTTCTTTAGTCTCTTTGTGGCACTCAGTTTTCTCAGTCCTTGTATAGAGGATGTTAGCAGTTAATGCCATCTGCTGCAGTTCTGTCCAAGGGGTTAAGCATCTGAATGTTAGGAAGCTGAACCATTTCAAGAACTAAGCCCTTTGCTTTGACAGCCATGGTGCCTATTAGGGCTGCAGAAATATTTGGTAGGTATCTATCCCAAATGTTACCATAAGCACATCTTTCCAGCTTTTCTGAACAGTGGACTTTGTCCTCCTGCCAAATTGCCGTTGCACCATGAGACTTCCTAATTTTAAGCATATTCTTCATTCCTACTGTGTAATTCAGTCACTTACTCCTTTTCCACAGTGTCCCCTTCCCATCTAGACTTAAAAGGTCCACATATCTCCCATTTGTGAGACTCTGAACTTGTGGATAGAACTCAGTTCTTGGTGAATCATTCTCAAAATCCATACTTTCTTAAAACAAAAGGAAACAGATACCCCAAATACACATACAAAGCCCTTTTTCCTCCCTTCTACTTGCCCCAGTTATAAAACAAAAATGCTTCTTGGTTTCAGCAAACAAGATTGCTTTCAAGCTGAGTTCTCAATGCTATGTTCCCTTTCCCACTCTTGTTTCTCTTCCTAGGCAAGACTAAATGCCATACAGCTCCATATTCTCTCTCAGCTGTTTCTCCATTTCCCCTCATAGGAATCTTCTTCCCATAGTGCCTGTCCCTGAGAGCTGATGACTTACTTCAACACACACTTTGTGGTAAATGCCCAAGTCTTTCTCAAACTTGTGGAGTAAATATGACAGGCTGGAAAGTACTTCACAGGATCAAAAGTGGCAGGTGATATATATGTATGTCTATATGTGTGACAAATTTTATAGCATTTCACATTTTTTTCATGCTATGACATTTTAAAGAATTTTTAAATGTCCTTTCTCATAAAGATTGCTAAATATTTCTCTAACTAGAGCAGTGAGGCTGCATTTAGTATTAGGACCTTATAGGTCTGTGATTGCAATGACAAGTGATGTTTTTATGTTGTATAATTTTCAGTTATGTAATCCCAATTTTTTGTAATCTCTCTTCTCACTATTATGTGTTGCTCCTCAAATCATAGCTGTGTTAAATTGTGGCCTCTACACTGTATCTCCTGTGTTCTACTTTCTCTTCTTTATTCTAT
The DNA here is from genome assembly GCA_038090715.1 of Florisuga fusca. NCBI lineage: Eukaryota > Metazoa > Chordata > Aves > Apodiformes > Trochilidae > Florisuga > Florisuga fusca. The sequence continues at coordinate 62,667,598 of JAAWXA010000003.1, read as the reverse complement.
GAAATGCATTTACATGTTCATTTTGGACTATTCTGTTTTCTCTTCTGCAGACTCATTCTTCCCTTTGCTTTCCATGTTTCTCTTTTTCACACTGATCCTCCTCCAGTATGACCCACACAGGTGGGAAGAGATGACTTACCTAAACTTTACGCCTGGGGCCCTCAAGGTAAGTAAAAATGTTTGTATCATAGCAATAATTTGAAGACAATTTTTGCTCCTGAGCCACGAAGGTCAGAAGTAGGAAGCAGTGCTAGAAGGAAAGAATGGCTGTACATAGGGTTGCTCCCAGTTCTATATGCTACAGGGATGTCTTATCTAAGTATACAGAGAAAAGTTACACTACCAATACTTCCTTTGAGGATGTGTAAAATAGCTTAAAAGCCTCCTGTTATCATGCAAGAATATTGCTACATCCAAAAAGGTTCTTGTAGGGCTTAAAAAAACCTGGTTACTCTCACTGAGTGTTTATTGCATGGATATTTTCTCCTTACTTCCAGCTGCTGCTGCAGTTGCTTTTATTTTATTTTGGAAAGAGCTTTATGTTCTCTCAGACCATCTCCTGATAAAAATCAGATAATTTGCTTGCTTTCCCAAAGGTTTTTTCAGTCTAATTTCAGACATGACATGGTGCAGAACGTAACAAAACTTAGCAAAAGGAGACAGAGAGAGAAAAATAGAGTTCAGTAATAGGAGATTACATGGTTCTCTGGTGGAGTTTACTACACTCTGTGGTAAAGCAAGTTTAAAATGAAAACACGATAAACAACTGCTTCCTTGCTGATATCATGGGGGGAAAAAAAGCACTTCTAAGATGAATGGTGCTATTTTTGTACAAATGGATTATTCACAGGCACATCCTACATGAAATCAGGTAAAGGATAAGAATAACGAAGTGAGAACCTTGAGCTCGTTTGTCTCTCAGAGCCTCTTCTCTTTTAAAAGTTGATCAGATCATCACTCATAAGACAGAGGCCCTCTCGCCATGGGAGGGATCATTCCTTTGAAGATGGGGCAGATCCGTTGGCCACATGAGTTTTGGGAAAAAGGGAATGAAATGCCTGCAAGGGGCTGTTGCTGAAAGGTGCTTGATCCAATTGAGCAAGCAGTTGGTGACCTAAGTTTACATTTCCTGTGGGCAGGTGCTTGTATCCTGTTTTGGGTTTGACTACAGGGCACCTCGCAGGATAAGACCTTCACATTCTGATCCTAGTTTAAATACCACTAGCAGAAAGAAATTTTGTGCTTATGAATTTTGGGAATGATACTGTAAAAATTAAGTCTATGATTAAATAAAATTTCTAAAATTATTTCAAACGCCTGTCAGGGGAGTGGTACAGATGATGGTCACTTGTTAACATCCTGGCTACAAGCAGGATGCCAGACAAGTCAAAAGAACAGAGAGGTTCACAAAGGCTTTCAGCTGTGGAACAATATGAGAAAAAGGTATTTCCAGCAAGTGCTACCAGGATTTTTTTTACTATTTTGATAGTGAGAATGTGGTGATAAACGTAGGGGTCTCTTGAGTGCATAGGGCCTAGGAGATATGAGCAGAGCATACTAATAATGAGTGCTACTAACTTCCTTCTTTACACAGTAGTTGGTAAAGAAAAAGAAAACAGAAGGAAAAAAAAAAAAAAAAGGATTATAAAAGGCCCTGGGCAAAATTTGAGCTATGTACTTCGCTGATGAACTGTGCAGTGAGCCTGGAGTTGACTGAACATGGATTTTTCTGGCAGAGCTAGAGGTAAATGGCTTTGTCATTCATTACACTTTCCCAGCTTTCTTAATTTCACTCCCTGGAACAATGCCAGGACATTATGGGGGAGCAGGAGTTTGTTATGAGTGTGGAATGAACAAGAAAATCTCCTATCTCAAGCTGGGCTGTGCACTGCTTGGAGATGAAAGACTCCAATACAATTCCCTTTTCTGGGCATTTCCCCCAGACTATTGCCCTGTGCAGGCCTTTCACGGTGTTGCTGTTCCAGTTTGTCTGAATACCCAGATGGATCCCTCTCTTCCAAGCCCATGGGATAATCTATGGAACGTGTGGTCGTTTCTTTCCCTTGGAAGTTTTCCCCTAATCACACACTGGTGGGATGTGGAAGTGCCCTGGATTAGGTGATGTGGATGGAGCCTTCAGGCTGCACAGACCCATCATTCTCTGGGGCTGGATCCGACCCTGTGGCAAATGGAATTTGACTGAATATGTGCTTTATCCCATATTAAAAGCTGAAGTCATTTAGATGTTGAATTGGCTCTGAAATGCATTCAGACTGTGCTGGGGGAAGCAGGTGAGGGGCTGTTAACATGAAATTAGATTTAAATTGTGAATCATTATGCTTAAACCTCTCTCCAGTCTAACTAAGCAATACAAGCTTCTGTTTTTCTTTCTGTCTCAGTGATACTGGTACTGTCAGTTTATGTTTCACCAACCACTAGCCACGTTCTCTAAAAAGTATAATTAAAGTCTGCTCCTCTGAATTCTCTGACAACTCTGTAAACTATTAAGAAGTGCAAAATAATTAAATCTGAAAGGTCATTACTCTGATTCTGCCTTTCCAAAACTCATTGTCTAATTAAAAAATAAATAGCACTTTTCATGTAGAGTTACAGACAAAATCCTGCCCTTCTTTCCTCCCTTTGTATTAATTTTACCCAGATCTTCTGCTCATTAGTAGATGTAGGTACACTGAAGTTTAGAATTCTGTTGTTATAACTGAACTGAAGATCTGTGCTCTTGGTCAGGCCTGCCCACTGTTGTCTATTTCTTCACAGTCTGGAACCCATATTCTAATCCTGGTGCCAGCTAACACCCTATTGAATTTAGCAAAAGCTTGTTAGCCTTCCTCAGTCAGTATCACATGCATCCTTTTTTTTTTTTTTTTTTTGTCTTCTGTATCATGTGGTGGGTTTCACCTTTACCAGAAAAAAAAATAATTCTAAAGAACAGAAATTTAATATGTGAAATTGCCATTAAGCTTCACAAGGAATCATCCCTGGAGGATAAAGCAATTGTGAGCCCACACCAGGGAGAACACCCTCTTCTGGAAGGTGATGGAGAAAGAAAGGAAGAAAGAAAAAGAATACCTATACCTGCTTCTGAGCTGGGTAGTCTAGGAAGCAGCATTGTCAGACATACTCAAGCTTTTTCCAATCAAAATCTCTCACAGATACTTACAATATCTTTGCAAGACCAATGGTTACATGTGCAGGATCTTAGATCACCTGACAGTGCATATGAAATACAATTTTTAATTTTTTTTTTATTTTAATTCAATCTATTTGCTGTGCTAGGGTTTCAGACAATGTTTATATTACTAGGCTTCACCTATAATAGTGGGAGTATGTAGAGTCCAAAAAGACTACAGATGGCCTTAATCCCATGGGGAGACTGCAAATTATTACGAGAGTCATTGGCATGCATTGAGAATTTGGTCTGTCTGGCAAATGACGACATCAATCTTGGTGCAACAGGGATCATGCATTATTCTATATGCAGTCAAATGCTAAATTTAAACAGTGGTAGGACAATGATTTTTTTTTCAAGAGGGGTCATTAATAGCCAAGTGCCTGAACCATCAAACCTTTAGTTACATTAACAGTCTTTCCTTTCTAACAAGTTACCTCATTAAGCAATTGCTTTAGCAAAAAAGGTCCTTGTAATACAAGGATTGAGGAATTACTGTCTGAAGGAACAACTTCTCTAATTTACAGATTGAAAAAATACACGTATGACAGCCCATTTAGGAGATTTGCAAATAAGTATGCTGTCTGCTTCTTAACAGTGTGAATCCAGAGAAAAAAAAGGAGTTATCAAGGTTGTAACAAGTACAAACATTGTTGTAAAATACAAAAATTATCCCCTCAATATGTCATTTATCACACAGTGGCCAATCCTACCTGAGCAAGAAATCTTACCTCCATAAATGTCATACTGCATAAATAATATAGGTAAACTCACTGTAACTAATAAGCAATTTATTCTTAAAAGAGAGCACTTTTACAATATCATATCCTTTATTATCCTCCTAAATAAAGGGTTCTTCATGCCCACATTACCTATCTTTTTTTCTCTTTTTATATTCAAATCTAATTATAGCAGTTAATCAGAGCAAAGGAATAATTCACAACTACTAGTCCTTAACAGTATAGGTTTTTTCCCTCTGAATTTCAGCTCCCTGTGTACTGATGATGGGTGACTGAATCTATACACTTTAGTTGGCTGGCAGCCAGTATGAACAGGAATGCCAAGGTATATGTAAAGTACAGTTATTTCCTCTCTTCTCCACATGGCTTCTCTTCTGTTTCTCTCATTACAAAATGTAAAATTAATTGCCAGCACAAAATACCTCTGTTTTCCATTTCTTTTAGATGATGCAGAAATACTTCAAAATTGTACACGAACACAGAGAGAAAAGGGGCTGAGACAGTAAGTAAAGAGTTAAACACTTGCTGAAGTTTCTGCCCTTCTTCACTCCCTGGACCCATCTTTCACTCTCTTTCACTCCCTTTCATTCCCTGTTTAGGGAAAACAAAACAACAAAAAACCCCCACAAAAACATACTTTGTATAATTATCATATGAATTCACAAAACACATTTTGACTGTTTTTTAATCCTAGAAGCAAGGAATAATGTGAGTAGCATTTTGAAAGTAGTAAGTAAAACACATGAATCATTCTGGGCATTTCAGGCCACTGGTCTGGGTGAAAGTGAACGAGTAGGAACAGGGACAGGAGAGACAGAAGAGGCAGCCTAGGACAAGAGAAAGGCAAATGGTCAAGTGGTGAAAGACAGCAGATGAGAGTAATACAGAAAGGATTTAAAATTTATTTAAGGCAATTTAACTTTCTGTAGCTCTGTGCTGCCTCTTCCCATAAGTAAAACACGAAGCTAGTGCAATAACTAACTAGTCCTATCTACTAGCTTTTGCAAGAACCACATCACAAGTTAGTAAATTCTTTGGCTTTGAAGTTTATTCAATCCACTATTTGGTTATTTCTGCTATAGATAGAGCTACTAGTTTATGTCACCCCCTTGGTTGCTTCTGAGTGGTATCAGAGGTGTTCTCCAGTGGCACAGGCCATGAGGAGTAGCCCCCATGTCCTGTTTTGCTCCCCCCCCCCCAGTTGCTGCTTTGCAGAGAATGGTGAGAGGAAAGGTGGAGTGGCCTGAAGGTTTCTGTGCTGTTTTAGCATGTGGTGATTGTTTTGTCCCCTAAGGCAGTGACCAGACCATAATTTAATGCAGACCACATGGCACAAAGGTATGGAGGAAGAAGGGGGTGCAGGCATAATGTCAGTAGCACCTCACTAAAGAACCAGATTGTATCAGTCTGAGGAGGGGAAGGACCAATGGGAACTTTCATTTTTTCTGGTTTTAGAGGAAGCCTTAACTTGTTTTTCCTTTGCAAAGCACCGAGACTATCCCAACTGGATTGAATGTAGTTCATCCCCTGGGGTGTAAGTCTTTCTTACAAGAAGCAGCATACTGATTTCACAAGCTGTGATGCATTTATCAGAGACAAAAGAAGTAAAGAATAAATATATCTTGAAACAATAAAGTGCTTAAATGCATGGCTTACCAGCTCCTACTCACCTCTGAGACAGGTTCTTGGCTATCAGGGTCAACAAATCTAACAGACCTTTGTTCTTGAACAAAGATGTTCCCAACTAATCTTGTACAGATTTTCCTTCAGGCTTTTCAGATGGCTTCCGGACACCAGAGAAGACTGACAACTTCTATTTTTACCCAAAGTCCTGATGTTCATGTTAGTGCTTGACAGTAAATCTGCTCTCAGCACCCAGGGTCTAAACATGGGACAGAAGGAACCTCCAGGGCCATCAGGTCTTGTCCCATGTTGCCATGAACAACCACATCACTTTTGGTAATGTGAAGTGCTCCATCCTAAAGATAATCGCTATTTTTGCCCCTTTATCTCTGCTGTAAGTAGTTTTCAAATCACAGATTCTTTTATGTTTAGAAATTGTCTGATTTGTAGCTTAAATGCATTAATGGGCAGTTCATACTCGTTTGTTCTTGCAGAAAACACCCACGATGCACTTAGCCCTGGTGAGGCAAGTTTTGACAAGTATTCCCCGTGCCCGGGATATCTGTCATAATTTACTGAAAAGGTCCTTGCCACTTCGTAGCTCCCACCGAATGGCACCAGCCTCACGGGCTCTCCGATGGCTGAGGTGATTTGGGTGGCTATTGGGAACCAGGACAGCGATGTGGGCTGGCGGGGGGTGCGCTCAGCAGTCGGGAGGTGCCGGCGCTGGGGCAGCTGCGGGTGCCCGTACGGGTGCGCCCTGTCCGGGGGCTGTCCAGTGGGGAGGCTGGGAAGGAGGTGACACTGGCGGGGTGGACGGGACGTTGGGGTATTTTTGGGGTAGGGGGGTTATGTGCCGGTCTCAGCGGCATGCAAAGAGCGGGGACGGGTGAAGCGTGTAGGGGGACGGGGCGACCCACGGGGTAAGCACTGCGAGGGTCGCCGAAGGCGAAGGCGGTGGCGGGCCGGGGGAGCCGGTGCAGGAGAGACCCGGGCGGGGCCGCCCCCTCTCCTTCGCCACCTCCCCCTGGGCCGGCCGGTGACGTCAGGCGGCGCGGCCGAGGACGCGGGGTCTGACCGGCGCTCCTTCTCTCCCTCCCATCTCCCCTCACTCCCTTCCCGGGGTAACTAGTTGGTGTCAGCGGCCGGGCGGTGCTGCCCAGGGTGCCGAGTAATTCGCGAAGTCGGTGTGAGGGCGCAGCGCCCCGTCCCCGTCCCGTCGCCCCTCGGGGAGCCGCGGCGGCCGGAGCGCTGCCGTGCTGGGCGCAGGGTGGAGGCTGCCGCAGCCGCCGGCGCGGTGATTTGGGAAGGGGGCGGCCGCAGGGTGAGTGCCTCGGAGCGCTGATGTGTCCGGCTCCCTTTGCAGGCTGCTCTGTTACTTTAGAGCGAGCTGAGCCGGCGGCGTCCCGGGCATTACCAGCGAGCTCCCGCCAGCAGCCCGGCACTGATTGAAATTTAGGCGTCTACATAGAGGAGAGGAAGATCCTCGTCTTCCGAAGCCTCCTCAATGAGTGCCAAGCTCTCCAAGGAGTTGAGGCTGTCCCTGCCACCTTGTCTCCTGAACAGGACGTCTGCGACCTTAAACGCCAGCAGCACCTGCATCACGCAAGTGGGTCAACTCTTCCAATCCTTCTCATCCACCCTGGTTTTAATTGTCCTGGTCACTCTCATCTTCTGCTTAATACTCCTCTCCCTCACCACCTTCCACATTCACAAGAGCAAGATGAAGAAGCGGAAAATGCAAAAGGCTCAGGAGGAATATGAACGGGACCACTGCACCCGCAGAAGCAATAGTGGCATCCAGCAAACTGGGATGGGTGTGCAGGGAGAAGGACCCCAAGGAAGAGAGAGCCGGCTGGGAAGACCCCCCCAGGACTTGGAGATCCAGCGTCCCTCTTCCCCTGCAGCCCCGAGCTCTCAGCAAGCACGGGCTTGTTTGGACACAGCTGGTGCAGGGCTCTTGCAGTCGGTGATTTTGTCATGATGGTTTGGGGCAGACCTCACAAAGGCACTGGTGGTGTTTGTAAATACCTGAATGATGATTCTAGTCCCCGAAGAAGAAGAAAACATTGCTAATTCAAATGAATGAACAAGCCCACAATCCGAGCGCATGACAGATCACATTGCGTTTCTCATTGACTGTGCAAGGAAAGGATGCGTCTTTTTGCTGGAGAAGGAGCTGCACCCAGCTACCAAATATCAAGTCGTCCACCTGGAGGAGAGAGTCGGGGGTGGGGAGGTCCCTTTTCCCTGGACGTCATTTTCCTGAGGACCAGGATGATGCCACTTTCCTGGGCTTCCCATTGCACCCTGTGTCACCATTTCATGGTGTGGGTTGGGGTGTGGGTGAGTGGTGTGGGGGGGAGAGGCAGGTGGATACCTTGGGACCCCTTGTCCCCTTGAAGCAGGGCAAGAGCCTATTGTGGTCTCTCCTTTTATGCTAGGACCTATGGCCTTCTCCCACCCTTCCCATTCCTTTCTGGGACTGGATATTATTTTGTGTACAAATGGTCACCCCTAGCTAGGCTTAACTGCAGGTGCCCTCCAGCCCCAGAGCCCCGAGCTGCAGTGCTGAGCATCCCATTGTCTAGGGGGATGGAGTGAGCTGTCTGCACAGAGCAATGCCTGAGCTTTCCTCTCCCCTCAGCTCACCTCATCTTCAAATACCCCCCTCATCCCTATCCCCTTGACATGAAACCTGAAAACTCAATCCCAGCACTGGTTTGTGTGGTGGGGTGAGGAGATATGCAGTAACTTGCCCTGTCCTCTTCCAGGGGAGGGTGTCCTTGTACCTCCTGTTGGTCCTGAAACAAATCCAATTTTGCACCAGGCACCCCGCACCGAATGCCTCCGTTTACAGCTTTGCCTCCCAGCGAGGAATCCTGCAGCAGTACAGAGCTGGCTTCTACTTTTAGGCTACATCAGCCTATGTATTTTTACATCAGCCTATGTATTTTTAACCCTCCTAATCTAGTAGACAGTTAAGGACAGACCACACTTAATTTTCTCCCCATTACCCTTTAGGGGAACAAACCATACAGTTGTGCAAAATAGCTGCTCCTAAGCTCTGGCAAATATTTTTTTCAGAAGTGGCTGGTGTACTTGCTTCCTAGCAAGCACCAGGAGTTTTTTGTCTGTGGATGGCAGCTCTGAGTGGCTGCTGGTACTGTGTATATGTCGGGCACAGAAAATAAGGCTTTGCTTAGTGATTAAATCAATGACAGTTACTTGAAGGTGCCTTAACAGAGTGCCATATCCAAACTTTGAGACATCTTGTGTGGTATTACAGCAGAGGCAGCCCTCTACTGTGCATATTAACATCTAAAAAATACAGCAAAGAAAAAGTGAGCCTGGGCAACTTCTTCTTTTATTTATTTTTTTTTCAATCCCAGCATTCAAAGTGATCTGAGGAGATAGTAATGGTCCTCAGTTTTTAGTATTTTGTATTCACTTATTCCCTCTCTGCTGTACTTTGCCTCCCAGGATGGCTCATATGCTGGAAAAATTCCAGGCACACATCCTGGGAGGTCGGGGCCCCTAAGCCACAAGTGAATGCCATTAACTAGTTAAAAACAGGGAGAGAGGGTGGCAGAAGTGCTCCATAATGCTCTGACAGCCCCCATACCCAGAGGTTTCAGGCCAGTGTTTCTGTTGCCTAGTTTTATCCCTTTCCAGTGCTGTCTGGTCTGTAAGGAAATTGCTGTTGAGTTTGGATCTGTGCCTGCAGCATTTTAGGCAAGAAGTGTATCACCCAGCTCAAGGAGCTGCTCCAGCAGCTGGGGTTCCTGGTGTGAGTGTCCCTGTGACCGAGGGTTGTTGTGCACATGTCAGGCTGGTGGGACCGATGGGTGCCTCCCGCTGCCAGCCAGGGGGGTAGGATGTTGCAGGGCAAGGAAATTGGCTTTGTCTTGTTTCCCCTAATAAAGGATGTATGAACTTTTGTGTTGAACCTCCTTATGCAGCACGGTATTGCACCCCAGGGAATAAATGTAGGACAACGAAGAGTGTTCAGTGAACAGAAATGGAGCTTCCTAATCATTCATCTCCACTAAATAGAGAGATATTACTTTCCCCTTTATTTTGTGCCTTTAAAAAAAAAAACCAAAACAACAAAGAACACAAAAATCCCCACAACAAAACCCAAGAGTGTATAATTTTGAGTTTTATAAAAGCAATAAGATGTTCCAAATCACTCCAGTGCGTTTCTGGTTGATGGTTCCACTTCTTTAGTGTCTGAAGTCAGATGCTCTTTCCTCTGCCTTATGTGCTCAAGGCATGCAATAATTCCCCAGAAGAGTACTGTTTGTCACATCTCATTGCTGTTATAAAATTGCCCTATTTTTGAAGAAAAAAAAAAGGATAGAGACGTAGATATATATATATATATCTATATATAATGGATATACAGGTATATATATTAATTATATAATCTCATTACACTACAAGTATTTGCAAAAATGTAACTAGAATTAAAATGTTATCATGTAACACTATCCTCTGTTACTTAGCTTTGATTTAATACTTTAATATCTCTGTATTTATGTAAATCTGTGTAAAATTTGTGGTCTATAAGTAAAATTTCATACTGACTTCAATTTTCTCAGAACTGTGAGCTTCTTGTGGTGTCATTTAAGATTTTTTTATTTCTAAAGTTAAATGATACAAGAAGTTGTAAAATCCTATTATCACACAGAAATACTGCAATAAGGTTTGTGCATACTCCCAATACACAATCCTATCTGGAAGTATTGCAAGCCTGTGAGGTTTAATTGAATGGTCTCAGGAGGTCTAGCTGGTACAAGCAGGACACAGAGGTTTTAATTTTCATGAAACAATAAGCAATCTAGGGAATAGATGTGGATTTTTAAAACAGAATTTATGCTTGGAGGTTCTGTCAAATCAATTGCTTCAAGACCCTACAGTTACAGCTAAACTGCACTTAGCATTCAGTATTAATAAGGCTGATGGTTTTTTCCCCTCCCCCCCCTACTTAAGCTAGAAAAGTGTAGGAAATTGTTAATATTTCTAAAGCATACATTTTCAGCTAACTGTGAAACTGCCCAAAGGGTTTTGAATACGCATATTTTATGCAAGTGTAATATCTATGTATCTGTATCCATATATTTAAATATTTTTGTGTAACCTTTTCTATAATATTTGATAGAGATGCCGGGTAAATGCTTGTACCATTCTTGTACGTAAGGAAGGATTTATACCCTCTCAATGTGGATGTACTTATTCCTGTGACTTTGCACTGGTTTCATCAAGTTGTGAAGCATGATGGAGACTGGGCAGCTGAGTGCTGACAGCTGGAAGAACACGAAGTCTTTCTTCTGTTAAGGGGTGCATCCCCTGGCTGGATTTTCCTGTTTCTAAATAAGAAATTTGGGCCGATTGCCCACTACCATCCTGCATGCATAAGAAGTGCTGCGGTGCTCAGCAGTTCCTGTTCCATCCTCTGTCATCCCTGGGAAGCAGCATGACAGCAGTGACTTGTTTTATAGATCTTAGTGAGAACTGAGAGCCTGCCGAGTGGTGTGGCTGCAGTGCTGGGGCTAGAGCAGAGAGGTGGCAATGCCCCGTCCTGCACTCCTGTCCTCAGAGCCTGCTGCTGCTCCAGGGCTTTGTCCACTTCCCTCTGGCATCACCAGGAATGGCTTCCACTGACTACCAAGGAACTTGGATCCCATTTGCAGTTCCCGCAGCGAGTGACAGCTCTCCACGGCCACTGGCCCTGTTCTGCTCCCATCCCGGCAGCCTCCATGGGGATAGAAACTACTGCATCCCACAAGGATCCCATCCAGCCTGGCAGCACCGGGAACCCGTGCTGCTGCTGCCAGCTCTGCTCCTATGGATGGAGGTGATTGGTTGCTACATGGATCCTGCATGGATCATGGACAGGGAATGTCATTTCATGAAAATGTGTCATTCCAGCATTTTTTCTGTGGGGAGTTTGTCTACAGCAAATGTAGTCTCAGATAAACTTTGCAGGCCCTCCATCCAGACATTGTTCTAGCTTTTGACACATCTCTCTTAGACATATATCTATACATGTAGATATATCTCTTGAAAGAAATGCTGGACGAAAGGCAAAGAAAAGAGACTGCATTATAGACAAAACTGTCCCAAGACTGAAAACTAGGTGGATTTTTTTTTTCCTTTTATTTTTAATTAATTTAAAGAATGGTATCTTTAATGTAAATAGCAAGTTACTATGTGATTAATGTTTTCCATAGAGTTTTGGAGTAGTTGCTGTCTTGTTTCTGGAAAGCTATGTCCAGTGTTATGAAGCAACTGTGCTTTTCTTCTGTTGTTATGAATGTGAGTGCAGCTTTTATGTAGAAATGAAAAAGAACATGATTTGACTCTTTAGACAGGACTGAATTCTTTCAAATCCATCTGTAGGACTTGGCTGCTTTTTTCTTTCTAGTGGTCATTCTTTCTGCATGTTTGTATTTTTTTCTATGGGTATTGAAACCCTACATTTTAATAAGTATGCAAGATTTGAAGAGAAACAAAAAATGAAGTAGGAAACATTCTTTTTCCTCTTTTGTGTAAATAGCAGAATTTATAATGACTTAGATACCATTTCATTATGTTTCTCATCTACATAGAAGGTGGCATGACTCACATACAAACCTTTAATAACACTTTCATTATGTTAAAAATGAGAACTACTTTTATCTAGGTCTGACTTTCTCATCTCTGTCTGGTATTTAACTTTTTTCACTGAAGTCAAGTTTTCCATCTAATTGCTAAATAAATTTCTAGTAGAACTGAGCCTCCTTTTGTTTTCAGTCTTTTACATGTAGGTGTTGAGTCTGAATTCAGCCAAACTCAGCAGTGTGGAAGGTGTGTTATGAACTTGCAAAAACTGGATGGTGTATGAACCGTGAGGACAAAGGTAACTGAGAAGGAAACAGGTAAAATGTCTGGCAAAGGTAACAGCTAGCTTTTGTTTGGAGCTGTGGAAGTGAAGCCTACCCATCCACTGGATGGATCTGCGTGAATGTTGACCCATTCCAGCCACAGCAGTATCGGTCTCATTCCTGATACTGTTACTCTTGAACATAATTTTCTAGATGACACTTATTTCTGTAAGTTATATGTGACATACTTCTTAATCAAATAAAATAAGTTGTCATTGCTTCATTGATACTATATGTTCTCTGTGAATTACTAGAAGCATTAATTTTCGAGATTTTTAAACCCAGTACCTCCACAAGCATCAATTTTATATGACCTAGGAAATAAATGAATCTTTGAACCAGAACACTGTCAGTAAAAACTGCCTTTATTTATGTAATCTAGTGTTCTGGTTGGCTTTCATTTGTCATTTTCTTCCTTGAACTGGAGCAATATAATCTGTTCATTATTTTACTTTTCTAAAGAGGACTAAGAATTTGAAGCAAGCATTGCAAAATAGACATATACTAACAGGAAAAGATTTCACATTGCAGAGCAGAACAAAGTCATGTAGATTTTGTTGTATTCATAGTAATTCTTCGTCCTCTGGTTTTCAGACCCTTTCCTATCCAGCAAAATTTTAACCTAAAATCTGAAAAAAAAAACCCAGGTAGATTGCCTGTCTTTTAATGGTTACACAGTAAACAACAAACTAAAAGTTAAAACTTTCCAAACATCTTGTAATCTAAAGAGAATAAAGTATCCTGGGGGATTATGAGTAATGTACACAAGGGGTAAGATGGAAAGTTAGAAGGAGAAAATACTAGCTCTAAAATACAATAAAAGCAGCATGTTCTGGAGGATGAATTCATGTTTGTGAGCAAGGGCCTTTGCATTTTGTTCCTGGCTCTGTCACACTGTGATATTCCAAGCTGTGTACTAAGCAATATATGACTTGTCTATTAAACAAAGACATGGAACACGCAAATATACAGCCCTGAGAGGAAGAAATTAAGCATCATATACATTAAAAAATACTGATACCATAACCCAAATTAAAAGAGTCTTTACACTAATCACCTGGCTTGGATTATTCATACTTGGCAGTAGCAGGGTCCAAGTGGTACACTGCACACCTGGGAAATGGGTGGCTGGGAAACATGCTTGAACAGTCACACCAAGAGGCTCAATTTAATTTTTAAGATGAAGTGGAATACATGCTATGAAGGAGAGCCAAGACAATTAACATTTATTTTAGCATTTTATCACTCATAATACTTTTATTTTCAGTGCAGAAAACAACCTTGTGTGGTTTTGAGCAGGGTCCTCTCTAAGGTAATAAGAAAACTGTAAAAGACAATTCTTGGGCGTAAGCCTATCACTGGTGAAATTCATGGCAAAACCTCCCTGAATTCAGTAAGGCCTGGACTTTTCCCAAGGTGATACCAAATCCCACTCCCTGCTGACTTCATTCCTTGCCAGTGTCATCAGACTTTTGATTGCTGCAGTTAGTGTTTCTGGGCCACAAGGATTTCTCTTGCATTTTGACTCAGACTGTGCCCAGCTCCAGTGTGGGGCAGCGCGGGTCACCTGGAGGACCACATGTGACACATCCATGCTCACTCCTTTTTAGCTTTTTATTATGTCCTTGATCTCTGAATCCTGACTCCTTCCTAGAAAACCTGTCTGGTTGGTCTTTCCATAGGATGTCCTATGTTGGCTGAGCTTGTTTCTTCCTTTCAGTGGGTAATCTCAACCTATCTCTGACATCAGAAAATTTCTCTATTGAAGTGACCAGTTAGTTTGATTTCTGCAAAGATAATGTAGGACTTTGCTCTCATCTTGATGCACCATCATCACACATTTGCCCATAGCCCACCTATATTGACATGTTATCAAAAGCTCTGTGACAAGGCAGAAAGCAGCCTTTTGAGCGAGTGCTGGACTTCAAACAGTCTGAGAAAACCCACCATGCTTCATGACGTGGGCCACTGGCTCTGGAACAACATCCCATTTCTGATTAGGCTGCCAACTCTTAGACTGCTGGCTGAAAGGGATGAGGAATCATCATTCTTTCATATCAAGGACAACAATGTAAGGGAAAATATCAGTTACAACAGAGAGGAGACTAAATAAATGATAGGATATGGTGATAAAACAGGCATCAGCACCCAAATATCCTATAAATCCTGTGAGACTGCGAAGTCTGAATGTCTAGTCATGGCTGACCACTCGGTACACATTTTCTTCTTTTAAATCAGACTATCACAATCCCTTTTTTTTTTTTATTTTTTTTTTTACTTGTGGTCTTGAATCCTACTAAATATTTGTTTTTTCTTTTACTGCTTTTCTATGAACTTCACCTGACCTATTTGTTTTCATTATAGACTCTCACAGTTTAACACTGGCCCAGCAATTAAACCGAATAACAGATGCTCTCTATTAATCCCCCTCTCCTCCCTGATAAGGAAAGGAGACAGAATAAGGGAGAGAGGCTTATGGGTTGGAAACTAAACTACACAACTGTAATGAAACAGTAATGATAAATAGGAAAAATTACTAAATATATACAAATATACAGGAAAAATTGATCCCACGTTCCTCCCCCCTTCCCCCCAATAACTCTCACGTCATCACCAAGGCTGCAGGGCAGCCCTGGGAAAGTCCAGGCTGGACTCCTGAAATCAGCAGCAGTCAGGAGGTGGAGGCAGGAACACACAGATTCAGGCTGGCACATATCAGGACCACAGGCAGAGGAACAGATGGAACCTCCTAGGATGCCAAAGCAAACAGGGAACAGGCAAAGAAAGGGCAGGAAGGGCAGGAAGAGCAGGAAGGAGCAGGAAGGGGTTTGACCCTTGTGATCCCTCAAATTTATACTGAGTATGACGTGTATGGGATGGAATACTCTGGTCAGTTCTGGCATCTATCTTGGCTGGTCCTCCCGAAAGGAGGGGTTCAGGTGGGACCTCCTTACTCCTTCCAGAGGGAAAAATGTTCCTCAGAGCTGAGCAGTGTCCTTGGCTCTGCATACCAATCTCTGGCAGTAACTATAAACATCCTGTGTTATCTGTCTGAGAAACTTGCTGTTAATTTCAGCAAGTGCAACTACTTACAAGAGACTTAGCTGAAAGCAAAAGTACAAACCAGAAAATCACCTTTATCCTGGCCCAAACCAGGACACAGACATACAATTTTTATTAAACCATCCTTTTGACAGTCCTCAGCAATGGCAGAGCATAGCCTTCACTTCCAGCATGAGTTAGAGTTACATATCACCAGTCTGGGAATGGTGATATGTAAAGGGGTACAACTGTCCAGCTGATCATAAGGTATCACTGAAAAAATCTGTGAACGATTATTGCATTTGAACAAGAAACATGTTGAAACATGTTGAAACATTTGAAAGCAAGAAACATGTAAACCCTGAGACAGCCATGACTTTTTACCAACCTACACTGAAGCAAGTTCAAGACATCTCTGCTCGCCACTTGGGCCATTCTGGATTTATGTACCTATAGAACCGAGCTGACTATATGGGCCGTTACCTATTGATAGGCCTTCTCTAAAGTCAGTTCTACCTGGGGTAAAGAGGTGATGATGAACTTAGTGGAGAGCTGTAAAAGGAATCTGAAATGTGACAGATGGGTTTTGGTATTACTGTTTGCATAGAGCTGTAGCTGTATTGCAGGGGTAAGGGCAGATCCCTTAGGCCAGCAAGCTTGCAATTGAGAAAACACACAAGTGCCACATAACTCATGGGGTCAGATCTGGCTGTAATGTCTTTTACAAATTAAAACTTCAGATATTACAGCTTGCAGAGAAGTTCTGGAGATCACTATGCTCCAATTAGGACTCTTCTACTTCCTGTAAGATTTCTTCTAATGTTCTGTCATGAAGAATCTCAGATTATGTCAAAGTAAAGGTAACAACATGATGCTGTGATCTAGGTGAGAAAGCTGTGCTTCTGAAAGACACAAGGTTGAACTATCTTGATTTGTTTGTGGCTTTGGACTTCACCACTAGAGCTGTGCTGCTTCTCTGCTGCTGTGCAGCAGCTGTTGCACCCAGGGGCCAGGAGAAGGAATTCAGATTCCCTGAGCACACAGTCCTCATTCAGCTCCTCTAAATGGATGGAGGTGATGAATGTGTGCTGGCAACAGCTGTCAACAGGAATATGAAGAGAAAACACTCACCTTCCCATCATGTAAAGCATGGAAAAAAAACATTTGGAGACATAGAGATCTTTCTGGGTTAGCACTGGTGATTTGGTAAGGAAAATTCCCAGGATTTACTTCACAGTACATTGGATTGAGTGATTTGTCAGTCTGAGGAAGTTTCCATTTGCCTTTTTTCCTCCTGTCTGCTACCAGCAGTCTCCCAGACCACTTTACTTGAATTCAGTGTTAGTTCTTCACTGACTTATTTACTCTGAAGTAAAGTGATGATGCACTTGCATAGATGTATAGTGAATGAGGGAATCACAAGGGACAACAACCACTGGGAGAGCAACAGAACCTCCATCAGCCAGGAGAAGGATACAGGGGCACTAAACCCTTCAGTACAGTTTTATGAGGAAGGCTCAGGAGTCCCATTTAGTCTATCGAGTGCTTAATATCCATGTTGTGGACATCTGGGATTAAAATATAGCTTGTCTGCTGTGGCTGTGGAGCTTCACCTGGCTCTTGGGTACTGTCACAGCCGCTACCACAATGCCCACAGCCTTCTTCACACCCCATGGTGTCCAGCTGCATTAGCTTCCTTTCTCTCTCTACCATCAGAATGAGATCCTTTGTGTTTCCCCAAATACACCCCTGCTCCTCTGTATGTCCAGCCCCATACAATATCTGCAGCTCCCACCCCTGACCTTGTTGGTTTGCAGGTGGAGTGTATGGAGCTGCGTGGATGAGGGTGGATTGATTTGTGCAGACAAGATCTCAGCTATCCCTGCCTTCCCCTCTGTAAAGCCACCAGTATGGGATTAGCTCCCAACCCAGCCACCCAAAAATCTTGTAAGGAGTCCACACCATTCAGCTCTCATCCTTCCCATGTAACTGAAATCAGCCAATGGATGCCAAAACTGTGGGGGGAGGACAACCAGCATATTCACAGGAATGCAGGTGTTACTGAAATAAGTTATTTTTCACATCAAATGAATTGTAAGTAAATTTCAAGTTTTCTGGTGCCTGACTCATAGTTTTGAAATGTTTAGATCTGGCAATGCTGCTCTACAATGTCTTTGAAGCCCATCTGTGCTGTTGATATGCTTTCTTCAACCCCCAGGCATTGTCTTTTTCCTCTGGTTTTCCAGACTGTAATCTTTCAATGCAAGAAATTAGGGGCTTGTCTGATAATTGTGATGGTTGTGTGGAGCTTGTTCAGAAGGTGAATCATAGATTTCTAAGCCTAAAAAGGGATCTGGAAGCATATAGCTACAATTCCATCTACAGCCTCTTACAAACAGGATTTTAATCCAGTATTTCACGTCTCCTTTCCTGGCAGGTCCAGTGGTACAGAAGCATTCATTTTTTAGAGAGTTGTAAGTGATTTCCAGCTTGTGAGGGCTGGGGAATCCAGTTCATACTTTCATATGTTGTTTCAGTGATTACAAAAGTAGACTGAAAATAAAGGATTCGCCGCTTCAAGGTAATATTTTTTAATATATAGAATGAAGTTAGCATATGCAGTAGTTATTGGAACACTGTTAAAAACAGACATCTGGCAAGGCAGGTAAGCCATCTGTGAAAATACAGTTTCTATTACATGTTATAACCCAAACAATGCCTCAGTTATAAATTCACAGCACTGGGAGTGTAAACAAAATTGTATCCAGGGGGAAAAATACTGCAAAGTGTTACATATGCAACCATGTACCTACTCAGAAGGTGTCAGCTTGAAACAAATGAGATATTTGTGGTCACTGTGGAATTTTGCCTCACAAAATAAACAGTTTTTATAGATTCACCCTTCCCTCCTTTCATTGTTTCATTGTTTCCCCCTTGCTCCAATGTCTTTTCAGTCTGCCGTATTTCCAAGTTCATATAACTTTACAGTTAAGTATCTGAAAACTATTTTGCCTGTAGACTGTACAAATCTATTTTCCAATGAAGACTTAAGAACACTGAATTGCCTCATTAGAATTCTTAAAATCCAAGTTAAGCTTTTCATTTATGACATTTTTCAGGCTGAAGTCACAGGGATCTGTAGCCATAGAGGAAACAAATGTAGCAATATAACCTCCTAAAGTTACAGACAATTCAATTTTGTCTAAGATAGGCAGGTTTTATAGAATCGTAGAATCTGCTGAGCTGGAAGGGACCCATCAGGACCATCAAGTCCAACTCCTGTCCCTGTGTAGGGCACCCCCAGAGCCACATCATGTGCCTGAGAGCATCATCCAAACTCTTCTTGAACCGAGACAGTCTTGGTGTGACCACATCCCTGGGGAGTTTGTTCCATTGCTCAACTGCCCTCTGAGTGAAAAAACTTTTCCTGATATCTAACCTAAATCTCCCCTGATTCAGTTTCCTAACGTTTCCCTGAGTCCTGTCTTTGGTCACAGGAGTGAAGAAATCAGTACCAGCCCCATCTCTTCCCCTCGTGAGGGAGCCATATACTGCTATGGGGTCACCTCTCAGACTCCTTTTCCCCAAACTGAACAATCCAAGTCACCTCAGCACCTCCTCACCCCTCCTCCTATGAACACTCCTGTGGTTGTAGTGCTAGCAATTGCAAGCTTTATTAATGGATTTAGAGGTTTTTTTCAAAACAAAACCATCAGACTCTAGGGCTTTGTTGCAAATGAAAGTCACAAATGAAAGTCCCCTTTTCCCTTGCCTCTGAAGACAAAGTCCCCTTGGTCTTGGTAGCCAGGAACAGGCCCAGTAGCAGCCAGTTTGGAAGAATGGCTAAAAAGCATTGTACAGAAATTCAGGGTTCTCCAGGCTGACTAGATGTGGGCTGGTGATTTTGGACTTGAATTGGCCCTCCTGAGAGCCAAGACATTTATCCTGGACCTGGTGCAACTGGAAAAAAATTTAGTTTTTTCTTTCAAAGATGGCTAAAGTTCAGAGTTCCTTAGTGGCCTGCATACAAAATTAGAGGCTGCACATGGTACAGTTTTTTGTGTGAATATAAATAAATATAAAAACAAAAAAGTAGATCTGTGCGATATATGTGTATGTTTATTTATCATCTGTATACATATATAAGTTCTCACACACAGATTTTGGTCTGATGACTCAACTTGAAGCCCAAGATTCAACTCCCAAGTTAATACATTTTCAGGAAAAAAAAAACCAAACAATCATCGGTTGCTGAAACTCCTGGTTACTTATAAGAGTATAAATAAGTGGCATCAAAACAATTACCTTAAATCGTAAACTGAGAAGTATTCTTCATTTTGGTTTGTCCTAAGAGAACAAGCACAATTAATGCTTATTGATGAATATTTCCTAGGGTATCTAGATAGAAACAAGGCAAGGTACCCAAGCAAGCTGGCATTTTTGTTTTAATTGGTAAATAATCAGAAAGCAATTGCAGGATAGGGCAGGAAACACGCCTTCTAGTGAGAATCTAAGACACTCAATCTGTTCTGCTTACCCTGGAAAGTTCTGAAAAGTGATTTGAGCAGAGTCCTATGTGGGAAACATATTTTTTATGGGGAGTAACTGGTTAGAATAGGATAAAATATCCTGATGTAACACAAAGTGCAGAAGGTGATGCTGTATAATATGGAGAATATTTTTGGTAGTAGAAATTATTATTTCAGCTACGATAGATTCTTATAATTTGAATTGTTTAAGTCTTCATGTTACTCTAAAATGCCGTTACTTCTAAAGAAGTTACAAGATTAATACAAAGATTTTTTGGTTAATGATATTTCTCAAATGGATTTCTAGAGGAAATTGGATAAGATGGTTATATCACTTTCCTTTAGTCTTCAGTCTATTGATCCACAAAATAAATTTTTCACTGTAAAATAATTTTTTCTGCAAAGGACAATATTTCTCCCCCTGAAAAAAGGAACTTCTACATTTTTATGTCACAGGTGTTTTTGTTACAAGGATATCATTTCCTGGAGCAAGGATTTCTCTTTGCCTTCTCATAGCACACCTTCACTACTGTGTGACACATCCAACTGATAGAGGACTTGCAATGCACCTGACAAATGCTTTCAGGTGCATAATGGTAAAGGCTGCCTCAAGCAATGCTCCAATCTCCTCTCCTACACATTTCATTTCAGTAGCTGAACCAAAAGGTTAAAAAATGTGTAAAGAAGGCAGTTTGGGAGAGGAGAGTATTACTGGGTCAACTGAGGATTAAGGCTGGTCAAAAGCTGAAAATATTGTGGAATTCATAAACAACCTTTCTGTAGATCAAAGACCAAAATTTACAGATTACTGGGTAGAAACAGGAGAGTATCCTCTAAAAAGTGCTCTAGTGGCATTCTCTGTGTGCTCTTGGAAATCTCCCTGAGCAGAGGGGTGTATATATACACAGCTAGGCTTGAAGTTTTTATGTGAAGTTGTTACCACGCATGTCTGGACCCAAGGAACCTCTGTTCTTCCTTTGTGTGAAGTTCATTGTAAAAGGAGAAAAAGGTATTACACAACATCATACTGGAAGAAAATGGCCACCTGTCCTATAAAAGTGGACATAAAAATTAGTGGGAATTTAATAAAATAGTCGGAAGAAAGGCATTAAGTACTCTTGGTATTTTTGCTGCATCCCAGGGACAGATGCGGAATTTGCTTCCTGATTCCCGAGTGATACAGATCAGATTCAAAGAGCTAAAGCCCTGTACATCGTGGAGGAAAGGAAGAAGTTGCACACAGTCCTTGTGCAGTGGGGGTGAGGAAAGGAAGGAAAGGAAGGAAAGCTATGAAATGGAAAGGAAGCTATGAAATGAAAAACAAGAAAAACTTCTTCCAGGTTTGCTTTTGCTGATGATGTTCCTGGTAGTGTCTCATGACTCTAGGCAGAGGGAACAGCAAACTTTTCGTGCTTGGGTAACATAACACATTGGATTGATTTTTAAAGCACATCCAGGGTTAAAGAGCAGCTATGTGTGGGAATTTAGCTATGCCTTTGGGACCATTCCCTGCTTTAGCCACACAAATCCTTTGTTGGAAGTAAGGAGCAAGACCCCAGATTTGCAGTGTCCAGGTCCTTTATTGGATCTGGCTTTAAATATCTCCCCAGTGTTTGATCTGGTGCAAACTGTCTCCACTCCCACCCAGTTCTATATTATAGTGGATAGAGTTACTGAAAGGGTGGCATACATCTTTGCACAATCTCACATGCAAACTGCTCATATGCATTTGCTCTGCCTCCTTTTTAGATTCAAATCTATAACAAGCTTATAATGATGTGGTTAGCTATCTACATAATTTAAACTATAAGCTCCTTGGGATAGTGACTTTGTTCACATGTACCAGGCACACAAATGGTGGTGTATAAATACAGAGGTTATGCTACTAATTAGTAATAGCTCAGTTCAGTTCCAGTGATGACTTATACAGCTGTGGGGTATTTTAATACTAACTGTTTGCTCTGAGGACTGTCTTCCATGTAATACAAAGTGAGAAGATCACTCTGAGTGTGGAATTGTTTGTGACATTAATCTAGTCCCAGATGTGTTGAATTGTTCCAATACACCAGGCTGAGAAGCTGAAGCTGTTAAAAATTAATATGGTGGGTTGTTAATGTGCTTTATTATAAGGATATTAGAAGACTTGTTGAAATGTTTTCAGACGAGTTTAATTTCCAGTGAATTTACTGAGCGTGAAAATCATGGGTTAGGTTGTATTGTCTTGGATTTTGCTTTTCTAGCAGCAATGTATTTCCAATATTACCACTGCAGGTGATATTTTTTGCTCACTGAAAGCAGCAAAGCATTTGTAAATGTCATTGTCCATGGGACAGTGATATGCTCTTTTAAAGGTTCCTTTCTGTAATGAGAGTGACCTCGATTTCTGTCACTGCACATCAGTGGCACAGCTTACAAGCTGTCTGTTCTGCTCCAGAGTTGCCAGCAGTGGCAAGACTGTCTGTACTCGAGTGCAGAAGCATGTGGTGTGTTGCCCTCAAGGCACAGAGTAATGGTGACATTGGCCTGTAAATCACTTAATTAATGTAAAAACACTGCACTTTTTAGTGTGAACTGGAGGCAGGTAATACATTCACAGCTCAGTATGCTGAAGTCTCCAGTCAGTTCTCTTGGCTGCTGCTGCTTGTAGCTGCTCTGTGGAACCCAGCTGCCAGCACACCTGGGGGTGTGCAAGGACACCTTATGCAAGGACACCCATTTGTAGGGGATGAAGTTAAAATCTGCTTAAGGCCAGTTTGGGATTACAGATTTCTGATAAATCTCTGAGACTCTCTGACCAACAATTAACCCAGCCCACTATTGACCTGATCTTGAATCAGCTGCAGACTACTGGTGCCCTGGAGCCCTTGGACTCCTGTGGCACACTTTAGGTCTTCTGAGTCCTGCTCTCGTAAATTAATTGATTACCAGATTGGAGTTAGAGAGGAATTTTTCTCCAGGTGAGACCATCAGATTGTCACAGTTGTCATTGCTCTATTCTGCATAGCTGTTAAAGCCTCAGTGGCAGTTTTACTTAACCACTTTTAAGTCTTTTTTTCCCCATTGTTCTAGGTCACTGGTGATGTACTTGCTCTCCTGTGTGATTGCAGCTTAAGGTTGATTGGTGGGAGTGCTTTGTGGCCTGTGGCATGAGGAGGAATTTGGCACATCCTTTTGACCTGGACAGTTACTATGTGGTTATCAGGCATTGAAGGGGATGGGACTCAGGGAGCCAGACCCATATTCTTCTTTTTCACCCTCATTCAGATTAGGGTGAAAAAGAAGAGAATCTAATAAAAGGGTGAATAAGGGTATCTAATTCTGAAATAAGAATTCAGCCTCTTTGATTTACAAAAGGATACGTACCTGATTGTCTCCTTTGACAGCTGAATGTCTGTGATGTGAAATCTATGTGTAAGGAGTGCAACTGAGCAGGTGCAGAAGGATGCCTCAATTGTGAAATAAGTGTCTTGCCAGATAACTCTCCCTCAATTAGGACAGCTCAGTGCAAGTCCTGTGAGACATGACCTGGTTGTTCATAAAATCAGCATTTTTTATGACAACAAACTGTAAGATTATGGCAATGTAACTGCCAAATTTAAAATCTGAATGGTAAACAAATGAACTTTTCCCATGTATTTTTAAAAAGCTGTTTTAAAAGGACAGCTGTAATGAGGATGAGTTTTTATGGATCTGTTCTGTATGCATGTATTTTCCATATGGGGTGAGAGCATAACCACAGAAGAACAGAAACTGTCCAGGTAGATGTATCATTAGGTCACCCAGCCAGCACCCCCTTCTCCTGATGTGCCAATACGGGGGACCTGTCTTTTATTGGTGAACAATTCATTCATCACTCACTGATCACACTCAGTCATTCTAGTATCATCTGTAACTCCTGTAATAATTAACATGAGTAAACGTCAGGACTTTATGAAAGTCTGAACTGTATTTTATGTGTCTTTTTCAAGGACAATGCAACCGTCCCTATTTGCTAGTGGCACTTAGCTTTGACAGAAATGCCCCTGGGGAACTGAAACCAATTTGAGAGGTAAAGTGTTACAGGTTCTTGTCAGAGCTGGTCAACGAAGCTGTAAAACTTTCCTATTTGTAGTTCTAGGGTCAGTGCAGCTTCCTGCCAGCCTGAAGGCATTTAACAATTATTTCTCATTTCAGTTCCCGACTATGTGAAATCTGGACTTCCTGAAAGGAGGTATAGATTTTGCATTAGATCTGGAGGGGAGGGAAAACTGGTGGCATCATCTCACCCTTGTATATAATAAGGGATGAGGACTCATCGGGAGGAAGAGCCGAAGTCTCCAGAGCCATTTATGCTACGACTGTGCAGATTTCAGGGGACTGAAAATTAGATCTGTGTTCCTTTAAAGGCTAATGCCAGAGATGCAAAGACTCTTATTGTAAATGGAATTTCTCTGATCAGGTTTGATGCCTCAGTCTGTACACAACACACACAGAGTGCAGATCTCGTTTTCTTAATATGTCCTGTGGTAGCTCTAAAAGCATTAACTGAGTCTGAGGGCTTAGTACAGCCACTCATCACAAGTCACTCTTTTCTTGACTGTTCCTCTGCAGATCAATCAGGTTTTATCTCTTCCTGATCATGCTGCATAGGTTGTGTTGGTACTGTATGAGATGCTGTGCATGGAAAGCCCCTAATCCTCTACAGTACCCTTACTGAAGCTTCCTTTGCCTCCAAGTCACCTTCAGGGCACAGAAAACTTTCAATCCTTAATCCCCAGTAACTCCTGCTCTGTTATGACCAAGAACTTTCCCTGGTTGGGAAAGTTGGGCTGGATGCTCTCTCTTCCTACAACCTCTAGGAGAAGAGCCTTAGGAAAGGGCAATTCTTCTGCAGAGCCCTGGCATGGATTCTAGTCCAGTGACACCTGACTATAAAAGTTTTTATTCTATAAAAACACAGTCTTTGTAACAGAAAGTTCATGATCTAAGGAGACAGAAGGGTTAAAGGGTGGGCAGAGGGACAGGACATGGAACTGGGAAGTCATCTGTTCAAGGTCACACAAATGATCAGTTCTAGAAGTGGGACTAAAAGAATAACATTCCGTGCTCTTTGTCCCAGTGTGTAAGTGATGCCTACTACCTGCAGATGACTAAACATCAAGTACGTTTTAAAATGTATTTTTCTGCTTGAAAATAATTTCCCAGTATCCTCAGGTTCTTATACTTCCCCCAACCCAAATTTTTCTTTTCCATCAAGTTGCAAGATCGACTCTAACAAACACAAGTACATAAAAACCAGCATGATGCCTGAGGAGAGTACCTACAGACGTTAATGCCTCCTCCATAAGGAAGTGCTACAGTGAGATATCTGTTTGGATTGCTTTTAACCTAACTTTTGGCTGTAGTTGATGGAAGAATATAACCATCAGAAGGGCCATGATTCAGCCTCAGATTGAAGACAGTTCAGGTAAATGCCACAATTTATGTGATATGAGTTTGGGGTTTATTTTGGGTCTCTGCACAACGAAGAGGGAGGTCACCACTTCCAAAAATAAGTAGCAGGTGTTTATCACAGCAGAGTGTGAATGACTGGCAGATATGAAAAATATAAATTAGAATCCTTTACAAGTGAAAGAAAAAACCTGAAGACTGTTCACATCTTTTTTTTTCCCCTCAAGATTTTGTCCTTCTTTGTAAGACAAAATGAAACAGACAAACAGTTGTGAGCCACTCAGCCATGAATTTTTTGTGAACTGGTCGGAGCACTTATCTACTGAAAGGATCCTACGTGGTTTCCCCTTTGTTTTCTTAAAATGGTCATGATTGTGAATTGATTTAAATGATGACAAAACTGTTCCTGAATTCAGCATATTGGCTGCAAACCAGACCCAGGGTTATAATTTTGTTTCATAAGATGGCTGTGTTTCAATGATAAACATAGCCAAAGGGGAACATTTTGGTTAAAGTAACAAAAAAACCCCACAGTCTATTGTTTCAAATTTGTTTAAGTCTGCTTTAATAGGATAAAGCAATTTTTTCATGAAGGTTTCCTTTTATTTTCCATCTTTCTTTGAGACTTCGGAGGGTGGACTGGAGGGCCCCCTCCATTCTCTAGCTGACCATTTAAAGTTAGAGTCAAAATATTGACAGGTCCTTTGAGCATGTACAATTCCACAGAGAGAGAAGGATATGGGCTGTGCTCTGGATTTGCCCTGACTGAGTTTGGCTGTTGTGGTCTGAAGCCTGAGAATGCTGAGTATGCCCAGGCACAGGAGAAGTAGGGGTGAGTATATGGAAGCTTTAGGCATACTTGTGGTAAAGGAGAAAATCTGAGTTACTTTTATAAGAGAAAGGAAGGTGAGGAGTGGTTTGGAACATGGTGTTGTTTGAGGAGAAACAACAGAGAGCATCACAGAAGGGCTGATGGACCAAAGCAGGAGTGAGAGAATGGCAGCACCCCAGTTACAGGGACAGGAAGGAGACCAGAGGGGGTGAAAGGAGGTCTTCACCATTCTATCCAATACAGAGGGTTACTAACTTCCAAGCCTCTCTATCACTTCACAGTGCTACTGATTGCTCCCCTTACTGGTGCTGTGAGTCAAGCTTGAGCCCGTGGTATTCTGGGGCAGATTGCAGGTGAGGGAGGAGCCCAAGCCCTCTATGCACTGTAAGGCTTTTGCCCAACCAGCCTGCATTGAGCTGGCACAGCACAGCCACGAATCCTTTCATTCATTTCTCCCCCAGCTGACTCAAGTGCAGCTCTTCCAAAGTGCTGTGCAGAGGTGTTGAACCTGGGACTGAACATTCATGGTCCATTTGATGCAGCTGAGCCACCTGCTCAGTTGTTACTGCATCCAGTTCTGGGCTCCCCAGTTCAAGAAGGACAAGGAAATACTGGAGAGGGTCCAGTACAGAGCCACTAGGACGATTAGGGGACTGGAGCACTGACCATATGGGGAAAGGCTGAGGGAGCTGGGTCTGCTCAGCCTGAAGACTGTGGGGGGGTGTCATTGATGCTTATAAATTTGTAAAGGGCAGGTGTTGGGAGGGTGGGACCAGACTCTTCTTCATGGTGTCCAGTGACAGGACAAGGGGCAGTGGTCACAAATGGGGACACAGAAGGTTCAACCAAAATGCGTGGAGTAATTTCTTCACTGTAAGAGTAGCAGAGCACTGGAACTGGCTGCCCAGAAAGGTGGTGGAGTGCCCATCTATGGGGACATTCAAAACCCCCCTGAATGCCATCCTGTGCAACTTAGATTAGGTGTCTAGGTGGGCCTGCTTGCAGGGGGTTGTACTGAGTGATCTCCAGAGGCCCCTTCCAACCCCTAACATTCAGTGACTCAGTGGTTCTGCTTCTTTTCAGGGTTTCAGTTAGATCAGGTCCCTGATCTGAGCCACTGGGCACCCACACAGAACCTTGTGCTGGCACAAGGGAAGAAACAGTGATGGGGTCAGAAAGTAGAGGTAGAACTACCCCTTTAGATAACAGCTCCGACTTAGATCAGCTCAGATCCATTGTGAAGCTAGAGATGGATCTTCAGGGACTCACAGTTGGCTCCATGGACACAATACAGGTGTTGACTTCTAAGTGTGAAAATACTGTCCTTGACCACAGCCTATTTCAGTTTTGTCACACACATTGCTGGGTTACCAACACCTCCCATTATAAGGGAAATGTCAGATGTAGTAATATACAGAGTGTGAGATAGGCAAATTAGAGCCCTTCCTTCTCCCTAGCTTTTTTTCCTAAAGGGGTAAAAAGTTATATGGATTTTCATGTCTTATCTCTGAAACAGAGTCACTGTTTTGTGGCAATGGTTTAATCCAGTTCTACTTAGAGATGAGATTACACTGATGGATATTGAAATGTCACCATGTGAGGAAATGCAGCTGTTGACTGCTGTGAGAGTAGTCTTGTGATGATGATTGTATACTAAGAGTACAAGTGTGATTACATCACATGAAACACCATTTTTTTTTCCCTGTGAATGCTAAAATGAAAGGAAACCCCTACTTGTTCCTATTTAATTTTTTCTTTCTGCATACAGAGCTCAGACTCTGGGTGACTTAGAGTGTGAAGGTAGAGTGATTATTGGCATCTGAAAGAGAGTATGACAAACTGACATTACAAAAGAATAATAACAGAGGAAAGTACATCTTGATCTTCAAGGCAAGATCTCTCCTATTGCAGGCAAACATGCCATTTTCTTGGTTTTGTAAGCATATCAAGCTCAGCTGGAAGCAAAAGGGAGAAACAGAAAAAACTGTAGTGCAGCTGAGAGTTCCATTGTTCATTAAACCATCATTCATAATTTAATGGTAATGATTAGAAAGGTTGGTAACAGCAGTTTGAGAAACATACCAAAACAGAAATGACAGGTAAAAGAAAATCTAAACAAAACAAATTCACAGGCTTATACTTCTTTCAATATCACAGAATGGCTGTAATATTTTTGTTCAACTTCTTTCCTTCAGGTAGAATTCTTAGATCTAAGCACATGAAAAACTGAAAGAACAATTTTATATTATATTTACAAAGGAATAGATTTACTGAATACTTAGACTTGCTACAGAAAATCACTTATCTTATCTAACCAGTATACTGTCTGATTCTTCTTTTTCACGGCTAGGACCTCTGGTGGAAAAAACAGCTGAAATATAAATCCAGCAGCTCACATTCAGGAAAGAAATTATGGAGTTGTTCATGGCCTTCTGTTAGTCCCAGCTGTTGCCTGGTAACTGTCTAAAAATTAACTGTGCATCACCTTGCTTCTAAGGTCCGTGGCATCTCTAGGAAACCTGACATCTGCTATGTCTTACATTGAAAAGTGGAACTTTGTGGCTTGGCTATTACAATTTTGTCATAATGAGGTAAGTTATTCAGCTACACAGCTAAGACCCTTACAGATACTTATTGTAAAGTTTTTCAAAACATTGTGTTAACTACCAAACAAACTTGTTTTAAAGTATGGAAATGTCACACAATGTCTGGACAACCTCTCACCATCATCTACCAGCAGTCCTGGTTAACCTGGGAGGTTCCAGGTGATTGGAGGCTTGCCAGTGTGACACCCATCTACAGGAAGGGCTGGGAGGAGAATATGGGGAACCATAGGCCTGTCAGCCTGACCTCAGTGCCTGGAAAAATTATGGAGCAGTTCATACTGAGTGCACTCACATGGCAAGTGCAGGACAGCCAGGGGTTCAGGCCCAGGCAGCATGGGTTCAGGAAAGGCAGGTCGTGCCTGACCAGTCTGTCTTGTTTTATGACCAGGTGAGCTGCCTACTGGAGGAGGGGAAGGCTGTGGATGTTGTCTACCTGGACTTCAGTAAAGTCTTTGACACTGTCTCCCACAGCATTCTCCTAGAGAAGCTAGCAGCTCATGGCATAGACAGGTGGACTCCTCATTGGGTTAAAAAACAGCTACATGGCTGGGCCCAGAGAGCTGTAGTCGATGGAGTAAAATCCAGTTGATGACCAGTTACACCAGTGGTGTTACCCAGGGCTCAGTTTTGGGGCTGGTCCTGTTCAGTATCTTCATTATTTTTCTAGATGAGGGGATTGAGGGCTTCCTTAGTAAATTTGCAGGATACACCAAGCTGAGTGGGAATGTTGATCTGGTCAGGGGTATGAAGGCTCTGCAAAGGGACCAGAACAAGCTGGACCAGTGGGCCAGTGTCAATAAAATGAGGTTTAACGAGACCAAGTGCTGGATCCTGCACTTTGGTCACAACAAGCCCATGCAACGTTACAGACCTGGGGAGGAGTGGCTGGAAAGCTGCCAGGCAGAAAGGGATCTGGAAGTGCTGGTCAACAGCTGGATGAATATGAGCCAGCAATGTGCCCAGGTGGCCAAGGCAGCAAACAGCATCCTGGCTTATATAAGGAATAGTGTGGCCAGGAGAAGAAGAGAAGTGATTGTGCCCCTGTACTCAGCATTGATGAGACCTCACCTTAAGTACTGGGTTCAGTTCTGGGCCCCTCACCACAAAAAAGACATTAATCTGCTTGAGTGAGTTCAGAGAAAGCCAACCAAGCCGGTGAAGGGTCTGGAGAGCAAGCCCTCTGTGAGGGGAAGCTGAGGGAACTGGGAATGTTTAGTTTGGAGAAGAGGATGATGAGAGGAGATGTTATCAGTCTCTACAAGTACCTGAAAGGAAGTTGTAGGGAGGTGGGTTCTGGCCTCATGTCTCAAGTGAACAATGACAGGACTGGAGGAAATGGCCTGAAGTTGCACCAGGGGATAAGAGCATTTAGCTGGGTGAAACCGCTGTTCTGTGAATCATATATTAACTTAAGTTGGAGAAGACCCTTAAGATCATTAAGTTCAATCATAAATGATTCTAATGATTTGAACAATTAGTCTGGGACTGCCAGCTGCTCCCCTCTTTTATGCCTCTGGCCATGGAACATGGAATCTGAAGGCAGTGCTGAAAAACTTGTTTCATTTGTCTGAGCTGATTTCATCCCCATATTGTTCATTTACAGCCACTGTGTCAGGTTATTGTGAGATATTCATCCTAACATTATTTTCTATGCTTATATTGCTCTTTCTTTGCAGAACCTCAGAGTTCTGCATGCACCAGTTAATTAAGCTTCACAATACCCCTGTGGGTGCATTGTTTTATTGTCTTAATTGTACAAAATGAAGAAGAGAATCACAGAGATACAATGTGACCTATTCAAGGTCACATCGCTAATTAACGTTAAAAGTTTCCTTTAAAAAATATGGTAAACACATCATAAAGGTAAGAGAGGTGAAGCAAAAGTAAGCTTACCATTGCCTAGGTTTATTGCCTATCACAGAACTACTTGAAAAGTGTCCTGGTTTGGGCCAGGATAAAGGTGATTTTCTGGTTTGTACTTTTGCTTTCAGCTAAGTCTCTTGCAAGTAGTTGCACTTGCTGAAATTAACAGCAAGTTTCTCAGACAGTGTCTGCTTCTAGGACTGATAACACTGGATGTTTATAGTTACTGCCAGAGATTGGTATGCAGAGCCAAGGACACCGCTCAGCTCTGAGGAACATTTTACCCTGCAGAAGGAGTAAAGAGGTCCTACCTGAACCCCTCCTTTGGGGAGGACCAGACAAGATAGATGCCAGAACTGACCAAACAGAGTATTCCATCCCATACACGTCATACTCAGTATAAATTTGAGGGATCACAAGGGTCAAACCCCTTCCTGCTCCTTCCTGCTCTTCCTGCCCTTCCTGCCCTTTCTTCATCTATTCCCTGTTTGGTTCGGCATCCTGGGAGGATTCCATCCATTCGTCTGCCTGTGGTCCTGATCCGTGCCAGCCTGAATCTGTGTGTTCCTGCCTCCAGCTCCTGACTGCTCCTGACTGCAGGAGTCTGGCCTGGCCTTTCCCAGGGCTGCCCTGCAGCCTCTCGGTGGTGACATGAGAGTTACTGGGGGAAAGGGGGAAGGAACGTGATATCAATTTTTCCTGTATATTTGTATACCTGTATATATTTAGTAATTTTTCCTAAGATTAGGGATTTAGTTTAGGTAAGCTCCTGAAGAGGGAGCAGAATCAGAGTGCTGACTTTCTTCTCTACTAATTTTACTCATCTCTCCTGGTACCAAAAAGATCTTGACTCTTCTCACTGTACTGTGCATGGCCTGACTGAAGGAAATGGGCTGTATGGAGACTAAATAAACCTACAGACATGCACTATCTTAGAGTGTCCTTGGGCACAGTGGGAAGAAAGGGGGTGACAGTTACCCACTGAGAGACACAAGCACCTCCACAGCTCTTCTGGGTTCTCACAGGGACCAGGGGACACCCAAGGGGAGAGGGTCCCCAGAGCACTTTCATACTGAGGGGGTGAGTATTAGACAATTTGGGGTGTTGGAGAAGAATATTTTAGGATGGTACAAGATTTTTTTAATGGGATATTCCGAGGAGGAACCCAAGGCTGGGAATGGGAAGGTTTAAGGTGGTCTGGGTAGGAATGAGTTAAAAAGGGGGGAGGGATAAAAAAGACTGGTTTTGTGTAAATTGTGACTGGTCAGCACACCTGTCTGGCCATGCCCTGCACCTGGCTGGCACAGCCTGACCTGACTTGTCAAAAACTCCATTTCTGATTATTTTCTTGATTCAGAGACTGTGAATTCTGTGCCCTTGTGTGTGTATGAGTGTCTCACTGCCAGCCACAGTCAGACCATGGGGCAGTATCTGTATGTCTGTGGTGTCATCAGTGGGACTGAGGGTATGTATCTGTGTGGGATTGCTTGTGAATAGCAATGTGAACCAGCTGTTGAGGAGGTGACATGCTCCTGGGAGCCAGAGCTGTGTTTGTCTGGGAGTGAGACAGCATGAGGAGATGGCCAGTGGTGGGACCAGGGGTCTGGGCCTACAGCCCACGAGGCTGTGAGGACCTTTGCATGTGTGTGTCTCTGGGCAGGACACAATGGGGAGAGCAAGGATCTGGGGCCAGCTACAGGACAGTCTGTGTGTAAGCCCTGTACAGGAAGGATCCACTGTGTGTGTTGTATGTGCAAGTAAGTCTATCCCAGTAACTGCTGAAGCCTCCAGAGATCATCTCTTCACATGCCAGGAGCCAGTGAGCCTGGGATCCAGGGGCAGCTATTGGGCAAAGTGTGTGCCTGGGTCCAGATGCTGGAGGGATCCACATCATACATATTTATGCATTTTTTGTGCTAGCAGACCCGCACACTGAGCAGCCAGAGAGGGGACAGCATGAGGTCACTGCTGCAGAGTGTGTTGTTGCTGGCCTATGTGGCTGGTGGCATATATGTACATGTACACACATATACATTGTGCTGATATACACACTCAGCCTTGCTGCTGGATGGACTTGGGGACATGGGGCAGCTTCACCTCCACAGAGCTACTGATTCAGCAACCCCTGACTAGATATATCTCTGTGTGTTTACATATCTCTATGTGTAGATGTGTATGTGTGTGTATGTGTGAGCCATGGATTTACATGTGAGCGTTCCTGTCACTCAGTTGCATTTTTTAGATAAGGAGAAATAACTGCAAATGAAGGACATATGGGAAAGCCAATCAGCTGTCTCTGTTGATACCAAGGACCTCTATACAGAGCTGAGCTATCTTTTATCCAAAAAGGTGGCATCAAGCGACATGGATAGTAATTTTTTTTGGGAAGGTCAAACATCAGCATGTGTGGCCCTTCAGAAAGCTAAAAAAGCCTCATTCTGCAGCACTGGGAACCAATCTTTAATGGGACCTACAAAGTGTTCCAAGCCCTATCTAGCATTGCAAGTGACACTCTTCTAAAATGCTTGGAGACGAAAAACTTTTGTCAGCAAGCTTCTTCTAACCTTTAAAACCTTTAAAGCAAGCAAGTAAAAAATAAGGTTTAAAGTAAACCTTTAAAACTAAGCAAACTGAACATTTTTCCATTTTCAGGCTCGCTCTTCATATGCAGGGTTGGGAGTATATTGGAAACAAAATGAAGAGGGTTTTGTTTTTTTTCCACAGGAGACTAGAAATCCAAATTTTGTATATTCTCACATCTTTCAAATTGCTAGCTGTCAGTTTGAAGCCCAGTAAGCATTAATCCACTGAAACTGGGAAGCCTGTGTGTAGTCCTTGTGTACTAGCTCTTTTTTGTGTTATATGCACAAAGCCACTAATGACAGTCTATATGATAGACAAATTGCATCCCACTCATTCTGATTACAGCTTTCTATTTGTTTTGTGGAATGACTGCCCCAGTACTTTCAGATGACTGAGCTAAAGGACTGGAAAAGGCAAACAGTTAAGGAGAAAATAACAAGGAACAGGAATGGTGACTGTAAATTGATGTAGTAAGTGCAGAACAATCAGTCCCCATCATTGTGATGGCTGCTGAAGAGACTGACTTGAAACAGTTCTGGAAGAAATGGATCAGACAACTTCATATCAGTTCTGTGCTTTGGGTAAAGTTGTTCACTAAGCAAAGCCCTTTATGACTTCTGTATGTTCATACAGTATATACAGCAAGGCTTTTGTAACACACGATCTTCCAAAAGTGAGAATGAGACTTGCTATTAAACTGAATCAGATGAACTGTTTTCTGTTAGAAAAAGATCCCCCTTAGAGAAGACCATGCTAAGGTCACACACCAAATCCTAGGACTGAGCTGACAAAAAATAATCAGTTGGTAATAAACTGAGAGGAGTAGGTGTGTAGCATACACCTCCTGGGGGCACACAGTAATGTCCTGGAGAACCCCATGCTGAGCATGCTGCAAAACTGCATGGTGGCTGCTCATCTGTGCCATGCGGGGACACTGGCTCTGATTTTGAGCTGTGACCAGGCTGGTTTTCCCTTCTGGCCTGGTTCAGGTCCTTGGGAGTATGCCTATGGCACAGCACATTGGTAGGAATATCCAGCATAGCTATAATCAAACACCCCAAATTCTCTCCTGGTTATCAGCTGGTGGAACTGTAACAGACCAGGGGGAAAATTGCTGCTTGCATTAACGTTGTAGCAATGGGACGTATTTGAAATTAAGGCTTATTATTAGAATTCTGATGGCTCCCTCCTGATCTGTCAACACTTGAATGAATTACTGATTAATTTTATGAGACCCAGTTTTCACTTTTCAATATTAATGCCATCACTAACTCCTGACAGATTCTTGTAGAACTCTGCTGCAATTTGTCTAGTATTAAATGGGCAGCAAAGTGATGAACCGAGGCCTTACAAAGTTCCTGCTCTGCCTTTCTTAATTCTAGTTAGAATTTATGGCCACCTGGCATGGGAAAGCAGCCTCTGCACAAATGCAGCACAGTTTGTGATTGTGAATGACAGTTTTAAAAACATTTGTGAAAAGTCTTTTTGGTCTGTTCGGTTTTTGGAACAGGAAAGATGCCATTTTCCCACATAGGCTCTCTGAAATACTGGTGAAAAAATTGCACCTACTCAAGACAAAGTTGTTGTGATGTCATCATTGTGTGGGATTGTTTTCTTAGACATCTACCTCCAATCAGTATACCACAGACTGGAGACACAAAGCAGGTGTATGTTGGAAGAACCTGCTGTTCCACCTGCCAAGTTTATTTTAAATTTACATAGCATAAACAGGTTGCAGTCCAGCTGGAGTGCCACAGTCAATGTGGCAAAGCAGATGACTCTTTAATTTCTTATAGAAGCAATGGATGTAAAATGACCCCAGCAGACTAAGAAAAATTTATCAGACCTCGGCCAAAAAAAGTTGATGATGTTTTGCTTAATGCACTGTTAGCAATAAAAATTATTATACTGGTTTGGTGAGAAGCCCATCTTGGGAAATGGTCGAGGGCATTTCTAGATTTAGGGCAGCATCTTGTGTTCATGATAGTGTCTGAGTAGAAGGCAAATGGGAGTGTGAAGTGATTTTGATAACAGTGTGAGGAGAAAAATATCTTACTCTCATTTGACATTTCTCAGTGCATCCTCTCTACTATCTGACATTTAGGTTGCACACTTTCTGTCACAGAGATTGTCTTAATTCTGAGCATAACAGGGTCAAACACATTGCTGATGTTATAATTTGAACTACATATATTTAAATGTCCTAGGAGTGTTGGTAAGGGGGAAGGAAGGTCAAAGGTCATTGTTGATTTGATATATACAGCTGATTTAATTGCTGTTTGAAAAAATGAGCACCTCAGCAGTTAGCTATTTTTCATCACTGCTCTGTCCTGTAGGCTTTTTGTTCATTTACAAAATAGAAGGCCTTGTGCTCAAGCTAGTGCAGTAATTTGCCAGTCCATATGGCTAACATCAACAAGAAAATGGCCAGAATAGGGCCATAAACTGCAAAAATACAACTCTTTGCAGACTCTGTTTTGGGTTGTGTAGTGTTATCCTCTTAGAAGAACACAGTGTGGCCACAAAAATTCACAAAAATGAGAATGTTATTTCAAGAACCTTTCCCCACAGGCTTTGCCCTTAGGTTGCATGGAAGAGAACAGCTATAGTGAGGGCTGAGATACAGCAAATTGCAGTCCAACTGGAGCTGCCAATGGTTTGCAGTCAAGATGGAGGCAGTATTTTGAGGGATTCTGGAGATGCTTGTCCTAGGTTTTATATCTATGTAAAATGATAATAGGAAGACAAAGTGAAGAATATACTTTTAAAATTACCAGTTGACAAAGATGTGTGAAAATGTGAAAGCACATGGAGATTAGGAATAGAATTCAGGATTGTACGGATAAATTTGAGAGCAGCTTGTAAAATAGATGGAGATTCTGTATTCAGAAAGGACCAGTATGCCTCAAAAAAACTAAATGGGGGAAACATGGTTTAAATACTACTTCCACAGAAAGGGACTTAGAGTTTGCCATGGTTCATAAGAAAACCATGAGTCAGTATTTTTAGGCTATAACAAAAAAACCTCCAAGCATCAGAGTGGGACACAAAAAGAGATGCCTAGACATAATCCTCATATTCAGAATGGATACAGTCTTTAGTCTGGGCCCTGTCTTGTGAGACAGACATGGAAAAATTGCAAGACTTCTGAATGATGTGGCCTAAGAGGGGCAGATGAAGGAAATGTGATTCTTTATTCCAGAGAAGAAAAGGCAAGGAGGTTGTATGACAGCAGTCTTCAAGTATGGAAAATACACCTATGGAGGAGATGATGAAGTGTTGTATTTTATGTTCTCTCCACAGACAGAATAAGGAACAGTGGCTTTAATTTCAGTGAGGGGAATTCAAATTACAGAAAGACTCTCTCAGGTCTTTTCTATTGTGAGAATTAATCCCACTTTCAGCAGCGGGTGGCCTGCTGATAATGTTGTCTGGTACAACCCCAGAGCAGAGGCAGAGAAAAGCCTCATTTCCACCAGTGGCACTCTGCTCCTATTAATAACTGTTGATGTCAGGGCTATATGGCAATACAGACAGATCATTTTTGAAACCTTGAACTTTTTTCTTTTCCATTTTAAATCATTAAACTCTGGGAAAATGACCTATGAAACACTCAGCTAGGCTGACAAATGACCACTGTAGCCTGGTGTGATTCTAAATTACCATGAACACTAAAGCAGGGTTTTCTCAGAGGACAGACGACTCAACCTTAATTGTAATGAAGGCAATGGTGTCATTTTCATGCCAGCAGAACATATCCTACATTCTTTTCTGAAGTGATGAATCCAAGGCACTGCCTGGTAGTTATGGCAGCCTCAGGCCACATCTGCTGTGCAGGGATGATGCAGCCCAAAATGCTGTATGTGCAGCTGACACCACACTAAGCTGTAACAAATAAACAATCTTAAATATCAGTTATCTATGGAAAGTAGATAATTTTTTGTGAAATCATGTTGATCTAATTTCTGTCTTCTAAATTAGGACAGATCATGACTTCAGTAATTAACTATACCTGATCTGTCCCCTTTTCAATGTACAAGTTCTCTCAGCAAAGGTAAATAGCAGTTGCTAATCTCAGCAGAGAGTGTGTAACAACACAAGGGACTGTAGCTAACTGAGCAGTTTACTGGGCAGTTTACAGTCAGCAGTCCAAGAATGGCTGGATATCAGCAGTCTGGGCAAGTCAACCCCTCCTTTAAGTCCAGACTCAAACATTTTTCAATTCCTTTCACTTTTTTTTTTTTTTTTAGACTGCTGGGAAAATATGTCAGGGTAATCCACCCTTGAGGCAACTGCATTTTTGGGACAGCTTGAACAGGGAAAAGCAGAAAAATTATCCTAACACTTTTCATTTATTTTTTTATATGACCAGGAGAATAGTATCATTATATTAATTTTCCGCTCTTTACCTCACTTCTTCATTAATTTTAGGTCTGTTTCAAAGTCTGAGCTTAATTTTAAGCTCAATTTTAACTGGTTTAAATGATAAAGATGAATAATGTGCAAGAGTAATGCTAAGCATTTGGTCAAGTATTACTCTGAAATTTGGACAGAAATTCCAAGGTTCTGACCCAACAAATATTTTACATATTACAAAATTTTTGCTCATTGCTGTTAGAGGGCCTGTAAATGCAGGACCACTATGATCAGTGTATTCCAGCTACTTGTATATTGTGACTTCCACAAACTTCACTGGGACTGACCACATGCTTGAATCAGAGCTGAAACATGTCACTGGTTTCATGGAATCATGGATATTTTGTTTTCCCCTCTTCTCCAAAGCAGATCATGATCTACTTATCTGTCAAAAACTTTCCACCAGGGTACCCATTCTGAGACATGGTAGGGACTGATGCAAAGCCTTCCTGGAGGGGCAGGGAGACAAGGGGAAGGAAATACCCCACCCCCCGACATCCCCCCAGTTCGTGCTTCTCACCCCTCAACATGACAAGACAAGTTTTTGGAAAGGTGCATTTTGTTTCCCTCAGAACGCTATCTGGAAAGTGAGCTCAAGAAATTAAAGTAATTCATCAGAAATTAAAAACTCTTTGCTATCACTGAGGTCATGTTATACATCTGGCAGCATAGCAAAGCTTGTGGAGTGGTGAAGTTAATTCATCAAGAGTCAGCCCCATCTATCAAAAAAAGTGATTTTTCTGTGTGTTCATTCTCCCTTTGGTCTCAAATTCTACTTTTACTCATTAATATAATAAGAGAACAACATCTGATGGCTGCAGTGTTTACACTGATGTCCAGAAATGTGGCTGCAGATCACACTTGCATGTCAGAGATACTTTTACTCTTTTAAACTGGATAACTCCAATCATATAGTTACAACAGAAGTGTTCTCAACCTCTAAATACATACCAAGGGACCTGACTGCCCGTCTTCTTTTTTTAATATATATGTCAAACACTGATGGCATGAGAAGATGAGGTAATTGATAGTAAACTTGGAAATGGTAGGGGAATAATCTGGCAATATTGTAGATGTCATTAAGTTGTTATGGACATGAAAAGCCCCATAAAATACCACTGTCCCTACAAAGCTGTGAATTTCTGTTTTAAATCAGCAGCTATTCTCTGTTGCTCATTTATTGCCATATGGAACTGTGAAATCCTCAGTATTGTCAAGTGATCAGTTCACTTCATTACAGCTCTGAAAAGGACGCCCCAATTAGCATAGAGATCAAATGGGTGCTCTATCTTCCTGAGGAAGCTTCCTGCCCTTCAGTGTCTACATCCTGAAGTGAACAATTTCTTAGAGAAAAGACACAGAGTAGAAGAAGTATAAATGTAATAGAAAACATAACCAAGCCTCACGAAGGAGAGGTGAGCAGGACCTCTTGGGTCATAAAGCCTCCTCCCTTCCCAGACAGCATTTAATGACATTTTCAAATGCTGGGCTCCCCACCAGGCTGACCTAGCAGCACCAGTGACTTCATGGGGGACTACATGCAAATTGCTCAATTGATATTCAGACATTCAAGTTCCTTTTATTTAACCTCTTTAGGAATTAAAAGAGATTCTGGCTTCACTGTCTCTAGATGAACAGCTGCTGTCTTCAGAGTATCTCCTTAAAGAGAATAAATGTCTCAATTGCTCCTTATTTCTGTGGCTAGAGTTCATTGTTTAATTCTAGATTATAATTACATCATTTTCTGAGGTTTTATCAGTTCCCCACATTTTACTGAGCTCTGGATGACCACAGCTAGTTGAATTTAAATGGTCCTGTTCATTTTGCAAAGTAGCTAAGTGCAAGTGAAGGTTGTCCCTGGAGCACTGTTCTTAGCCTGCAATAGGACAACATTTGGGAGGAAAGTGGTGCAGTGGTTTGAAAAAAATCCTTTCCCCTTTCTGGGGAATTGTTAATTAAGTACTGTTAATTTTCTTTTGTTCTCACCTGGCAAAATTCTTGGGGTGCAGAGTGGTAGTGCCTGGCCCAGAAGGAGCTCAGCTTATTTCAGTCTCTTGGGTCATTTTTTGCACAGAAAATGCTCATATTACATAAAGGGCATCGCATACAAGATGTGGTTACTCACGCATTTTTTCTGCTTTCCAGAAGACTTCAATGGAAGCAGGAAACAAAAAATGAAGCCCCCAAAATTGAAACCTAAATGGTAGGGGCTGCACGTGCTTTTACATAAATGTCTACAAGATGTTCCTGCTATTTCTCTTCAGTGGCCACAGCTTTCTATGTCCCTCCAGGTAGCTGTTGGGAATGAAACTGCTGATGGTTTGGCTGCAGGGAATATGGCCTCAGCAGCAGCTGCTTTGCAAACCAAGTCTGGATGTTAATCAGGGACAGCGAGACACGGCTGGGAGGGGGCACGTCCAGTGGTGTGTCTCTAAATGAATGACTTGTGGCTGGACAAAGCATGAGTCAGGTCACTGAGTCAGATGCTACTCTTTACCAGAAGGTGTGTTTTCATCACAAGAGCTGAGAAGTGCCTGACTTTGAGATTCATGCCTGCGCCCTACAGAAATTTGGCTTTGAATCATAGAATCGTAGAATTAGCCGGGTTGGAAGGGACCTCTGAGATCATCAGGTCCAATCCTTGACCCACCGCTGCGGTTACCAG
The DNA here is from genome assembly GCA_038090715.1 of Florisuga fusca. Lineage (NCBI taxonomy): Eukaryota > Metazoa > Chordata > Aves > Apodiformes > Trochilidae > Florisuga > Florisuga fusca. The sequence continues at coordinate 62,627,153 of JAAWXA010000003.1, read as the reverse complement.
ACCATGGCACTGAGTGCCACATCCAGTCTCTTTTTAAATATCTCCAGGGACAGAGAATCCACTACTTCCCAGGGCAGCCCATTCTAATGTCTGATCACCCTCTCTGTAAAGAAATTCTTTCTAATATCCAACCTAAACCTCCCCCAGCACAACTTATGACTGTGTCCTCTTGTCTTGTTGAAAGTCGTCTGGGAAAAGAGACCAACCCCCCCCTGGCTACACCCTCCTTTCAGGTAGCTGTAGAGAGTGATGAGGTCTCCCCTGAGCCTCCTCTTCTCCAGGCTGAACAGCCCCAGCTCCCTCAGCCTCTCCTCATAGGGTCTGTGCTCGAGTCCCTTCACCAGCCTGGTTGCCCTCCTTTGGACCTCCTTTGGACCTCAATCTCCTTCCTGAACTGAGGGGCCCAGAACTGGACACAGTACTCGAGGTGTGGCCTCACCAGGGCTGAGTACAGGGGAAGAATCACTTCCTTGGACCTGCTGGCCAAGCTGTTTCTGATACAGGCCAGGATGCCATTGGCCTTCTTGGGGTGTTCTCCTTCATGAGCTACTATTGCTCCTCTTTTTTGAGCCAATTTTTTTGAAATCCGTATTGATTATAACCTGTAGTTCACATTGATTTGTTTGGAACTGGAGCACGACTTGTATTAACTCCTGAAGTCACTTCCGACCCAGTTGCCTGAGATCTATGCTGTGAGACTTCCAAGACTACCTGCTGAAAACAGCTGGGGTTTTGCCAGTAACAAAAACAAAGCCCAGTTCTACTCCTGTCCTGTAATCAACTGAAAATCAGCAGTTGCTTTGCCACAAATAGTCTGTGCTTTGATTGTTTAATAACCATTATTAACATAACTTTAAAAATGTAATCTACATCTGAAACTTTTACTTTTCCTGGCTGCTTCAAAACTTGAAATTACATTGGTATAAATCTGTTGTCTTCAATGATTTTTTTTATGTGAACTTCTTACATCTTTTTGCTTTCTTGATTTTTTATATAAAAAGAAGCAAATATTTTTGTTAATAAACAAGCGCCACATCACATTGCTTCCCTGCATGAACTGTTTATGTTGTGTGTGTAGACATAACTGTGTATTCATTATTTTTGGGATGTCTTAAGTCAGCCAAACCAGACAAAAAAATGTTTGGGTTATCTTAATAGCAATATGTGTATAAAAAGCTTATGTTAAAATGGAATCAGTATTCCTACAGTCTATAAATCAACATTAAAGAAAATTTGTTCTCTAAGTATTCATTCTTCTGCTCACAGCTTGGAAATAATAATAAGTGTTTTTTGCCTTCCAGGTTGTTTTAGAAATTTTAACTAAAGGCTAAGTAGTACTGTGGATTGTGTAGTTTAACCTTTTATGTAACACCACAAATCTGATCCCACAGGTGTCCATGGAATGATAACCACTGACTTTGGTAGTAAATATTTCTAATCTTATGCAAGTGCAACTAAAAAGGAGTGATCCTGTAAACTGCTGACTACCTTAAAATCCTATTGGAAAAAAGCCCCATACAAATTGTTTTGAGTTATTATTTCCTGGAGTCCAGATCTGATTTAGTATCTAGAGATATCTATCTTGAAATTGCTAGTATTTGTCACAATTTTTATAAAATCTGAAACTATGGTAATAGTCAGTGTTTTAGGCAGCAATGTAAACACCATCTGTGCAAAATATTTATAATTATTTACAAACAAACAAAAAAAAATCATGGAAGTTTTTTCATAGCACCAAACTGGTACACTAATCTAACAGAATGTGTCCCCCAGTCCTGTCCATATGCTGGTTGCCCTTAGATTAGTGACATCCACTGCAGTTCCTGGCTGTTTTCTTTGTATGTATAATTATTTTTGTTTGATGAACAGTTAGAAGACTCAAGGACTTGCCAACCGATGTGAAGGGAAATGCCTGATCACTCCTACATCAGTGCTCTTCCTTGGTCCATGGAGAGGTTTTTACTGTGTAGGCATCACACAGTTGAAGGATATGTTTGCCCTTGGAGCGGCAAAGGGTCAAAGTGACAAAGTGACAAAGTCTCTCCATCTGAAGTGCTATCTGATTTCCTTGGGATGAGGAGGTGCGTAACTAAGCCAAATGCTGTGCTTGAAAAATCCCTAGAAGACCATGGGCCTGTGTGTCACAAGAAAAGAATTTATGTGTACCATATATGCTGCCTAGAGTTTGTTCTCAAAAGACATCAATAAAGTTCTCAAAGGCAGCATAAGAATAACATAGAGCTCCTTTAGCCTGTCCAGAGGAGAGACACAAAAATGATCAGCTGGCTGGGCCACCTCCTATATGAAGACAGGCTGAGGAAGGTGGGGTTGCTCAGCCTGGAGAAGAAGAGGCTCTGAGGTGATGTTATAGCAGCTGTCCAATACCTCATGGGGGCCAACAAGAAAGCTGGGACAATGGTTTAAAAGAGATGAAATTTAGATTAGATATTAGGAGGGAATTCTTTACGATGAGGCTGGTAAGGCACTGGAGTAGGTTGCCCAGGGATGTTGTGGCTGCCCCCTCCCTGGAAGCGTTCAAGGCCAGGTTGGATGGGCCCTTGAGCAACCTCACCAAGCGGAAGGTGTCCCTGCCCATGGCAGGGGAGGTTAGATTTATTTGGTCTTTAAGGTCCCCAAACCATTCTTTGATTCTTTAAGTCAGTGGAAGTACAGTATCCCACCCACAGACACCTGTAAAAACATGTCACTGGATGGCCATGAGCATATTAATAACATTTTAACTGTGATAGTCTGGGCATCCCATTTGAGGGGCTAATTTGCAATTTGTAGTAGTTTGTAGGTGCCCAAGGAAAGCAGTCTTCTCTCAGAGCTGTTAATAATAACAATGAAAAGCACATAGATGCCAAGGCACAAATGTCAGCCTGTGATACAGGTAAATCATAAAGATTCATCTGTCCTGAAATTAATTGTGTTGAAACATATCCAAGCACAGAAGGGCCAGTGCCCCAGGTGCTGACCTGGCTGCTCCTGCCAGACTGGTCCTGGATCCAGTGGGATGTACCAGGAGCCAGCAGGGCTGGGGGAGGGCTGCATCAGTCCACCTTGCTGATTCAGTGTGTATCCCTTCAAGATGTGAGCTTTGTTTCCTCCTTTCTTGTTGTTACCAGAGGTAAGGAGATGCTTGAAGTCCTACCAGCCTGTGCTGGGCTCCTTGTTCCAAGTTGCCACTCAAGGAAAGGCAGCTGGAGCCTTTGGCTGCAAAATCATTACAGAATGATACAACTGCCTGCAGTTATTTCCCAGTGCTGTGGGCCCAATCCAAAGCTCGTGGCAGTCAGTGTTCAGAGCCCCCCAGTGAATCAGGCACCATCTGTGCTTGTGGGCTGTTTGTGTACGGGAAGTGTTGGGTAAATATGTAGCCACAGCACGGAAAGGCAAATCCCCCTCATTTGTGTGGAGGGAAGGAGAGAGGGAGGGAAGTGTTTGTGCCCTCTTCCTGGGCCTGAACACATATGGCAGGTGGTGATGGGAGGGGATGGTATGGTGGGGAGGTGGGGGTGTTGCTATCCAGAAAGCTCAAAGGTGTTGCTGATCAAGCTGTGTGTGAAGGGATGTATTTGTGGTGCTGGCACTGGGTATTAGTGTTTCTCACTGAAAACTTGGAATAAAGAGGAGGACGATTAGGCAGAACCAAAGCCACAGCTGGGTCTACTCTCAAAGCAGGCTGGATGAAGCAGCCAGGTAGGGACAAAACACTTGTTTCTGGTGGTGCAGAGCAGGAGTACAGGAGGGCATGTCTGGTCTCTGCCCCCCACCTCTGATCTGTTTAGCCCACTTTCAGAGCAGGGGGATGGCCATGCCCTAGTGTCCTACTCTTGGATCTTTGTTTTGACAGAGGAGGCAGTATGAGGAGACAGAGTCCAGGGGGGAAAATGAGCAGAAAAGGGGGCTACAGCCATCTTTATAGCAAGGTTGTGGCAGTCGTGGCATTAGCCAGAGAAGTCCCAAGAGGTGCCATGCATTGCCCTGGCCTGTACTGGATAGATGGTTTGGAGGGTAGTTTGTGTGGGCTCATTGTATTTTTGCTGAGGTGTAGCACAGAACTGACTTCTGGACTCCAAATTGGAACCCCAAACCTCTGCAGTGTGGAGGTGAGCAGATACACCTGCAAATCTGTGTGGCTCTGCCACAGAGCATTGGCAAAGCATCCCTAAGTACATCACTGCTTTTAGCAGTATGCAATAGACTCTTCTCCACTGAACGGTGATAAAAAGGTTTCTTTCTCCTCCCACTGAACCACATGGAGGTAACCAAAGGTAAATGCAAATATCTGAACAATTTTGTGTGCTAATTCAATAAGCATATACACTGCCAAGTAGAGATACCAAAATAAGTCAGTCAGAGCTTTTTGAACACATAGAGAAATTAAATGTATTATTTGTATTTCTGTTTGGAGCTGTTGCTTATTCATTGTACATGATGTCATGAGGGAGTGGAGAGCTTTCAAGGATAAATGACAGAATACAAGGTCTTCTATGCCTGAGTCACAGGAATATTTATGACCCTTAATAACCAGGTAAATAGAGATTACAAATGACTAACATATATCAATGGCTTTCTACTCTGGTAAAAGTGAAATAATGGGATGGGTTCAGTCCATTTCCTATGCCGCCGTTCCCAAAACCCAAGTATGATATAGAGACAGTATGAGATACAACACTTAGATATGATGCATTTGATAAATTTATCATAGGCTGATCAAAATGACTGGCTATAAAGGGAAATGCTTTGGTTTTCTTAAAATGAGCTGTTTGAACTCCTTGGCATTGGGTACAGGGTGAGAATGTGCATGTGGGTTTACATGTGATCAGAAGGGACTTAGACAAATTTTAGGCAGGGAAGCCTATTATATGTCATTAAATGTAGGTTTTCTCTGGCTGAGCAAGTAATCTGGAAAACTGGGAAGTAATTCTGGGAAAACACCTCTGTCTGCCTATCCAAGAAAGGCTGCTAGGCTAAACATGTTGGTTTCAGTAAGTGCAACTGCTGTTATCTTCTTTTGCTGTTAGACCTCCTGAAAACAGCAGCTCTAGATTATGGTTAAGGCCAACTAGCAGTAGGCAACCAAGACAGGCAGACAACAACCTGGTGTTGACTCTGGTAACCAGTGCAGTTCCTCAAGTGCTTGCAGGCTTTGATGCAGGAGGGAGCTCCTGCATTCAGCCAGAGGGGAACAGAGAGATAGAAGGACCTGGTTTGCTTTTTCAGGTGAGGACAAATCATGCAAAAAGTTAACTATCTGAGGAGGGAATGGAGCAAGTAATTTTCCCACTTAGGCACTGTCTTGAGATTCTCAGCACTTGGGATACAGGTTAACATGTCATCTGTGTAGCTCCTTTTGCTCTGCTGTTCCCTGGGTGGATGCAGGGATAGATCATGTTCCTGTGCTACCACAGGCAGTGTAGTCACCAAGGCAGCCATAACCCCTGCTATATGAGACCTTTGTGTGGCCTCTCCCTTTGGGGCTTTCCTTATCAAACCCTTCCACAGGCAGTCCAGGACCATTTCTGCATTCTGCCTCCTGCCCCTCAGGGCTGGACCCGGGACCTTCACCACACAGAGCTCCCTACCCCAGCCCCTGTCCAGACAACCGCAGAACTTTCTGGCAGTGGGAGTCTCCTTGGTGTGGGTCTTGTCAAGGGGGTCTGGCAGCTCCCTCCTGTGGGCTGTGGCTAGCTGAGGCCCTGTGGATGTGCCCTGCTGGAGGTTTTGGGTGCTGAGGGCAGCACTGTGTCTCTCCCATTCACTCCAATGGTAGAGAAGTAGAAGAAGCTGTATCCAAGGATGAAGTATATATGTCTGGTGATCCGGGGTAGTGAATCTTCTGAACAATGAAGTGTGGAGGATTTCCATGAGCAAGAAGCCATCTCAGATCCTGACTTAGTCAAACCTGAATGTTTTCATGACAAAACCCATGGCTGTGCTTCTGACGGGATCCCAGGTGCAGGCTATCCAAAAGCAGTCTGGGGTCGGGGACTAGGAGAAGAGGGACTGGGCTGTGATCTGCTGTGTTCCACCAGAAACAAAAGGACACAGTGCCCAGGAGCAGCCTGTTTAAACTGAGGTAGAGCATGTTCCCTTGGGCTCTCTTGGGAGTTTCTCATCTTCTAACTGACTGGGCAATTCTTAACTTGTGAAAGATGAAGAACTCCAACTGCTGGGCTTCTGTCACTAAGCTATTAATAATAAATATTGTCTCCTCTCCTGTAGAGGAGACAAAACTTTAAGGAAAGGGCTAATTGTTATTCTTACATCTAGATTCCTTCTATTTTGCTGGGCTGATTTCTGTCTGGCTATAGGTAGTAATTGTGGAGCATAGGCTAATGTAAACAATAATACAGAATAATAGAAATACAGAGTAAGAGACCAATTATGCATTTACATAAAACTGCCAGTATTTCATTGAAGTTCACTTTCAGCTCCTTGGAACAAGTGAGAATACAGATGTTCTTTTGGGAAATTATTCTTCAATAAGAAAAATGACATCATTAGGAATCTTTTCCTGATTTCTTTCTGAAGACTTGTTCAGTTAATATCATTCCATTTTTTCAGATGCCTTCTCTAACCAATTTATGCTGGTTCTCTTTGTTCAAATCCCTTAAACAGTGAAAATGGTGGGGGCAGATTTGAAAATTCACAGGCCTTAAGCAATGTATGACTGTTTCATTTACATTTAGGTTTGTTTGTGTATTTTTTTCTCATTTATCTTAAAACTGACAAACCATTATATTCAATAATAATGTATAAATTTTTTTTTTTTTTTTTTTTTTCCCTGAAATATCAAATAGCAAGTTTAAAATGGAAATCTTTTGTGTCAAATGTCATGGGAGAAACCAGTAGCTGTGCTTTGGAATATATGCAGTGCTCAGCCATTCATAGCAGCAGGTTTTGCAGTAGAAATTCTAAGAATTAGATTTAATCATGCCCTAGACTCCTGGAGCTGTTAATAAATGCAGCACTTTTTCAGAACTGTATCATCTATATTTTTTCATAATTTTTCATAATTTCAGGAGTCAGTGTAACCTGCTACCTCTAACGGATGCTTTAAAGGTATCCCTTTCCCATAGATTCAGTTCTCACCTTTCTCCTTATCCTGGACTAACTGAAAACAATTACAGGAATTAGGGCTGGTAGAAATTATGCTTAATGTGGAGGTTGTAAAAGGAGAGAAAAAAAAGGTTAGACAGCCAATTCCCAGCGCCATCAAGAGGACTGGGTTTGTAAATCAACATTTGCACTTCTGATAGTGTTTTATTTTGTTCTTAATTTCAATTCACAAATTGAAACTTACATTCCAGGTACTTTTCCATTACTGTGTGCAACTTTTTTACACTTTTTTACTTTTTTTTACTTTTTTTACTTTTTTTTTACTTTTTTTACTTTTTTTTACTTTTTTTTTACTCTCAATTCACCAGACCAAGTGAAAAGGTCAATACTAGACAGGAAGAAACTGCTGCCAATGAGAGGGCTTTGGTCTTCACTCCTCAGATAATTCATCTCAGTGGACCTCCAGCAAGCAGACAATAATATTGTTCAGGCAACAAACAAGCAAATAAAAGACAAACCAAACTAAAATGGAGTACTTTTGACATGGTACCTAATTTAGCTGTGGAACTGTTGGCTTCAATGGTTTAGGAAATGGACTGAGTGAAAATCAGGGGGCAAGTGCATCAGGGCTATAAATCACAGCCCAACAGTAGCGCTCCTCTGGTGAAAGCAGAGTAAGAAGAGACTTGGAGGAGAAGGGAGAAACTCAGCTTCATGGATTGTTCAAGCTGATTGCACAGAGGTGAAGCAAAATGAAGTGCAGGCTAAGCCAAGTGCAGAACAAAGCAGTGGGCAGCAACACAGCACCTCCAAAGCAAACACCTATACGTTGCTCAGCGTTACTGAGGCTGGGCCAGGGAAATTTTTACAGCTGATTCACATAAGACTGGAGGCTTAAGTTTAAAGATACAAAATCAAAGATCTCATCCCCTTTCTTCATTCCCCCTTCCTCTATCTCTGTTCTTTTATCTCATAATTAATTCTTTGAATTAGATCTTTGCAAAGACCAATATTGTTTGTGCTTCCCTCAAATCACATCAATGCAAGCTGCAACTATGTACAATCAGCTGAAAGCATTGCCTAATTTATTGTGTGAAAGCAGATTTTTTTTTTTTTTTTGTAGTGGCTGTGGTACTTTTTTTTTTTTTTTTTCCCTACTATAGACATCATATCTCAAATTTGCTGGAATTAAATCCCAGGCACTGAATATCAACCTGTGATCTGATCTCAGAAGCTGACACAAGTAGAATTTCTTGTCAAGTTGTTTTCTTTCTTGGCTGGAGCAAGAGCTTGGGAGGTTGTTAATGAAATTTCCTTATTCTGCATTGTTATTTCCCTGTTCACCTGCTCACAGCAGCTAAAGGGAAGCACCAGTGTGCTCTGTACTATCCCTCCAGCTTCTGCTCCACAGGATTGCAGACTCTGGGATGTAAAGAGAGCTGTGTGGAGAAGAGCACAATTCAATAGCTCCTCCTCACTGCCTGTTCTTCTATGGATGTACTTGGTGTGTACATACCCTGGGAGCAAGCATGTTGCTGATGCCATGAGGTTGACCAGGCTAGATGCTGTTCAGTGCATCCTACAGCAAGCAAGAGGCACAGACATGAAGTCACAGAAGAGTGACACAAAACTGCTCACCAGAATCCAAATTCTGGCAGAGCTACATTGTTGAGGGGACAGTCCTCTAGAGTAGCTTGAAGGGGTCTTTGACTTCTGCATTCTTTTTCCCATAAGCAGACCATGGTAAAGACCTTGCTGCAGGTCAGAGATGCCAGGCCACTCAGAAGCAGCAGTAGTATAATTCATTATTTATTGAGTGCAGGCATCACACCAACATGTAGCAGTAGAAATGAGACTAGAAGAATTCAGGCATTATTAAACATTTTATTGTTTCCACGACTGAGTGAATTTGAAACCTGGCTTTCACCCCCTTTTTTTCCCCTCCAAAATGTTTCTTTAGTCTAAGATATTTCAAGATATCAGAAAAGATTTTATTTCCTCCAGAAAAATTTGAAATCAGACAACTAATTTCTGGATGTTTGTTTCACCTTCAGTAATCTCATTTCAGAAATTCTGTGAAGCTCAGCACAGAAAAGCCAGAAGAAAAATTAATCTGTGGGGTGTTAATTGTCTCTGATCCCATCCAGCCATCAGTCCTATTGCTGGGTCTTCCCATTGGCTTGTTGGTGCCTTTTGGGTGGCAGGAACTTTCATGTAAACATCTGCTTAGGGAAATTTGTTAGAAGCTATCAGTTCTTTCCATGGCTGCTGACTACAGACACATGAGGGACAAATTCTCTTAAGTGTGTAGGAACCCAGAGCTGCAGACAGGCACCCTATGCATTTTCAGGAGCATGTAGGTCTTCTTAACATCACTGTAAAGCTGTAGGACATGAATCACCACACAGGAATCAAATTAATTACACTAAGAACTTATCTCTGAATTCTAGCTGTTACACCCCTTGAAAAAAATAGGCTTCAAGTAATTTTATGGGGGGATTAAATCCCGAGATGTAGAAGATTGCTTTCAAAATAAATCCACTGACATCAGAACTCTTCTTTACTTTGCTGTCTTGGCCACAACCAAAGTAATCTGTACAAAACTAATGACATTACTTTTTCTTCCTATAGCAACAGCTGCTTCTGGGGAAAAGTATAGGAAAAAGAATAAATTCAATTACGTTCCATGGATGACCATTCATGTCATGTCAGGTAATTGAGTCTGCAAATAGGGTTGAATGAGGTTTCCTGTCTTTCTGTCAGAATATGGAAAGCATGTACAATCTTGTTGCCATTTACAGATAAAAACTGGAATATTGAAAGGAGCACAAGATGAAATCTGATCTAGGCAGTTACTTCCATATATCTTTATTGGTGTGCTATGATAATTTGCCTGTCTAAAAGCATTTCACAGCTGCTTCCAAACATGACCCAAAATGTTACAGTGGTTTTATTCACAGCATCTCCTTTTCCACCAGTAACCACAGAAAAAAAGTCTCAGATGATAGAGGAAGTTTCTTTAGAAAAAACTGGGCTGAGAAAGATTATATTAGAAAATATTTTTTCACTGAAAGGGTTGTCAAACACAGGAATAATCTGCCCAGGGCAGTGGTGGAGTCACCATCCCTGAAGGTATTTAAACAGCATGTAGACCTGCTGCTTAGGGATGTGGTTTAATGGTGAGCTTACAGTGATGGTCAAAGGTTGGACTGGATCATCTTGAAGGTCTCTTCCAACAAAAGACATTCTGTGGTTCTATTATTCTGTGATTCTCAGACTGCTTTCTCTCTGAAGCAAGAAATATACTTTTGAAAGAGCTAGCAGGGGGAAATGCACCCTTAGGAACAACTTCCTGAGGACAGAACAATGAAGTGGTTCAAGCCAGAATTAGGGTTTTAAAGATGCTCTTTTCCCAGTGACTCCCAGACAGCCAGTGTTTCCTAGAGCAGTAAAGACTTTTCTCCTCTTTCCTGACTTAATAACAAAACAGATTTCCACAATTCCTAAAGATGTTTTTACTCTCATCCTTATCAACCACAAAGTCAGCAAAGCAGAAAGTAATGGGTGGGTTAAACTTACAGCAAAAGGCTAAGCTCATTTTTAAACTCAAGAGACTAATGGTTTGTTTTGATATTAGAATATGGAACTTTTTAATGTAAGATGTGTGTAGCTGGGAATTTAAATAGCTGCTTTTCCTGATATGGCTTAGAATTATCTCTAAAGCCAGACTATATAGAAAAGCTCAGGTGAGCTTCACCCACCTGCAGGGAGCCAGCACAGGGGAAATACAGCTATAGGATAATTTGGTTACATAAAAGCATTATGGAAATCTCACTGATGTTACAAAAATTAGTCTTCTGAATATAACGCAAAGGGATTTATAGGTTGTCTTTCACACTCCTGAGGTCATCGTTTACTACTTTTGGTCTCAAAAAAAAGTTTTTGCCACCAGGTAAAGAAGCAAGATTCATGGTCAAGTGTCATATCACTAATGTAGGCACACAGCACATCTATGTTCCCAGAAATGTCAAGTCACAAGCACATTCCTGCCTTTTTCTTTATATTGCAAAAGAAAACAAAATCAGGTTTACTCTGGGTATTCTAGTTGCAAGCCTAAACATAGAATTGCTATTATTTTCTCCATACTAAATGTAAAATATAAACCTTGGAGCTATTGGATATTACTAAATTCTCTCATTCTATCTAACAAGTTATATGATTACCTTCACTCACTTAGTAATTTAAAGGCTTCTTTATTCCTTTTTCTACTGCAAATGACTAATTTATCTCTTTAGCAATTAGAAAAAGCCTGCTGCGGGTTTTGCTTTTTGTTGATTTTTATTTATTCATTTTGTATCTGAATATTCTGCTCTGCATTTTGAAGGAAAAATATTTCAGTTCTGCAATTTCAAGTTTTCTCTGAAACATGCCAAATTTTGCTGTGTTGTTAGTTAATTGAGCATCTTTGAAATTTTAACTAATCTAAATTTTTTAATTAAAAAATGGAGGCTTGCTTTTCTAAGTCGTTGCCTTTAAAAATAAGATGCATTTGGACTGTCTATGAAAGTGCAGGAGCCAAATTACCTGACAGCAAGAGTGAGGGGGAATATGATGGAAGAACAAGCAGGAAGAAAGAAATAAAGGAAACAAAGGAGGGAGAACTGAGGGGGGAAGGAAAGAACAACTAACTGAAGATACTATAAGACTTGTTTAGGTCCAAAATTGTAAAGCCAATTTGTAAGTTTTTCAGGTGAAGATTTTTTGGTTTTTATAATCAATACCTTTGCATAAAGAAACCCAAACATCTGACTGCCAGTGAGTCATCATGTTGCACAGTCTGTAAATCACTGTTAAAGCAAGCAGGAGAAAGACATTGAAAAGACAGAAGAAGCAGAAAGAAACAAACCATTTTAAAAGAAAAGCAGAAGTCAAAATGCTGCTTTTTACATAGGGATTCTCTGAGTTTACTCTGCTCCCAGTTCAACTCACAGTGATGGCTGCTGGCTCAACTGGCAACAGCTGAGTAATGTGAGTATTACTGCTGAGTAAAGTGCTATTGGAGGGACCCTTCTGCCTGGTGTTTTAATTGCTGTGGGAGAAGATTCACAGAGTTAGGCTCAAGGAGCCTCTCTCAGGAAGGATTCACAGCTGGTTCACAGGGCTTTTCCAAGGCTTACTGGTAGGCTGCTTTTCTGCTGTCTGACCCTAAGGTTTGCACCCAGAGGTTTCCAGCAGGCTGTCTGGATAAGCAATCAGGTTGTGGCTTGCCTGGTACATCCACAGGGAAATATGCAGGAGCCTGATTATTTTCTAGTGCTTATCTGAGTTCTGGTCAGAGATGAAAACCAGAATAAGAAAGCATCTCTAATTTGAATTCAGGACCATCTGTGTGAGCAGCTAAATCTCTGAGTACTTTAAGGAATATACTGTTGAAAAGTCCCACATCCAAAGCTGGTAGTTAATAATGACACGGAGCAATAATGAAAAGAGAAGGAGAAAAAAATCAATGTTTACAGGGCTTAATTAGATGACAACAAAAAAGTATAGCCAACCTATTTTCCCATTCTCTCTCAGCTATTTTACCAAGTGGAACGAAATCAATCATCTACAAATGCACATGTTTAAAATCTTAATTCAGTTTTTATTCTGAATAATACAAAATAAAACTTTCTCTAAAATAACTGAAATTCCATTCTATGCTCTTTGTTGTGTCACTATATGTCAGCTTTTTTTCTTCCTTTCTTTGCTACTGGTCACTGTCACAGGCAAGATACTGGGCTGTGTGGGTCTTTGAGTCTGACACAGAAGGGCTCCTAAGTTATAAAGATCTGTTTCCTCTTTAGTTGGTGTAATGTAAAATATTTCTGCTTGTTTCAAATGACCTAGCTATTGATCCCAGAAAAGAGAAGGATAGTATGTTCTGGATTCTGGAAACACCAGCACCCTTCACATAGGGGAGCAATTCCTGCTGAAGCTAAATCCACATCTGTTTCATAACTGGACCTTCTACAGAGTAGAAGCAGTTAGCCAGAAAAGCAAAACACTGCCTGCCAGCTTGCACCATGTGCCCACTCATGATAACCTGATCAACAGGATACTAAGCAGGATTAAATGTTTTCCTCTCAAGCAGAATACTTCCAAACTGAATAGGCAAGAGCTCAGCAATTACAGGCTGGAGCATATTAGCCCCGGTGGTGAGCCCTGCAGTCAGGCAGTACTTCACAGTGAATTATGTGCTCAGAAACTCAGCTCTTTGCTGAAAGCACTGGACACTTTACACCAGCCTGAATCTGTCCCTTAACCTCTTAACTCGCTGCAGGAACTTCATCCATGAATGGCATTTGTTAAACATTTTGGTTTTGTCTGACTGTGTATCTGGGTCTGTGGCTGCTCTGCAAATGAATTGTCAGGAACGTTTGTGCTTTGGGCTCCAGTTTCATTTCCTCTGATTGGAAACACTGTTCTGGATTTTGAACACTGCTTCTTTCCTATCAGTGTTCAAGCACTGAAATAAATAAACCAGTAACATGGATTTGAAACTTATAGAAAATACAGGGGAATCTCGTGAACTGGAAAGTCCATGTTTTCCTCCCCCTGGTTTGGGTGGTAGGACCATTAACTGAATTTTGTTTTTTTTTTTTTTTCTAAGTGGAAATAGACTAATTTATAAAATTAAAAATAAAAAAGGCAAACACAAGCACAAAACCTTGAAAACATTAGGCCTGTAAACATATAAACTTAACTCCAAACTAAGTTACTTTGTGCAAGAAAAAAAAATAAATGAAGTTGGACTTTTTTATTTAGTGCCATCATGGTTATCAGTAAGTGGTGAGGAGATAATAATACCAGAGTATTGTAATTATGTGGATATCTCTTTGGTATGGTCCATCCCATTTCTATTCTGTCAAATGAACACATCAAAGGGGTGAACAAAACAACCCACTTTAGTTCTCACCTATCCACCAGCCTGTTAAAGCACAGTCCACAGGTTAAGCTCCAGTGGTCAACCCTGCAGCCAGTCCCTTGCAAATGTTATGTGAAACAAAGGTTGTGTGAGCAACACTTATCCATGGACCCACTTGCTACTGAAATGGGCAATAAAAAACTGGACAAGTTGGATCCTGGGGAGGTGGATCAATCCTGACCACAATCCTGACCCGTCACACCACAAAGGGGCTGAGCCTGCCCCTTTTCCCTGAGCACCAGCCATGGCTGAGCATCACTGGGAAGATGTAGCCCCAATGGAAGTTCATCAGTGGGACTTCTGCTACCTGGAGCTTTCCTTTTTGATTTGCCCCATCTGCCTAGTGTGGTCAGTAGTTTCAGAGGTGCAGGGATAAAATAGTCAAACATTCTATTTTATGTAGCCTTCATCCTCTCAATATAAAACATGAGTACATGGCACAGCTGCACCTTGAAAAATTATTTTCCGTGTTCTATAATGAAAGCAGCAAAAAGACTCTGTGTCATGAGCTTCACAGAGTTTCACTGTGGTCAAAATGGGGGCACTTGACATGTCAGTGTGTTTTGTATCAGGAACTACTCCAGCATGCAAGAGATGCTTGAAATAGTTTTTGCATGTATCGTTACCTGTATGTCCTGAGCCAGATCACTTCAGTCCCTTCGTGTCTGTCATCAGCATTATCTACACCATCCCAAGAGCTCTCACAGATAACGATGGTCCTGTTATATATAATTTGCCTGTCCAGCTGGACCTATGTTTTCATGGATGTGGCTATATCCCCCTGTACTTCAGGGTGCTGTAGAAAAAGCCATGCAGTATTTGCTACAGAGGAAATAGCTTTCAGGGCATTAAACCTCTTTCTGTCCTTTGGACTGATGGTTTGCTGAGCATGGCCAATAGCTGCAAATCACCACCCTCAGGAAAAGCAGGGGTTGTAAGTAACCTTACTACCCTGGCTGTGGTGGGGGGAATGGGAGTCTGGATTGACAGGAAGCTGAACATGAGCCAGCAGTGTGCCCAGGTAGCCAAGAAGGCCAATGGCATCCTGGCCTGTATCAGGAACAGCGTGGCCAGCAGGTCCAAGGAGGTGATTCTGCCCCTATACTCAGCCCTGGTGAGGCCACACCTCGAGTACTGTGTCCAGTTCTGGGCCCCTCAGTTTAAGAAGGATGTAGAGGTCCTGGAACAGGTCCAAAGGAGGGCAACCAAGCTGGTGAAGGGACTCGAGCACAGGCCCTATGAAGAGAGGCTGAGGGAGCTGGGGCTGTTCAGCCTGAAGAAGAGGAGGCTCAGGGGAGACCTCATTGCTGTCTACAACTACCTGAAAGGAGGCTGTAGCGAGGTGGGAGCTGGACTCTTTTCACAGACGACCTTCAACAAGACAAGAGGACACAGTCTTAAGTTGTGCCAGGGGAGATTTAGGTTGGATATTAGAAAGAATTTCTTCATGGAAAGGGTGATCAGGCAATGGAATGGACTGCCCGGTGAGGTGGTGGATTCTCTGTCCCTGGAGACATTTAAAAAAAGA
The DNA here is from genome assembly GCA_038090715.1 of Florisuga fusca. Taxonomy (NCBI): domain Eukaryota; kingdom Metazoa; phylum Chordata; class Aves; order Apodiformes; family Trochilidae; genus Florisuga; species Florisuga fusca. Next base: position 62,611,593 of record JAAWXA010000003.1, on the reverse strand, counting down.
CTGGATGTGGCACTCAAGGCCATGGTCTAGCAACTGCTCCGGTGGGTCAAGGGTTGGACTAGATGATCTCTGAGGTCCCTTCCAACCCGGCTAATTCTATGATTCTATGATTCTATGAATTTCTTTCCTTGTAGGGCTGTGAGCATACTGCTACAACAGGTGATGTGATTTGCGTTCTTGAGTTCAATACCTTGTCTTTCAGATGATCTGAATACAGTGGTTCCTCATGGAAAATAATACCATAAGCAGTGAACCTGGATCTTAGCCTTTAAGAAAACCAATAGTGGATTTGAATGCAATTTCTTTCTATTTTTAAAGATTTATGCACTTGAATCAGCTGTTTCGAAGGGATATGCTTAAACAACAGCCATTTTTTCTGACTATTTGTTCCTTTCAGTGCTGTGTAATTTTCAATATGCTGAGCAGCAATATATAGGAAGCTGAGTCAGCTGTATTTGAAGGCCATATGAAATTGTCCAGGCTGAAACATTATTTTTTTTTATAACCAACAACAGTAATAACCATATTGGAAACATTACAATACAAAATAGATTGTGTTGTGAGAAATGAGTCCAGATGGGACTCCAACTGTCAGCTTAGAAAAGAAAACATTAGGATATGATTAAAATCAGATTTTTCACTAAAAGTTTTGCAATAATTAGTTGCAGACCTATACAATTACTATGACTTTTAATTTATAGCTTAACTCTAAAAGTTATCTCTTTGCTTAGTTTTAAGTAGCAAATGTAAGAATGTCTTACTGTATCTGGATTTCTCCTAATAACATTCAACCACAACAGATTGAAAGTCCTCATCAGGGTGTTGCTGGATCAAGAGTACAATTCAGTGTGTGTCTGTCCACTCAGTGGAAGATCCTACAGCCTTCTCCTCACATGCTTTTGGGCATGAAGGCTTCATTTTCCTGACGATATTAGATCCCATGTAGTTCTGGTCAAAAAATTTTTCCTGCTCAGCCAGCCAGTTTGTTTCCTGCAACATTCTCCTGGGAAAATGGGCTATGTATGTCTCAAACTAGGTTTCTCTTCACCGAGTAAAAGTGTCAAAGGCTTTACTAAAGTCCAGGTAAACATCCACAGTCTTTCTCTCATCCATTAAGTTGTTACCTTGTCATAGAAAGAGATCGAGTTTGCCATGCAGGACTTGTCTTTCATGAACTCATGCTGACTGGGCCTGATCACCTGCTTGTTCTGATTGTGCAGCATAATGGCACTCAAGATGGTCTGCTCCATAACCTTCCTTGGCCCTGATGGCAGACTTACAGGCCTGTAGATCCCTGAATCCTCCTTTCATCCATTCTTGTAGATGGAGGTCACATTTGCCAGTGTCCAGTCAGCTGGGACCTCCCTGTTTAACCAGGACTGCTGGTAAATGATGGAAAGGGGCTTGGTGAACACTTCTACCAGCTTCCTAAATACCCTTGGATGTATGCCATGAGCCCCATGGACTTGTCCCCATCTAAGTGGTGCAGCAGGTTGCTGACCACATCCTCCTGGATTATGGGGGCTTCATTCTGCTCCCCACCCCTGTCTTCCAGCTCAGGGGACTGGGTGCCTAGCAAACAACTGCTCTTACTGCTAAACATTGAGGCAAAGAAGGTATTAAGTACTTCAGCCTTCTCCTCATCCCTGATCATTATGTTTCCCTCTAAATATTTGCCCCATGGTAAATCTTTGTGAGGATTTTCTGTTGTCCTCTTTCCTGTAACAGTCAAGCACGGGTTCACCACGCAGTTTAATTTCCTTAGGATTTATGCACTGGGGTTTAAATGTTCAAGCCTAGCTGTTTATAAAAAGAGACATGTATATCCACACTTAGCAGTTAAGTAGGTGGCCTCATTTTCTGAAGTTCCAACCATTTATTCAGAGGTCATGTTTTTTTAATGCTAGGCACTCAAGTGCAGTGCTCCAGCCTTATCTCCTTGAATTTCAGGATATCACAAGAAACAGCCTACCCTATTGTTTATGCTAAGTATAGATGGAAATCACCCTGAGAGCTATACTGTACACAAAAGAAAGAGAAGACAGATAGACACAAACCCATCACTTAGGTATTTTTAATGTCTTCCTGCTGTTTGGGCTGTCCATTTGTTCCTGGCAGTGAAACACAGAATGTGATGCTCTGTCTGTGACTGATTGTTACTTGGGATCACTGCAAGGAATTCAGAAGTCACTACCAGCTTTATACAGGATAAAGACAACATGGCTGATGGGAGGGCTGTACAGATTCTTATCAAGCTCAGGATAGTGCAAAATACTATAAACCTGAGAATTTTGTCAGAAAAATCAAGGCAATCCTTTTCAGTCAAGGATGATGTCTTGAAATTACATATCCTATGGGCAAATCCCATTTTAGAGAAGTCAGTTTAGATTTAGTGTGTTTCTGATACTGACAATTGCCAGTATTATTATTTACCATAAAAGTTGTGATGATATCACCTAGATAAAACACCATCAGTGTTTTATCAGTAAGCAGCACATAAAATCATTCTTTTAAAAAATCCTTCCTTGTAGCTGTGTTGTAAGTTTTGAATTCTTAATGACACTCTGCCCTGGTGAGGCTGTATCCGGAATATTGTGTCCTGTTCTGGGCCCCTCAGTTTCAGAGGACAGGGAACTCTGAAAGAGTCCAGTGCAGAGCAACCAAGATGATTAAGGGAGGCGAAAATTTCCCTTATGAGGAAAAGGTGAGGAAGCTGGGGCTCTTCAGCTTGGAGAAGAGGAGGCTGAGGGGTGAACTCATTAATGTTTATAAATATGTAAAAGGCAAGTGCTGGGAGGATGGAGCCAGGCTCTTTTCAGTTACGTCCAATGATGGGACAAGGGGCAATGGGTACAATCTTGAGCACAGGAGGCTGTGAAGAGTGGTAAGGAAATATAAGGAAAAACCTTTTCACTCTGAGGGTGACAGAGCACTGGCACAGGCTGCCCGGGAGGTTGTGGAGTCTCCTCTGGAGACATTCAAAGCCCACTGGGATGCATTCCGGTGTGACCTGCTGACCTGCTGTAGGTGACCCTGCTCTGGCAGGGGGGTTGGACTATGGGGACCTTTTGAGGTTCCTTCCAACCAATAACTTTTTATGATTTCCATGAATTCTGTGGTTTCTTACACTTGACTGAAGGATACCACACAGATCAATATTATGAGCAGTTTCTGTGACACAGCAGTCACAATCTGCTCTTTTTTTCCTGCGGTTCTAATGAAATGGGCTGAATTTTCTTCCCACAAAAAAAAAAAACCCAAACAACTAAACAACCCAAAACCAACAACAACCAACCAAAAACCACAAAAGAAACCACCAAAAATCCATCAGAAGAGCTTCCTTCAGATTCATCATTTCTGCTTAGTTAATATACAGCTAAATATAACAATGCTTTCAAAAGCAAAAAATACTGTTGTAATGTGAAACATTAATTTTAAACAGAGAGAAAAATGTTTTTCTGATGAGTATGGTCTGAGGAGGAAATATAAACATTTTCTCTTACAGTCATCATTCAAGCTGTCAGAATCTGTTCCTACATGGTCTGGTCACGTGTTCTTAGGATCCAGTACATCCAGAGACCTTGTGATGGACCTAAGCCCTGTGTCCCTTGGTTAAACAGTGACTCAGACTCTGAGGTTGCTAAATCCTCCTTCCTCCTTTCTCCTGCATGGAATGCAGAACTGGACAGTGTAGAAGGTGTACAGAGACCTGAGACCTCTATAATTTCCAGGGAAGATATGGCATCCTGCTGGTGAAAAGTGGACCACTTAAATGTCTGCAGTTCACAGGTCATCTCCAAGATGCTCACATCCATGTTGTATCAGAAGTGAGCTTATCTCTTCGAGTGAATGTAGATGGGAGAGCATTTTAGACTGCAAAATATGGACTAAAGGAACTGGAAAGGGAAGATTGAGGACATAGAAAAAAACATTAAAAACATTCCATGGGAACTGGGGAGAGAGTGAGGCTAGTCAGCTTCAAGAATGTGTTTGGTCTAACAGTTTGGTGTGTTGCTTCCAAAACTGCTTTCCTATTTGTTGATTACACAGATGTATCATTTCACTCTCAGGAAATACATGGTTCTCTTCCAGGAAAGCCTCAGGATGAAAGCCTGGTTCACTGTATACCGTGTAACCCCTACATAGTACAACTGGGGAGGGGGAGAGGGACTTCCCCTTCATTTCTACTCATGGCTCTGGAGGCCTTTGTAGTCTCCCAGTTGCATCCATGACATTCATAGCCTTGAACTGATGAAACTCAAAATCCTGCTGTTATCAAGAAGCTTTCTCATGATCTGCACAACTGTGTTGATTTCCTGTTGGCTACTTAGAAGTGAGGGGGAAAGAGTAAGCAAAAAGTTCTACAAGCACTGGGGAGTTCAGGTGGGGGCTGGAGGGAGAGTTTAGCTCCTGGAGGCACATTCGGGCTTTGGCTGATATCTTCATGTCAGAAACCCCCCAAGATACAAAGGCACTGGCTTTGTGAATTGTGCCAAAGAGTGTCTGCTGATGATCTCCATTAAGAGTGAATACAAAGCCTCTCAAGTGATGTAAATTGGCATTATCCTGAAAGAGAAGGAGAAGCAATAGCAAGGAATAAGCGTAAATTTCCTGGGAACTCCGAGATGGAAAAAAGACCTCAAGTATGGTCTTTTGCTCAAAGCTTGATACAGTGCAGGATGGCGCTGTGGATCTCCCCAGGCAGCTCATCTATCTAGTTTGCCTCAAGGCAAACTCTGCCAGCTGGCTGGTGAGAGTCTACAAAGTGAAGACTGTGTCTCCTCCACTCTTAGGAGTTTCTGGAAGGGGATCTGCTTGTACTATAAGATGGGAGACAGCTCCCTGCAGAATATTCCATGTCTTTCCTTGAAATTGTGGAAATGGTACATTTATTTCTTCTCATTTTAGGCATGTTATGAATTGCAGTGCTACCAAAGGCTACTAAGATTTTGTGACTAAACTGCTTCTTCCTTTTGTGAAGGGATACAACAGCCTGACCATGGCTGTGGACAGGCTTGAGGTTCAGGAAAATAACCAAAGGAGGCATTTCCTCTGCTGTCTTTGGATTTTGTAGCAGTATTACCTCCACCATGTCTACAGGTGTCTCTGTGTTTGTGAGTTCCCTGATTCCTTTTTGCAAGAAGGGTCTTGCTTGTAAAGCATCATGGTCACAGAATCTGAGGAGGGCAAAAAACAAAGTAAGGCCTCACAATGTGCAGTAAGCAGTGTCTGAAGGTCTGCTTTTGATATGGTTATTTTTTATAGAGCACAGTGAAGCATGGCTTGGTCTGTGTGATGAAGATAAGGGCAGAGTGTGGAGCATCCTAAGTTGTATGTGCACAAGGTTTGTGTGATGGACAGTAAACTTGGTAATATGCAGGACAGACACTACCAGTCTGCTTCAGAAGCTCCTAGACTCACCTGGTTTGGGCACAAAGTCACCCTTTCTGATGCAGATCACAAAACAGCATAAATACATGCAGTGGAACTTTGGGCATCTTAGGTGTTGGAGCTGAAGATTTCAGGAGTTTGATTGGAAAGATACAAGAATATCCCCTAGACACCTCAGTATTTGCCCGGGAAAAAAAAAAAAAAAAAAAAAAAAAAAAAAAGGAAAAAAAAAAAAAATCAAAAAGGGGCTTTTGAAGTTGATGTCACTGGCAAGCAAAATACAACACATGAAAAGGCCAAATTTGCTAGGAGGTGCCAAGAGCAAGGGCAGACAGATGAAGCTTTTATTACTGCAGATCACAATTTTGCTGAACATTGCATATACAGAATGTTAAAAGAAGAATTAATAAGAGGCAGAATAATTTTTGGCAAAAGACACAACCAATTCATCAGCACAACTTACATTTGGGCCCAGATCAGTCGCTAACTGCAGCTCGTGCAACAGTGATGCTGACCTATATACCGGCAGCACAGAAGAGATTGCAGCAGACCAGTGAAGAACAGGAACACAAACATGGAAAGACCATCTGCAAGCACATTTATTATCAGAAGTGATGCTCAGCAAGCAAGGAAAAAGGCTGAGAAACTTTAACAGGAGAGAAGATGGAAAAGTTGTGTGAGAGATGGCAAAGCACCATGCCACACAAGCCATAAAGTTCCTCTGCAGACTCAGAATATGAGAGATGCCACAAAGGACATACTGTCACACCAACTAGGGCAGCAGGAAAATGATCACTAAACACCTGTTTCTATCCCTCAACCTGAGAAGATAATATTTTTTTAGAGATGCACTTTGACGAATCAAAATCTGAAGTGGTAATTACCATTTGAAGTGGTAATTCTTCTCCAGGAACCTCAGAAAAGAATGCAAAGTTCTTCAACGGATTATTATGTGGTGCTGAGTCCTGCATTGTGCCTATCAGAACATTGTCACTTATTCTCCATCTGGCATGTTTTTAGCCCCTGGGTATTTGGAAATGGGGTTACGTTAAACTGACAAAGAAGTCATCATTCAAAGACTTTTGACTTTCCCTTGTACCCTGCAAGTACATAACCAAGTTCAGCAAAAGACTTTCTCTGAGTTAGTATATTGATCAAGTGTGATAATATATGTCTAGAAATTCAAAACTCATCTGACTCTCTTGAAACATATCCAGTTGCCCTCCACTAAACAGTCTGTCTTTCAGGCTGGCAGGTGGGTTTTAAATCGACGTGTGCCAGATTGCTGGGAAGGAATTTATTTGTCCCAATTCAGAACACAGGCTCTTTTTGCAATAGGTTTCATGCCACTTTAGCAATCAGATTTTGTCTCAGGGATGAAGACCCTCTTTATGAGCTGAAATGGAAACAAACTGGGTTCACTGAGTATGAGCAAAGATAAAAAGTATGTCTAACAGCAATATAAAACATCACCATTTTGTTTCTTTTACCCTATTCTGATTTCATTGACAATAAATCAAAATAATTTTCCTAAGACAAGTCTCTTCGACTTGCAACAGTACCTGGCCAGTGGTCTCCCAGGTCTCTATCTTGACCTGTGAGCCTTTTGTTATACTGTCTCTCTCCCTTCCACTGGAAGAGGGGGAGCAATGGAACAGTTTGATGGGGAGCAATGGAACATTTTGATGGGTACCTGGTGTCCAGCCACACTCAGCTCATCACAGTGTAGAAGAGGAAGATGGCCATCAGGAGGATCAAGCCATTGACTCTTTCTGAGCCTCAGAGACTGACTGTTCTGTACACCTCTAGGAGCTACTGTGGATTTAGTCAGTAAAAATTTTTTCAAATGTTCTTGGTAAATATCCTTCCTAGTAGCAGAACAAGTATACAACCAAGTCATGGGATCATGAACATTACTGGACACAGCTACTGTATACTTAAATGTTATTTTCTAGTCTGTGGCTCCAGGTGTTAGAAAAGGAGATAGCTCAATACCAACATCTAAAGATATCTCTCTTCCCTTATCTTGACTTTTGGTTCAAAAAAGGGTCTGCAAATTATACCGTTGAACAGAAATGTAGCAAATATCTAGGCTCTAAACACCCATGAAAACTACAGGATTCTCCTGCTGAGAGCTTCCTTGACAGTAAAAAGGCACCTTTGCTGATGACCTAGATTTGCTACTTGCATCCTCCATCAACATTTAAGTGGGAAGAGATGTCAATGCCTTTTCTTTCTAGATCAGGATTTCTTGCACATTCATCATATCTCATTACAAAACTTGATCTTCGTCTTCCTCTTCACGTACCACTTTTACAACCTCTTGGTTGTCATTCCCAGGTTGTGGAAGAGTTTTCTTGGAAAGCAAGACCACACCAAGGCAAGAAAATGTAATTTAAGCATATTTCACCTTTCAGATGGTGACTTTAGATCCCCCTGTTTGGGGAAGAAGAGTCCAATCAGCAAGGCTTCTCTCTGAAGGTCTGCAGTTTACAGGGAATGACATCTGCACAGCAGCATGCTGGAATTTATGGTAAACAGGAACACAAAAAAGGCTCCTCAGGCCTTTCTTTGAATGGTAGGGCCAGTGTGGGCTCAAGCATAGACACAAGTCTCTTGTCCCAGTCATACTTGTGGGAAAAAATCCCAACAACATTCCAGGAATAAATGAGACCCTGTACCACCTTGTCTTCTGACAAGACAAGCAGAGGAAGTAATTGCACATGCAGTTTTGCTGCTGCTAGGTAATCTGAATGTCCATGGAGAGAGCTGTTGAGCAGCTTGAGACTGGCTAAGTGCTCTTCCCAGATAAATGCAGCCAAAACAACATCTTGCTGGTGCCTAACTTCCATGGACATGGCCTGGCCCCCTAAGCAGGATGGAGAGGGAGGTATTCAGAAAATGGGAAGCCAGGTTGATGTGCCTAGAGTTCAAATATACAAGACTCCTGAATGGACTTACTGATCATTAGTGTATTGTCACGTAAGCTAGCAAGATAAAAAGCAAACAAAAATAACAAAAAAGACTGCAAAAGCATAGAAGAATTTGAGAAGGGTTGTTATAAAAAAAAAAAATGCTGGAAGCACCAGAGACCAAGTGGAATATGCATGAGCTGCAGATCTGGTATGCAGAACGTGTCCTGGAGTTCAAGTCCTGATTTGAAATTCCTTCCACCTCCTCAGATACAGGATAATTAGGATGGTTTTCCATTCAAAATGAATATAAGAACTGTTCTGGAAGCCGAATTCTGTTTCCAAAGCAAGGAACTATCTGTATTTAGTTCTTCCAGAGCTAGCTGTACTTGTCACTGACTTTAAAGATAGTATATATTTTTTAGCCTACTGAGTCAAATTTTGCAATCCACTTTACAGTTTCCTACCTCTCTGAGGTAGAGAAATTATGTCGAAAATCATGTGATGTCTTTGGTTTTCACTTTGTGAAGCATTTTTCATGAAAAATATCTTTTCCCTCTTGTCCACTCCCTCCATCCCTGTGGGTTCACCCACTGATCCTCTCTATTTATTTCCCCAGATGCTTCAACCTGCAGATCAGGAGGTCTTGAAATCAGAATTCTTGAGTCATCACTCATTACAATGAGAAAAAGCCTACTGAGGTGTTAGACACCCAGATGCCAACTACAGGATGGCTGGCCAGTCCTTGGGGGGGGCTTTGAAAATGTGTGACAATGAATCAGATTCTCAGAGCTGGAGTGCTCTGCAAGTCTTTGTCTTTCAAGTTGAATGATCTGAAGTCAGAGATATCTGAAGCTTGGAGTAACTTCAGTAAAGCATCTCAACATCACAGTCTGCTCCACTGGGTTCCTAGAACAAACATTCTTATTTAATTAGACAGGAAGGAAGGAAAACTTCCTGACTAGAAGGAAGGAAAACTAGTCAGGACTAGTGCAAAGGAAAAAGAAAGAGGAATAACAAGCATAAACAGTTCTCCCATTAGTCTTCATCCCAGAAAACACTCACTCAAGATGAATAGCAAGGATAGCCAGAGAAGAATCACAAACTTCTTCCTTTCACAGCTCTTCCAGGGGAGAAATAAGGAATCTCTTTGTCATCTGTGTCACCCAGCTCTTTAAAATTCTGTTCCTGCCAGCACTTACAAATTTATTCATAGACTAGAATCTCTTGTCCAGAATTCAAACTCATGTAGAATGATCTAACCAAAAGACTCAATTTAATACATTTTTTAAAAACAAAACAATTATTAAGATTTTATTAAAATAGAGCTGAGATTTAATTTAAAAAGGAATCTTATTTTCCTTGCATAAAATGTTGTGGAAGTTGGAAAGTATAATCAAGCACTCAACCTTCATGTGAGCATTGCTCAGTGTACATGCAAAGCATCAGTGTGAGGATATAAAATCAGGAGGCCTTACATTATTTTATGTATATGGAATTACATTATATTATATTATGCATTATATGTGTCCAGTTCTGGGCCCCTCAGTTCAGGAAGGAGATTGAGGTGCTGGAGCAGGTCCAAAGGAGGGCAACCAGGCTGGTGAAGGGACTCGAGCACAGATCCTATGAGGAGAGGCTGAGGGAGCTGGGGATGTTCAGTCTGGAGAAGTGGAGGCTCAGGGGAGACCTCATCACTCTCTACAACTCCCTGAAAGGAGGGTGTAGCCAGGGGGGGGTTAGTCTCTTTTCCCAGGCAACGACCAGCAAGACAAGAGGACACAGTCTTAAGTTGTGCCAGGGGAGGTTTAGGTTGGATATTAGAAGGAATTTCTTTACTGAGAGGGTGATCAGACATTGGAATGGGATATTTAAAAAGAGACTGGATGTGGCACTCAGTGCCATGGGCTGGTAACCGCAGCGGTAGTGGATCAAGGGTTGGACTTGATGATCTCTGAGGTCCCTTCCAACCCAGCCCATTCTATGATTATATGATTCTATGATTCTATGATCAATCAGACAATTTCAAAAGTGTTTAATGAAATGTACTTTCAGCTTACCAAAATCCTCTTTCTGATAAATTGCAAAGTACAGTGTGTCCACATGATCAAGCAGACCAACAGCATCCTGGCTTATATCAGGAATAGTGTGGCCAGTAGGAGAAGGGAAGTGATTGTGCCCCTGTACTCATCATTGCTGAGACCTCACATCGAGTACTGTGTTCAGTTCTGGGCCTCTTGATACAGGAAAGACCTTGAGCTGCTGGAGAGAGTCCAGAAAAGACCAACCAAGCTGATGAAAGGTCTGGAGAACATCCTATGAGGAGAAACTGAGGGAACTGGGAATGTGTAGTTTGGAGGGGACTGAGAGGAGACCTTATTGCTTTCCACAAGTCCCTGAAAGGAGGTTGTACGGGCATGGCTGTTGGCCTCTTCTCTCAAGTGAGCAACGATAGGATTAGAGGAAAGGGCTTAAAGTTGTACCAGGGGAGGCTTAGGCTGGATATTAGGAAGAATTCCTTACTGAGACAGTAGTCAGGAGCTGTAACAGGCTGCACAGGGGAAGCGCTGGAGTCACCATCCCTGGAGGTATTTAAAAACTATGTAGATACGACACTTCAGGCCATGCTCTAGTGGGCAGGGTGATACAGATTATTGATATATATTTTTTTATTTATTTTATTGGAGGAGGGAAAATGTTGATGGTTGGATGCAATGCTCTTAGAGGTCTTTTAGAGCTGCAAAAATTCTGTGATTCTGTGTGTGATCCTATTCCCCCCCCTGCTTTTTACCCTCTCTTCTTTGCAATACTTTTTTAGAAATTGAAAAGTCCCACTAACAGGGTTTTTTAAATAAAATGAAGACAATAGTCTTGTGGGACACCAGGGGATATATTATGGGTGCCTACTATAGGTGAGTAATTTAATAGTAGTTCTTCCCATGGTCTGTATCAAGATTTGATACTCCTTTGTATAATTGGGTTAAAAGGTTGATTGGGTTGTGAAAATAGGGTGCATACCTGGTCTCTAGCCTAGACCCAGTTCACAGTCTGAGCATCACTTTCTGGCTACACTAATACTACAGAAATGGTCCCCTCAAATGTATTTTCCCACACAGTATGTCATTCAAACATTTATTTATTTATTTCCCAGTGTTTTAGGTCAAATCTAAGTACTTTTTTTTCTTCCTTTCTTTCCTATCTGAAGTTAAAACTAAAATGGAAGAATAATAACTTCAGTTTAACCTCTTTTTTTTTTTTTTTTGCCTGGGGAACTTTCAGATTTAATCATGAGACTACTGCATTTTAAGTACCTGAGGAAAAAGCATTTTGCAAATTCATTTGTTTTGATATTCTTAGTCACAGCCATTCACGAATAGCTTTAGTTGTGCTTAGATTGCATTTGTTCAGACATAGCCACAAGCATATTGTCTACTCTAGCTTTTAATGACCCAGGAGTCAGGATTTCCAGTGGGGCCATTGCCATCTGTCATATTAAAAAAAAAAAAAAAAAGCACATAAAATGAAAGTGGGTGCAGAAATGAGCTGAAGAGGAATCCTCTAGTGAAGGCTTATGCATGTCAGTGACATCCTGGTTATTGACTCTTTTTTGACTCATTATTGACTCTTTTTTCCTGACAATATCTCTTTTTGTCATCACGTGCACTGTGCTCTGACCCAAAGGGATTGTTTTGCAGCTCTTTACCCAGATCTGCACGTGCCAGACTTGCTCCCATGGTCCATGGGAGGAACACATGGGAGTGTGGCATCCCAAGCCCATGTCCAGATGACTGAGCGAAAGTGTTCCTTTGAATCAGTAAGGAGAAACTATAAATACTCTATAACTGTGGAGAAAGGCTGATCCTGCAAGAGAGGACAAGGACTGGGGCCAGGGTCCAAGTGTTGTGCATCCCTGCAGGAACACCACTTTTTCCAAGACCTCTCATGTGCCACTTGCAGCCTCTCTTCTTGGGTTCTTTCCAGTGTAAAACACAGATAAAACAATGTTTAACTTCAAAAAACTTGTATGTTCTGCATATGAAAACAATTTCAAAAGTTTCAATTTACTAATATTACTAAAACCTCCAAAAATCTTTCAGCATAAAGATGCCACATCCTCTTAGTGCTAAGAAAATCTTTTGTTTTGGTGCTTACAAATCTGCAAGGTATTTAACTCAAGACTTAAAGAGTCGGAAAAGAAAGAAAATACTTTTTTTAATGAATCCCCATGAGCCTATTTGCTTATTTGTGAAGGCTGGGTTAAAAATACCCAGCCTTTCTAGTCTCTATGTACCTAGGGGAAAGCTTTTCACTCAGGACCCTTTCAGAGACAAGTCCTTGCATTTACCTCTTTTCTTCTGTGAGGTTGTCTCTAGTCTCTTCCAGGTTTCAACAGTTGCCCCTTAAGCACAACCCTACAGGTAATTTATTTTCCATTCCCTAGTTCCTGACATTCATACAAGGAAAGAGAATTCATTATGCACAAAGAGTGGGATGCAGAAGTCATTCTGAAACCTAAACTCCATCTCCTGGGTGTGAGAGGACAAACTGCTAGATTCAGCCAAAACCAGACCAAGAAGGTGACAGCAGTGACAGTGCCAAGAGGGATGTCCAGGACACACAGGTGGAAAAGAGTGGGTATGTGAGAAACTCCCAAACTGTGAAGGTCATTGGAGGGTGATGGGAGCCTTTGTGGATAGAGGTGAGTGAGACCAACAGCAGTGACAATAGGTGACCGTGCCAGCAATGCCATGCCAGGCCAAGATTACCCAGGTAAATGAGTCAAAACCAGACTGAGTTTGGGTATGTATGTGGCAGAACTGGCACCATGTGGGGAAAGGGTTGTATAACCTCCCCAGGGGGAGGCTGGGGTATGGGAAGGCAAGTGAAAGTGGCAAAAGGAGGGTCAAGAACCAGGAAATGGATCTCAAGGTGTGCAGATCCCATGATGGACACTGTCTGGGGGACGTGCTGGGCAGCCCCATGTTTGTTGATGGCAGCTGGAGCAGGACAGCCACCCAAACACAATGTCCTGGCTGTGCCCTGAGGGCTGTTCTGCAGCTGGGGTGGGAGAAGGTGGGTGCTTTCCCCGGATAGTGAGGGAACAGATGTGGACAGATTGGTCAAGCGTCCTGTTATCACTGTGCTGGTATTCATTTCAGGCCTGATGGCATCAGTGTCATTTTGTAGTACCTTTCCTTCACAATTTTGCCTCACAGCTGTGAAACTATTTGTCTCTTATCTCACAGACAAATGTGTCTCACTTGAACTTCGTAGATGCTTTTTTACCTTTACGAAAAGGCTGAAAATTCCTTCTCCCTTCTCTTTGTGCCCCTTGACTGGTAGCAGATGTTTTTGAATGTCTAAGAAGCTACCTGCAGAGACTGGGTTAGCTTTGTATTTAACAGAATAAAGAGGCAAAGATACAAACACAGCCCTGTTGTTACACTGCAGTGAACAAAGTGAAAAAACAGTGAAACAAAGATTAGGGTTTGAGTAAAAAAGATCAGTCCTCAAACACCACTGAAGTACTGTAAATCCCTTATTACAGATAAAAAAAAAAAATAAAAAGAGATTAACTCCACTGCTGCATTATGTAGCTCTTCTATTCAAACAGTGTTCCTTTTTTTTAGCTGCAATTCAAGGAATTTTTTGTAAGAAAAAATGTCCTTACTTAACAGTCTTTTTGACAGCATGAAGACTAGAAATTACAAAAAGTTTTGGAGAAAAGTCCAAAGGCTAACTGAAATGGGCTGGTTTTGTTGTAATATCCTGCTTTCTTCAAGACAAAAGGAGAGTCATACACAAAGAGCAGAGAGAAGATAGTCATGATATAAGGCAGCTTTCTTCTCTTCTGCTGTTTCTTTATAATTTTGCTGTTGGAGAAATACACATTCTACAGCCTGTTTTACTTGTGCTTCATGCTAGTGACAAGTGTTGAGCTGTTTAGCCACTGCTTTAACCTCCTCTCTGGTCAGAGGCTGACAACAGTTTTGCAAAAGATGCAATGTTAAGTGTCTGAGGCATAATTCTTCCTTTTTTTCCAACAGAAAGCAGCTGCAGAGAGAAGGAGGTGGGAAGAAGAAATAAAGTGAGGAGAAAAAAGGATCATAGCATTATACAGACAGAAGAGACTGCTAATGAGACTGCTAACAGACAGAAGAGACTGCAGATGATCAGCTAATCCATCCAACTGTCCAGAGGTCACTCAAACACTCTTAGGCCATCTGTTATCTTTTATTAGATACTGGGCTTCCACAACTGCTACACTTTTATTTAGCTTGGATTTGCTTTATTTCTCTAAACTGAATCTCACCCTAATTCCTAGTTTTACTGCTAACCTCCTGAACTCCATGCTTATTATATTGCTCTTATGTATTTATGATTATGGCAGTACAACCTCCCATTTCAGACTTCTTGATGCATGTGATTAAGGTATTTCCTACCTACAATGCCAAGCAGTCAAAGACATTAAATTAAACCAAACAGGACACCCACTGTTGTTGGAGCACTCCGTGTACCTGTGTTGGTTCCCCTACAGTTTACTGTTGCAGTTTGATTTTGTCTTTTTGTTGGTTTCCACTTAATGTGACAAAGGGAAACCTCCTCAGTTCCTGGACTTAAATGATCCAAACTCCAGTAATGCAGTCTAGAGCTTGTAAGCACCCTCCCAGACACAGAAAGGTGGTTGGTTTATCTGGGCATGTTGTTCATTGTGAAGGGTTGAGTGTCTGTCCTCCCATTCCAGCTCTTACATTTGGTATAAGCATGTCCCAGCACAGAGTGAAACCTTGGTCACAATTCTGTGAAAAGGGTAGTTAATAGTTGGTCAGTGGTCTTTTAGGAGCCAGTAAAAAGTTGAGTAGCTGGGAGATTACTACCAAAATTCATATTAATCAATAACTTCATCATAGAGCTGTGTGATAGCATAACATAATCTGGACAATGATAATATAACACCGTAATCTGGGCAATGAAAAAATTGCACTGTTAGCAATTTTGCAGTTGATACTAAATTAGGTATATGGTGGATGTGCTCAGTGGAAGAAGTTCAGTGCAAAAAAGCCTTGCTGATTAGGCCAAGAAAAACTTCACTAAACACAACAGAAGAAAGTTCTGGTGGTGGGCAGAACAACCCCATGTTTCAGTACAGGTTGAACACTGGTTGAATTTCTCTCCTGCTAAAATAGACTTACAGTTATGGTGAGTACTAAATTGGGTGTGAGCCAACAGTGCTAATCAGGCAAACTAAGCTTCATTAGGAGGATTGTGGTCAATTGACTGTGGCAGTTTACAGTGTCTATTTATTTAGCACTGGTGAGGCTACAGCTGTGTCCAGTTCCAGGCACTCCATTTCAAGATGATTGGGAAGAGAAGGTCCAAAAAGCAGCTACCAAGGCAGTAAGGGACCTAGACTTTCTGAACCCCAAGGAGAGGTTGTGGCATTTAGTATGTACTACTAATCATGCTGCAGTGTAGTCAGTTAGATGCTCAGGACTCCCATATCCCATGTAACCATGGTCAGCATTGGTCTCTGGTCCAATCTCTTGCTCACAGCAGGGTCAGCTTGAAGTCAGACTAAGCTGAGAGGTTCATCCAGTTGGGTCTTGAAAGCCTCCCCAAGGGCAGAGAGCTGTGGAGCACTGTCAGGCTCGTCTGCATGAGCTTTCTGCAAGCCTTTGCTGCCTATCAGTTCAGAGGAATAATGATTCTGAAAACTCTGGTGATGTATAAAAGAGAGTTTCATCTCATAAAAAGATCTTTGAGAATCTTTGCCATTGTCCTGTTAAATACAGTGTTCCTTCAGCTCTTGTCCTCCATAAGTACATCCCAAGAAATACTTGGGCCATCATCAACAAGGTTCTTTGTGATGCTTTGACTTCTCTAAAGCTAAACTGGGATATCCAGAGCTTTAATGATGTTTACAGAGCAAATGAGATCCATCTATCCCCACCTTGAGAATCATTGCCCTACCTAAATACTCCTTTTGTGTATTTGTAAGGATGTGCTTCAGAGACTGCAAGGAGCTTCTTTATTTTGCTTACATTCAGTAACTAGAGCATGCAGTGAGGACTGGAATCCTGAAAGAAAAATCACATAAAGGAATGTGCGTCAATTCCACTAACAGATATTTGAAGTTTCACTTCTTATATACTACAATAACAAAACTTATATACTTATTTTGATAACATTACATGGTTAAAAAATGTCTGTATTTTTATGTTTATAGACACATTTTTCCCTCTAGTCCCACTGTCAGTTGTCTCTGTGCTATGAAGGTGGAACTCTTTTCAAAGCCAGTTGTTACCAGAATGACTTGCTTTCACTTGGAGAAAACAAAACCTTTCCAAGTATTTCCCCCTGACACTTCATTTAACAGGTGAAATGCAAAAGTAGTTGGGAAAAAGAGAGAAAGGGATCCCTCACTCCTTCCATTTGAAATTAAGTCTGTCTGTGTGATGACAAGAAAGGAGGATCCCTCACCATCACTGATAATTCACATACAGAGTAATAGTATAGAAGCAGAAAGTACCTTTGCCTTTTGACACTTGAATTCTTTTCAGATTTCTTAATTATAGTGTTTCAGACATCCTAAAATCTCAGAATCACAGAATTGTCACAGTTGGAAAAGACCTCTAAGATCACTGCGTCAAACTGTCAGCATCCTCCCCCATAATATATATACCTATATACATCAATACCTGTATCACCCACTACAGCATGTCCTGAAGTACCTCATCTACAGTTTTTAAATACTTCCACCACCTCCCCAGCCAGCCCATTCCAATGCCTAACTACTCTCTCAGTACAGAAATTCTTCCTCAAATTTTGTTTAAACCTCTCCTGGTGCAACTTCAGGCCATTTCCTCTAATCCTATCACGTTTACTGTTTACTACTATACAAGTAACATTGTGATGTTTACTATCATAAAGAAGAGTTTGGGCTTTAGTAATATTTCAAGACAGGGACTAATGTGACAATGCACTTTTTCATGCTGAGTCCCCTGTAACTAGACATCCTAGTTCCCATTTCCACATTTTTGCGTTTCATAAAGTTTTCCAAAGGGCACAGGCAGTTGAGTTATTACTACCAAAACTTGGCATCTTGATACAGCCTTTATACAGTTTTAACTCAGGGCAAAAACCAAGCAAATCAACCAGGATAACTGCCTTGATTTAAAAACTACCTGGTGAGTGCTTTTCCCACATGCAACCAGGTTTTCCAGCCCTGCAGAGCCATTACTAAGCGGAGCTCTGCTCCACTCCTGCAGGCTTAGGCAGATTGGTTTGCCAGTAGAAAGCTGCTGGTCTTCCAGGAGGACAAGGTCTAAGTTTGTAAAATAGGTTGCTCACTGTCAGCATTCCCTTTGCTTGGAATGACTGAATGGAAATGCAATTAGTTATGCACTCATTAGCATTCTTCATGTCTTGTTGCAAACGCTGTCAGCTGCATTTAAACGTATTTACTTATTTGTGCATGTAGAAGTCCTCAGGCAGAATAAGGTAAATAATTTTCTCCTGCCACTTAGGGTACTTCTCTAATTTTGTCTAATTGACTTGATTAAAATTATTACCACAGACTAATTATCACAGTATTTTGTAAAGAAAAAGGAGAGCACAGCAGGATTGTCTAGAGAAGCGAATGCCAGGGCCCTGACTGCATTCATGGCCCTGATCCCCTATCAGGGGTTCCCCTATCCCTCCCTCCACCCTGACCAGGGCCCAGGACCCCATGTCATATGCCCGGGGCAGTCAATGACCCAGTGATACAGCAGCAGGGCTGGTCTGCAGCTCCTGTTCCATCTGGTCTTGGTCAGCCACATGCCCATATCCTTGTCTGGCCTTAGCCCATCACTGTCCCTAGAGAGGTACCTGTCTGTCCCTGGACCTGATGGTGACATGCATATTGACATCACAGCTTGATCTTGAACCTCTCTCAACACCACAAGCTGAAAACCTGATACAGAGTAGTTTTTTAGTTTAGGGTCAGACTGGAATAGTGAGCAGGATACTCCAGATTACAGTGCCTGTCCTGGTATGGATAATGACAGGCACAAAATTTTTGACCCTTGATATCCTTGTATGATCTGTAAAGCAAGGCAGAAGAATAACAAATAACTAAAATTGAATAATTAAATATTCTAAATATTAGAATAACTAAATTGGACAACATTTTGCATGCAGTTTGGAAGCGAGGAAACAGTGGGGATTTCGGCACGAGAAGCAGACTGGATGCCAGAGCAGAGTGACCAGCCCAGGTGCTCTCGCCTGGGCTCAGACCTTGTAGAGGTTGATGCCAAGGGAAAATACTAGAGACATCACTAAGCCTGTAAAATCAAGAGTGAAGGAGCCTTTCAAGCATTTGGTGAGCTGCAGCAATAAGAATTACAGTATCTTCTGACTGAACCTCAGGGAGTTAAAATCTGGGTCTATTTTTTACTTGTACAATGCTTCTGTTCAGAAAATTACAATCCATTGGTGAAATGAATCTAAACTACAGTGAGGATCCAACCAGGGAGTAGTAGAGTAAGAAGCTATGCTGAATTTGAAGTATTTAATCAGGAAAGAAATGCATGAAATTGCACAAACTTGGAGCAATGGGTCAGACCCCGGGTCAGCTCTGGGAGTCAGAGTACTACATTTTTGCTCGCAAATACACTGTTTATTGTGATTCATCTCTCTGTGGAGGGACAGGATACTTCACAGCAGGAGAGGGATGCAGAACAAGGTTGCTCCAGGCATAATTTTTCCTCTTGTAAAAATTACAGGTGGAGTAATGGGTGAGGGTTCAGAATGTGCCTGTGATACAGGGCTTCTCAAAATACGTTTGTGTGTATCTAACTATAAATAGAAGAAGCAGAAGTGTCAGGATTTAAGTACAGATCAATGGAAAATAGTCAATGTTTGGTTGCAGCAACATGTCTTTAGTTGTGTGAAGGATTCTGGATAACTAGAACTCCTTTGGGCAATTCCTATTTTTTTGTCCATTATCATCCTTCCTTTTTCTGTGCTCTGCTGAATGCTGCCTTGCCCTGACAGCACCCACTCCCCATGGAGTTAAAAAGAGATAATTTTTCTATCACTGACCATGGCATTGTCTTTTGATGGACTCTGTGCTAGTACTACAGCAAACTCAGCCTACTTACCTCCTTTAATGGACTACTTTCACCCTTGTGTTGAAAGGTTGGTTCTGCATCCCCTCTGAGTTACCACCAGAGCCTTCCCTGTCTCAAGCATCCTTTCCTCACTTGGATACATTGCAAGTATATGTTGTTACATATTTATCCAGGCAGTCCTTTGTGTTTGTCACGGTGAAATGAAGTAGTGTGCCTCCAGCACCCCTCTCCTATGCTTTCATAATATCCTCTTTCCCATTAGTCCCACAGTAACTTCACACTGGCTACTCATGTACTCCAACCACATGTCCACAGCCAGGATTAATTATTCTTATTATTCACCAATACTTTTTTGCATTCATTGACTCATGTAGCTGGTTCTAAGTGCCTTGAAGATACCTCTGTGTCCTGTGCTTGTGCATTAACTTTCACTGTGAGCTTCTGATTCATTACTAGGTTTTTATGGACTGTAGCAAGATTAATGAGAATAATCAGGAGGAGGATTAGGTTATGGGGAAACCAGTTTGGTCTATCAGTGTAATTTCATAGCCTGACTTATGAATATAATGCATTTTGCACCAGTAATAAGATTCTCAGGAAAGATAAATCTTGAATACTTAGGGAAATGTATTAACAGCTTCTCAGTAAGGGAGTTTTCTTCTAGCTGAGGTTGATGTTTGCCTGTTATCAGGTAACATTTCTCTCAGTAGCTGAGTAAAATTTTGCTTCTGGGCAGATGGCATTGGATTCCAGTGCTCCCAGTTTCTCACCAGGCAAAAAACAGGAACTGAGAAAGAGTGAAAAAGTTTTTGCACCTGCCAGCAGACCTGGTACAAAACCAAACCAAATCACACACACACACACACACACACACACACACACACACAAAAAAAAAAAAAAAAAAAAAAAAAAGCCAACAATTCCTGGTTTTGAAGAAAGCAGGTATTTTGTTTTTTTTCTGATGGTTTAATCAAGACATGGTGTCTTGCCCCACCCAGATCTTTTAGTCTTGTACTATGATGAATTTTGCTGTAACGCTGACGTATGGCTCACACAGAGCTGAAGGTCAGAGAGCAACTTCTGCTCATAGCTATCTGTACTCATGAGATACTCATGGATTTCAGAGGCTGTTAAGGTCAGACGGAGCCATGATGATTATCTAGTCTGACCTTCTGCATGACACAATGAATGTCACCTTCATGTCTTGTGGTAATCACATTTTTAAGAAAACAGGTCACTCCAGCCTATCCATAAGGGTGTCAAAAATGACAGCAGATCACTGAATCTCTTAGGAAGCTGATCAAATGGTTAATGACATCTCTGCTACTCATCTAGACCTGACATCACAGGTGACAGTCATAACTGGGAAGGCAGCAGCTTCATACTGTGCATAGTCAAAGCTGATCAGCCAATTAAAGACAATTTGGTCCTTCCTTATTGAAGTTATTAGATGTCCCTGGTTTACTCCAGCCAGGGAAAAATTATGTGTGCCCAAAGGCAGCACGAAGCCAGAGGAAGTGGAATGATACTTGGCACTGGTGAGGCAGCACCTTGAGTACTGTGTTCAGTTATGGGCCCATCACCACAAGTAGGACATTCAGTTGCTGCAGCATGTCCAGAGAAGGGCAACTAAGCTGGTGAAGGATCTAAGGAACAAGTCTTATGCAGAGAGGCTCAGAGACTTGGTAATGTTTCCTTTGGAGAAGTGGAAGCTGAAGGGAGATCTTACCACTCTCTACAACCACCTGAAAGGATGTTGTAGCCAGGTGGTAGTTGGTCTCTTCTCCCAAGCACCAAGCCTGAAAAAATTAACTTAAAATTAACCTGACATTTCTCCAGGTTTAGTGTCCATTGTAAATAGCTGCAGTTTGGGAGTACAAATCCAGATGTCCTTTATACAGAGCACATATGGTCATTGGTAAACCCCCCTGCTTTCCATTTGTAGCACAGGGTACCACAGAATGTTGCTGTGGGCATTTTTCAACCATAACACCATGACCAGAGTTATATGAAATACAACTTTTCATCATTTTATTTGATTCTGTGAAAAAGTTCATATATCAATCATCCAGGAATCCAGGAGTTAATGGCATTTTCTCATTTCTTGTACTTCACAAAGCCTCTAATAGATTTCTCTCTTGCATTATGGCAAACAGTAAAACTGCATATCTGTCATACTTAATCAAGTAGAAATATGAGAGCTAATTTGTATTAAAGAAGAACTGCTTGTGTAGATTTTACTTAGCTTTACTGATATATAGTACTAAATGATTGCTGAAATCAGATCCTAGGAATAAAACCCAAAATAGTATAACAAAATTAATATGAATCTTCAGTCCCAGAATTTTAATGAATTTAGGAGTTATGAAGTGGTCTTTGCATTTTAACTTTTTTTTTTTCCAGCCAGGCTGCTAAATATAAGTATCTAGATGCTGGAGGTACATGCTTATACATTCCTTTACATACACACAACAGCATATGACATTTTACAGAAGTAAAGATATAACTGTTTTATAGATTAACTCCTGTTTCATTTTTGTATCTGCTCCCTGGAAGATTCACAAGATTCACAAGTGATCTAGTCATTATAGTTTTTTGGAACTGGGAAAATACAAAAGCAAAAATCAGAATTGGTGCAGATGAACACAACTTCTCAAATTTCCGTTTGGTCTGTGTGACTTGTCTGTTTATAAAAGGGCTGAGTTCTACCTTTGTAACAAGAATTATCTGAAAACCAGATGGTGCAAAATTCTGGATGTACTGATACAAATTACAAATCCCCCCTTCAACATGCTAGTGATGTCAGTGGAGCCAGGGTTTACTCCTGTACTGCTTCCCAGCTGCATGATGAGAGCGAGTCCTTTACAGCAGCTCTGCAAGACCATGATGGGGCTGGGAAGCAACATGGATGGGGACTGGGGCTGTTTTCTCCAGGGAACAGACCTCTGCTCTCATCAAGTCTAGTTTGCTCCAACAGCCTTGCTCCTTTTCTAAGCAAGGCTGCTTAGCAGTTGGTAACATGTAAAAACTGCACCCAGTTTTTTATGGTGCCATATATACTTGGATATTTCCTTGGATACCAGGTTGAGAGTCCTGCCTCTGAGAAGGTGTCTTCCAGTCACATTGGGATCTGTCTCATTCATACTACTGTGCTGTCATAACACAGCAACAAAACCACAAAATATTTTCAGTAATGAAGTTGCACTGGTCTCTTTCTCTACAGAAACTGAAGTTGTAGGTGGCATTGCAATCTTTAGCACAGTAAACAGGGCTTTCCCTTGTAAACATGGTGTTCCAAAATTGTGGCTCTGCTGATCACTGTCCAGCCTGTAAGAATTAAAGTAGACAGGGACTTTGGATGACAAATGAACTGCCCTGGGACTCAGTAAATCTTTTCACCAGAAGGGCAGAATGGCAGGGTTAGAAAGATTTACTCCACTATCCACATTTTAGTTAAAATAAGCTGCAAATCGTCTTATGGAGATGTGTTTCTATTTCCACTCGTAGCTGGAGTCTCAAGATATTTGAATTATGAATTCATCCTTCATACTATGTCATTTTGCAGTGGTTTCTGTGACATATTAAAGGGTCCTTATTTTTTGTCAACTCTGTGAGACATTGTAGTCATTCACACATTCACAAAGTACATAAAACCAGAAGTATTCACTTGTATTTCCCAAATGCATATCCCAGGTAAAGGTGTGGTGACTGGTGGGAGCTGTGGGAGAAAGGGCTGCTTATTTGTCACTCCAGCTTGTGACTGTGAGACTGTTGCACAAAGCAGCATTCACTGGAATGGGGTGCTTTAGACCCTAGAGATTCTCAGTGAATTAATTTCTGAGCATCCTATTTGTCTAGTTCAAGTGAGTTAGTAAAATTGTGGAAAATAGAAGAGGAGAGGAATAACTGTAAAACAGTGGTGTTAATTTTTTATGCCTAGTTTTTCCCCTCTCATATGATTTCACTCTATCCACAGTTCTCTACCCAGCCTTTGTTACTGGGCTTGTTCTAGCTTGATCCTTCTTCTTCACAAAGACATGTTCTTTTCAGACATGAGCAGAGAGCTCCTGAGCTCCTGCACTTCCAAAATTACCATAACCTCAGAGCTGGAATAACTGTAAATGATGAGCACTAAAGCTATCCTCATGAGTAGAGATGAAATATTTAGGATCTAAGGAACCTTCCATTTCAGATGTTCTTTTCAGTGAGCTATTTCTATCCGGCTTCCATGCACTTACCTAATTTCAATTACAGGCTTCAAAAGGAGTAAGACTCATAGTAGTGAAGAGAAAGATTTCAGAGTTTTGTATTTATCTAAGTGTCTGTAAGAAAACTTACAAGCTCATTCTTTGCAAATATATCCTCAGTGTTTGAAGGCGTTTTATTTCTGGATCTTGATCCGTTGAAAACTGAATCTTTTTTTCATATTTCTCTGGTGGCAGCTCTAATGCATTTTGACTACTCAAAATCTCGACATAAAGGTCCTGTGTAGGCTTTTATGTGTGTATGCATGTGTAGAGCACAAGGAAGGTTTAAGAAAACAGGATAATACAAAACAAGAATGGTGCAGGTAATTTATTGTCAAATCAATACTAACAAGATTCTTAGTTTCTACCCTTTAGAAAGCAGAAGAGTTGCTGTTATCTTGTAAACAAAATGTGAAGCTTTTTTGTACGGATTACTCATCATGCTCAGTCCATGCATGCCCATCTCCGTGATCTTGGGGGCAGCAGGCAAAATCCCTACAGAGGTCTACCATAGAAGTGTGTGAATAGACAAGAACTACTTCCCACCTCTCAGTGTTAAAAAAAATCTATGGAAAGGTGTTATGTGTTTTAACAAGTTTCCATATGGCAGCTCCAGCTGAGCACAAAAAGGGTTCCTGTTGCATTATGCTAGCACTGCATACCACAGTTAAAAGAGAAATGCCAGAGAGGTTTAGCAAGTTCTGATGGGGCTGGGCAAAACTGCATTTCTGGTCATTGGAAAAGAGTAAACTAATACCAGTTTCTTGTGGCAATGTCTATTTAGTCTGAAAGAAGAATATTCCTCTGGGTGCAAGGGATTAAAAAATACAAATGATCAGGACATAAGTGTCAAGAATGAATAAAAATCTGGGGACAAAAGCAGTAAAAGCATTTGAGAAAAGGTGCAAACACCACCCAGTTCAGACTGCTTGTCACACTCACATAGGGTAGGGTTTTGTTCGCTTAGTCTTCTAAGAAGGTTCTCTACTACAGAAGTTTTGGTGGTAAGATCTGGATCCAACTTTCCCTCAAAGCAGGACTGACTCATCACCAGCTTAGGTCAGCCAGGGCTTTGACTAACCAAGGCTTGAAAACCTCCAGCAATGGAGATTTTTACCAGCCCTCAGGACACCCTGTTCCTGTGCTAAACAATCCTTCTCCAAATTCTCCCTTTCTCTCTTGAACTGGACTCAGTATTCCAGGTGTGACTTCCCCACTGACAAGTAGAGGGAATAATAATACTTTCCCTAGATCTGCTGCTCACGCTTCTTGTTATGTTGTGTCTTTATTCTGGACATCCACATCTGAACTGATTCTCTTGTTTTGTTGATAGAGAACTGGAGACAAAGAATTCCTTCCAATCATGATTTGCCTCGAATGTAAGTAAAACCCTAATACAGGTCGAACAAATCATGTCCTGCTAGTGTTTTTTCCTTCCCATAAGAGTAGGAACTAACCCCACTGATGAAACCTAAAGTGGAAATCTCTAACACCAAGTAAAATGATTGTCATCTGTCCTTCACTAACTAGTAAATGAGGATGACAAAGGACAGGTAATTAGCAAAAGCTGCTAAGGAGAAAGTAACTCTTTTCTTATTCCAATGTAATGAAGTTCTGATGATATTTTCTATGGGACAGATTTTCAAAGATATTAAAGCATTTAAATATGCAGATAGTCACCTACTTGAATCAATGGGTGATTTAGCAAGGCATTGGAAAGCAACAGTGAACTGGGCTCCTAGCATCTCCAGGCTTTGTAAATCTCAGTAGCTGTCTCCATTCCTCTGCAAATCTGTTTTTAATGCCCTTTTCCTTACAGACTTCTAAGTTTCGTAGTGAGTTTTGAAAATCAAACCCAGCAAACTTACATTTCCTGAGTGTCAGCCAGAAAACCATATGATTACATCTGGTGCATCAACTTCAAAATTCTGCCTGGGCAGCATCAGTTCTCTGTGCATCCCTGTAAAAACCGCAGCACTGTGTTCTCTGCTCACCTATAAAATATGCAATCAGAATATTTATCTAGATGCAAATAAGTCTTGATGCTAATGCATTTGCACTGCAATTCCTTCCACAGTCTGAATGCCTTTAATTCCCTTTACCAGATGCAATTCCTGCAAAGAATAGGCAAAACAGTTGCAATTAAAAACATACTCTCTAGGCTATTAGAATGAAAAATCAATCTTCCGTGACTGTCATCTTTAATTCCCAGCTTGCAGGTGGGCAGCCATTTAGTTATATATCCACACCACACACACACATGCACACATTCACACTTCTTCTAGATCAGGTTTAATTACTTATATCATTTTCAGAATGATTTGAACTCAATGCTTTTTTTCACAATAAACTAATGAATGTGCCCTGTGATGCCTTAAAATACCTATTTGCCAGAGGGGGACTGTGTGTGTTTGAAAATAATTGGAAGAATGAACTCCAGATGGTCCTGCTGTCAAGGTACAGTAGGTCTTTGTTTGGCTTAACTGGCATGAGCTGTGGCAGCAAAAAAATCAGATAATCACAGAGCTGAACAAACCACACATCCAGTGACATGTCTCTTCTTTTCTGGTCTATAAGAGTAGCACACTTTGAACTTGAGAGAGAGAAACAAACAGCAGAACATGTAAAATACTCTGTTGGGTGTCATACCTTCCAATTATGCATCTACACAGTATGGTGTAACATTGAACATTTCTATATATGGTTTGTTAATATATTACTGAGTATATGCATTAATACCTATATATTCACAGAATACACAGCAATCTGGGGAAATAAAAAAGGTAAAGCTACAACGTATAGAACAGAACCATAGGATTGTTTTGGTTGGAAAAGATCACCAGTTCTAACCATTAACCTAGAACTCTGCCAACTCCACCACTAAACCATGTCCCTAAGCATCACATCCACATATCCTTTAAATATCTCCAGGAATAGTGATTCCAACATTTCACTGGGCAACATTTTCCAATACTTGATACTAGGGCATGGGATGTCTCACTGGTTCTGAAGACCTTCCTGAGCACTGCTGAGACCATTGAGCAACTTGGGTTTTGAGCAAGCTGGTGTAGTGGAAGGTGTCTGTGCCCATTCCAGGCAGGATGGAACTAGATGAATCCACAATCATGAATTGTAGAAAACTCACCAACCTCAAAAAAGTAAAAATAAAACCTCAATCCCTTGATATCATGAGGAAGAAAAGCTCGGTTTAGTTTGTCACGTATTCCTTTGTTTTTAATACACCTTGTATTTCTATCATGTATTTGGAAAACAGTTTGTGAGTCTGCATAGTTTCATCAATTTTTGGCACATCGTTTTTGACAACATAGAAATATTCTGAGAAGCCACCAGCCACGGGCTTTTACCTGTCTGTAAATGCAGCCATCCAGTCCCTTATCATGTCACTGATGGTCACCAAAGCAACCCATGCAATGTTCAGCAATCCCTCTGTGTCACCTCTTCTCAGCTGCCAATCTGCAATGATGGTTGTGCCTGTTGTACCAGACCAAAGCTGCTGGGCTCCTCTGGTTTGTTTAGCTGAAGTTTTTCGATGCTGTTACAATAGGTTTACAGCACAGTCCTTTATAAACCCTTTTGGTCACCAATCCTGCAAGTGACGTGTTTTGATTTAGGCTGCATCCAGCTTCTCTGAGGTGTTGCACCCAAGCTGGGCAACACACTCTTAAATGAGGTCTGAAGAACTGAAAACACAGTCCCTAGCAAAGTGTGTGGGACCATAGGGAAGGCAGAGTGCTGGTCCAGTATGAGGTTTTCATGTGCAGAAAAGTGTTGGACTATATATAGAGTTGGTTTATATTGGAAGAGACATTTACAGATCATCTAGTTCAACCTCCTGCTGTGGGCAGGAACATCTTGCATTAAACCACGTTGACCAGAATCCTATACAACCTGACCTCGGGCACCCAAAGCTTCTCTGGGCAATTTGTTTTAAGTCTCACTGCTCTCACAGTGAAGAATTTTCTTCCTTATGTCCAATCTAAAACTACCCTCTTTCAAATTAAAATTGTTGCCCTCCTGCCACTACAGGCCTCAGTAAACAGCCTCTCTTTTTTATAAGCTCCTTTTATAACCTGATAGGCCACAACAAGGCCTCCCTGGAGCCTTCTCCAGGCTGAACATTCTAATTGTGTCAGCCTTTCTTCATAAGAGAGGTGTTCCATCCTTCTGATCATTTTTGTGGATCTTCTCTGGACTGTCTCCAGGAAGTCCATGTGTTTCTTGCACTGAAGACTCAATATCTGGATGCCAGACTCTAGATGGCATCTCATAAGAGGATATTAGGAGGAGAATCACCTCCCTCATCCTGATGGCTACACGTCTTTTGATGCTGCCCAGGATATAGCTGGCTTTCTGGGTTGAAAATGCACATTGCCACCTCATGTCCAATTTTTTCATCCATCAAGTCCTTCTCCACAGGGCTGCTATCAATCTATTCATCCTCCCATCTGTTTTGATAATGGGAATTGCCCTGCTCAGATGGACAACCTTGTACTTAGCTGTGCTGAACTTCAAAAGGTCTTCATGAGCCCACTCCTCAAGCCTGTTAAGCTCCCTCTGGGGATGGCATCCCTTCCCTCTAACATATCAACTGCACCACTCGGTGCCATCTGCAGACTTCCAGAGGGTGCATTCAATCCCACTACCTATGTTGTTGATAAAGATGTTAAACAGTGTCAGTACTGGTGTCAGTACTGGTGACTCTTCATGAACACCACTCAGTACTGGTTTTTGCTTGGATATTGAGCCATTGACTAGGACTCTTTACGTCTGGCCATCCATCCAATTCCTTATGCATCTCACAGTCCATACATGAAAACAATATCTCAGCAATTTAGAGGTAAAAACATTTTGGCGGCCTGTATCAAAGGCCTTGCAGAAGTCCTCTCCTGTAAGCTCTGTAGCTCTTCCCTTGTTCACTGATGTAGTCACTCCATCACAGAAGGCCATTAGCTTAGTCAGGATGCTTACTCTTGAGGCAGATACAATAACAATAATACCTGAGAACAAGTTAACTTTCTAACACACAATAATAATGAAAGAAATATTGTGGGATTTCTTCATTATAATTTTCTGATTATTCATATAATTACACACCGCCTCCTGGATTCAGATTCATTTCTAAATTGCAACTGAGACAGACCGCAGTTGAAAGATAATTGGGTAGTTTACATAAGCTAGATCCCTTAGGTATATCCAGGACAAAGTCACAATATTCAAGAAGAAGAAAAGGGATGTAAAAAACACAGAAAAAATTGGAATTAATAGGCACACAACCCACTTAGTCCCTTTTAGAGCCTTTAGTTTACTAAAACATACAACAGACCTAAAGGGCAGTAACCTATTTTTGGTTCTTGATATGACTGCAATCAAATGACTATGGAGTATGTTTTCTGTGTATTATCTCGATTATCTTTTTTTAAAATAAGGTGGTAAATTATTGTATGTGAGTTGTCGTATTTTAGAAGAAAAATTCCTCCTGAATTCCACCTCCACCATACAATTTTCTTCTCAGCCTGGTTCAGCACTGAGCTATTTGAGTTTTACATCAAGTCTTCTTTGGTTTATTTATTATGTCTTTTTCCACAACCCTTTTTGCATGCTGATTTCTAACAAGTTTTTTTGAGAAAAGCTTTGCCCTCCCACAGAAGAAGCATGAACAAAGGGTAGTCAGATTTTAAAGCTAGATATTGCCAAAGACTACACAGGATATCCTTTCCCTGACAAAGTTGATGATACAGGTTTGAGACGTAACAGCTGAGAGTAGGAGATATGTTGAATATTATTTGAGGTTGCTGCAAATAAAGAGAATATTTTAACAGAATAACTACATGCTCATTTATTTTACTGATGCCATCCAGAGACAAAGAGCAAATTAGAAATAAGAGATATCAAATTGATTAGCAAAAAGAAGGTGGAGTTTTGCTGCTATTTAGTATTTCTATTTAGCAAAGCAATGTGTTTTTAAATTACAAGACATATTTTTATTAGCAATATTTGTCTTGCACAGCTAGCAGTTAACAAGCCTGGTCAGTGTGATTCTCTTCCCCATAGAAATGGGGGAAAAGAGTTTCCTCTCAGTTCCTTAGAGACAGAAGGAGGAGGATGAAAAAGAACAGCTCCCTCTCTGGTCAGCAAGTATGAGGCTGTGGTGGTGAACAAAGATTTTCAGAGGGTTGTCTGCTTAAGTGACCCTGTAAGTGCTGAGATACCACAATGATGGATGCTTTATAAATACCTAGGTATGTATGTAGATAGATATGACAACCAGAATAGTGCTAGATTTAAACTGAAATGAGGCACTCCATCACCATGTCATCACTCGAAAGTCATTTGACCTTCTTGTTCCTGAATCAGACCAGCTGTAAGAGCTGATGAAAAGCTGATTTTCTCTGAAACAGAGAGCTTAATCCAAATTTATGGCTTTCTAAAGAAACCAGTTAGATGATCTGAGTGGACCTGGGATCAAGTCTTAAATGTTTCACATTGACCAAACAAGTCTTCTTTGCTGTGCTTCATCCTGCTCTTCTTCTCTCCTCATCCCTCCCTTCTCCTACTCCTCACTTTTTTTTCTGGTTGTACACATGACTTTGTTTACCAGGAGCTTAATATTCCAGTGTTTTGTAAGTCTATTGTGGGACAATGCAATTTATCCTTCAAGGACGAAGCTGACAGCGTGGTGATTAAGAATAGAATAAATGCTAAGGGTGAGAACAGATTGCAGTGAATGACATTATTTTTGATAAGGAAATGGCTCTGCTGGTAACAGAATCCACGGTATTTAAGAACTGAATGGAAATGCCAGAACCAAATACAAACAAATAAAGTCTTCATCGGTGTGCTGTTCAACACCTGTGCTGTTCATCTGCAACATATAGCTGAGCTCTGCCCGTAATTTCCAATGAGTGGGTGACCACAAGAGAAGCTGATTATTTGCATGTAGATAAATTGGTTGGTAAAATCTGAACCTACATATTTATTATGTGACTGAAAAATGAATTTCATTATCAATGGCACTGCAGAAAGGCGAAGCATGGACTCCCCCAGAATTAGGGATCTGATTCAAAACAATTTGTGTGAATAATGATGCCTGACATTACTGTTTGGTACAGATCCTGGAAAGCTTCAGAGCATGAATGCCCAGAAGTCCTTGTCAAGTTTCTGCTACTGCCATTTTACAAACAAGTCAACCACAGTAGAAAGCCAAGGAGATGACACCTTTGGAAGAACCATCATCTGGAACTGTTGTTTCAGCTAACTGATACTGAATTTATCCCAGATGACATCAAACTACACAAATTCATCCATACATCTCTGTTATCCATGCAGACCTGTGGGAAAAGGGGCAAGGATTTTCAGTTCAAACACTGGCCTGGACAACACAGCTGCCAGCCTATGTGCTTGAGCTGAATTTGGGCATCATGCCATCATATAACTTGTGTGCCAGGGCTGCACTGCACAGCTGATGGCAGAAGTGTTTGTCTATAAGAT
Source organism: Florisuga fusca (assembly GCA_038090715.1). Classification (NCBI taxonomy): domain Eukaryota; kingdom Metazoa; phylum Chordata; class Aves; order Apodiformes; family Trochilidae; genus Florisuga; species Florisuga fusca. The sequence goes on along the minus strand of JAAWXA010000003.1, from coordinate 62,580,420 downwards.
GATGCTGTGCATCTCTAACAGCAGGCTGCCCAGAGAGGCTCTAGATGTCCTGTCCTGGAAACATTCACCTGATACAGTTGAAAGTGCCCCTGCCCATTGGAAGGAGTTGGACTAGATGACTTTTAAGGGTCCCTTTCAACCCAAACTATTCTATGATTCTGTGCAGAACCCTGGCTTTTGGAGTATGTTGAGAGATGTGAGCCATCAGACAGTCCTGGTGGCATGACAGCCATCAGGCTCTTCTCTGACACTGTCAGCTCCCACCTGCAAACTGTTCCTCATGTCCCAGTTCTTAAAAGTGTGTGCTATTCCTTGTGGCTTTCAGCCAGGGAAGCTTTCAGGATTCAGCCTGCAGGATCAGGAAAGGTGGCCAGTCTGCTTCTGGCAGAGCCATTAACACCTGCTGTCATCACTGAAGATTTTGTCTTTCATTTGATTAACAGGAGGATTCTCACAAGCACTGGTAATTCCAGACACATTATGCTATCTTTGTGAATCTCCCCGAAAATCTTTCTCTTCTATTTTTCTCTGCCTCTTAAGGGATGAGAAGAAAATAAAATCGATCTGCTGAGAATACAGGGGGAAATAGAACCCTTTTTTTCCCCAACAAATCACATATTCTTAGTAGCAGCATTATGTGGCTTTTATTTTCACCAAAGGACAGGCAGTAATTATTTATAGTTTATCACAATCAGGGAAAGGTTTCCTGAGGTACAAACTAATTATGTTTTTAAATAAACTGATTGTCCATGTAATAAATGATCACGTTTTCTAATCACTGGGAGAATTATGTTACTTTATTCAATCATCTCTGTGTAGAATTGAAACCTTACTAAATCAACTGGAAAGAAAACATCTAGATTAAATTGAGAGCTCTGCAACTCCCAGGCATTGTGAAATGAGCCCAACAGGAGGGAATACACGGGCTGCACAAAGCCCCCCAATACTTATGGTTTCATACATTAAAAGAACAGATGCAATTCACAACTGAGACAGAATTTATATTCATTTAAGGTCAAGCCTTAGCCTGTGCTGCACAGATTTGGTATTTATGAAAGGATAAAGCAAAGTCATCTGTGGGGTATCTCAGTGACAGTCATTTGTTCAAGGACTCTAATGAAAGTGAATTCAAGAATGTGGAATAGGTGACTGCATATGACATTTCATTTATGGCATGCAATGAGTGACATAATCTTATCATGAAATTAGTCATCATCATAGGCTTCTCTTGTCAATCTGTAAAATGAAATGCCATGGAGAGCAGCATATTATTCATTGTTATGCCAACATGCCTGTTTTTCATAATGCACATCATTAAAATAAGCCTGGGAACTGGAACATGCAATCATAGTAATAGCATTATTAATGTTTAATTTATGTGTTACGTGCACAAAAACCTTTTGGTGCTTGAAACAAAAATGATCCGAAAACACAATTTGTCTTTTGCAAGGCAGCATGCAGTGCTGCAAAGCATCTGTAGAGTTTGGAAAAAATCAAAGTATGGACTACCAAACAGCACTAGAGCGAAGCAGCATGGAAGTATATTGTATAGGAAGTATAGGACCATGGGACCTACTGCAACAGAGACAGATCCTCAACTGCTTGATGAACACCTTTGCAGTCCTTAGCTAGGCAGTGCAGATCACAGAGAGGCTGATAACATTTCCAAAAGGGCAGACCAGGTTTTATTTTTGTTTTAATATTCAAAATTAACCATACTGGAAGAAAGTCAGTGGAAACATGTGAGTTTTTGTCAAAAATTTCTTTTGCCTAGGTGATTAAAGATAGAAAGTGCCAGTCTAGGTTTTCCTTAACCTGAATTATTTTGGGAAAAATTGTAAGCATGGTGTGATCACTCGTGTAGGTGAGCTAGGAGGCCTCAGAAAGGCAGGAAGCCCCATCAGGGACTTGGCAGTGAGTGAGGTCAAGATATAGGACTGCAGTGCATGTGTAGTCAGTAATGCAAACTATCTGTGCTCTGTCCACAGGATCTTCTGCACTGTGTTAAAACAGAGAGGAAGAAGTTAAGTTTAGCACTAAACTTCCAGGTCCCTACAAGTATGTCCTTCACCGGTCCCACCTCCAGACATCAGTCTATCTTTGATTAGGTGAGCAAGACATGCTGGTCATGTACCTGAGAGATTTTAATAGGCTTTGTAGCACTGGGACACTTCCATTTTTCTCATAAATCTGGATTGCCAAATGTCAGCAATAGCTATGTGAAGGTCTTTTTGAAGAGCTGATGGGCTGAACTTCCTCCTTGCTCTGATTCAAAGTGAAGGACTAGTTGATAACCCCTTGATAAGTCAAAGCTAAAACAATAAGTTTCTTCCCAAGGCAGGCACCAGTATGGCAGGGCACATGGGAAGAACTGGAGAGACAGAGTGAAGATGCATTCAGGCATTGCCTGAAGAAACTGTGTTTGTGGAGATCAGAAGTGAAGTGACTTGAAGAGGTAAGAAGAGTCCTGGGTGAATGAGCCATGAGAGATTCCTCTGAGCAGAATAATTCCCTGCTGAGGGAAGGAAGATGCCAGTTGACTTCCTGGGACTGATCTCTCCATCATCCTCCCTCACATCATGGCTGTGAACAGAGCTGGGGGACTCTCTCAAAGACCTCTGCTACCTCCCACCTCAAAGCTGTTCCTTAGCTCCCTGAGGAAGATGCTGGCAGGCAGGATGGGGTCAGGTGGGACAATTCCCTAGCTCTGGGGTGTGTGACATTAGCCTGGTGGCTCTTGGCCATAAATAGATTTTGCTCATAGGATTAGGATGGATGACAGAAAGGTAACAGCTCTCTGAAAAGTTCTGGTTTTTCTCTGCTTTCAAGAGGCAAAAACAAAGGGAAGGTTCACATTTAAGCAGATTATTACAAATAACCCTCTCAAAATCCAAGCCAGAAACCTGAGAAAGTTATGCTAAGCTTTATTGCACTGAAGAAACTACTCTTCCCACTCACAAACATTAATTTAATGGCTAATAAGTAACAGGTTTATTAAGGACGAAAAATTAATTAGACCAATAAAGAAGTCAACAGTAGCTAATTCCCAGAACATTATCATTACAGCAGCAGTTTTCTCTCACTCTCTTCAGAGAGGTGCCTGCTACCTCTCACAGCTCTCTGCCAGCCCCACGTGGGGCTGTCACTTGTACTGGCTGTCAGGGTCCCACTTCCCATGGGGTGCTCACAGATGGGTCACTGCCACTCCCACAGGGGACAAGAGCACTGGGAGCTCAAGGGGGAGAGTGTGGGGAATGGCTTCTGCATGGGACCATCAGACTTGTGAAGGTGTACTGGGGAGCCTTTCACAGCCCATCCTGATTTCAGACTGGTTTTGCCAAGGCTGACTTGACAAGCAAAGGGCTCCAGGAGCTCAGCCCAAGCCCTGGGAACTGATCACACTGCTTAATTCATTCCCTGGCCCTGTTCTCCACATTCACCACCTAAGACAAATCCGCTACAGAGAGGCCACCAGCTGGCTGCAGGTTGTCCCATGCCACCTCCAGGTCCAGTGTTGGACCCTGGCTCCATGTTTAGCAGCAGTACAGAGTGCCATGAAAACCCACACAGAGGGCCAGGAGCCATGAAGAGACCAATGAGCCTCAGACAGATCTGGGGTGCATGCAAACTGATGCAGGTTTCCAATTCAGACTCCAGCCAAAGTAGCACTTTTTAGGTAGAAGGTACAGTTCTAGCAACGTGTACACTGATTATACTAAATTGCCAGACTTACTGAAGTCATCAGAAAGCAGAGAAATTGCTCTGATGTGCATCATGTTATTTGTACAATATCACATTTCCAATAGGGGCACTTTCCAGAAGAGTGAGAAAATTAGCATTGTTTCAAAGCATGCACTTAATTTCTGAGAGGCTGGAAAAGGTCTTACATTAGTTAAAGTGTCACTTTTTAATCAGTGGAAGCTTGTATTCCATGCACAAGGAGAATATGAAGAAAAAAAAAAATTAAGTGGTTTCAGTCAATGCTTTCCAAGCAAGGAAATGTTTTTGGTGAGGATAGTGAGAAGGTTTTAAATGAGTCGAGTTTGCTCGATGATCACTGGGGGTGCAAATTCACCTTGCTGTCGAAAATTCAATGATACTGTAGTCTGCAGTGTGAGAATACACAGCTGCAGTCTGGCAGGCTTTTGTAGGTGTAGTCATACAAAAGTTTCTCTCATCTTTTCCCATCTGTGACCCAGTTAGTGAGTTTTGAGAATATCCTTCAGTAATTTCAGCTTTAAGACCTAATTCCACTAGGACAGACTAGAAGGGCACATGCTTGATGTGTGAAGGCAGCTATGTCTAATTGTGGGGGAGAAAGAAGGTGAGGAGGGAGGAAATAATAGGCTTTTGGAGGTTCATAACTTCTTAAGCCACCACTTCAGGGTCCATAGGCACATGATGCCCTGATGTCTGTGTCACTAAGGTAGGGAGAGGAGCTCAAAGTTTAGGGTTCCATTCCTGATAGCAGCATGGGTTGACTGTGATGAGTATCTAGCAACCATCTGTTGATCCATAAATTACTTGTTAGGTTTAATGGATACTTAGCAAGCTTCATTTTAGAACACATTTGAGAAGAGTCCAACACTAGGTTTGTTCAAAAGCAAAAGAATCTCTGAGCAAAAAAAAAAATTTAATTCATTTAAACAGAAGACTTTTTCTGATTATACCCAGCCCCAATAGCACTCAAGATCTCAAATCAGTTAAGATCATTGTTGACTCATGTTGGTTCATATGTTGTTTATTTTGTCATAGACAAAATATATTTACTGGTCTCTCATTCAAATAAAAATGCAGACTTGTACCCATGGGCAACTGGGGAAGGAAGGATTCTATGTATGTATTTGAAGGACTATGAATGTGTTCAGTTTCTTTCCCAGGTTTATGCTGCCAGATCCTCAGCAGATGTAAATCAGTAGAACTCCAATTAATCTAGCAGAGCTGAACTCAGATGATTTATGACCATGGGGGATTTTGCCAGCTGAGTCCATGAATAGAACAGCTCAGTGCTTGGCTTTACATTTTGAAGAGGATTGTTGGCAAGAAATCTTTGCAAGGCAGGGAAAGAACATTTTCTCAGGCCAGGACATTTCTGTAGTAATATCTGTTATTTACTCAGCACAGTCTGGTCTATTCCAAAAGCAATGGAGTTGCTATTTGTATAATTTTTTTCAGTTGGACAAGAAACAGAACTGTTCCAGGGAAAAAGAAAGTGCCCAAACCTTGTGCGGAGGTGGGCAACAAGCTCCTCTTGGTGGATCCCCAGGAGCCTCCTTCAGCTTCTGTGATATAGAGGTTGAATTTACTCATCAAGCCCATTCTTGCTGGTTTTGTGTGCTAAGGTGATCTGAGGAAGATTCAACACAAAAACATAACTGCTAAAGACTGAGAGTGCCATAGCAAATCTTTTCTTCAGCTGGGCAGAGAAGAACCTGATGAGATTCAGTAAGAGCAAGTGTAGGGTCCTGAACCTGGGGAGGAAGAACCCCAAGAGGAGAAGGATCTGGGGGTCCTGATAGATAGTAAAATACCCATGAACCAGCAGTGTGCCCTCTCTGCCAGGAAGGGCAGTGGAATCCTGGGTTGCATTAAGAAGTGTGTGGCCAGTAGGTTGAGGAAAGTCATTCTCCCCTTCTACTCTGCCCTGGTGAGGCCACAGCTGAAATCCTGTATCCAGTTCTGGGCTCCCCAGACCAAGAGAGACAGAGAACTACTGGAGAGAGTCCAGCAGAGGGAAACAGACGATTGGGCGATTGGAGCATCTCATGAGGAAAGGCTGAGAGAGCTGGGACTTAGCCGTGGAGAAGAGAAGGCTGAGGGGAGACCTTACCAATGACTACAAGTATCTAAAGGGTGGGTGCAAGGAAGATAGAGCCAGACTCTTCTCAGTGGTTCCCAGAGATAGGAAAAGGGGCAACTGGTGCAAGCTGGAACATAGGAAATTCCATTAAACATAAAAACAAAATTTTTTTACTGTGTGGCTGACAAGGCACTGGAACAGGCTGCCCAGGGAGGCTGTGAAGTTCCCTTCTCTGGAGATATCCAAAACCCAGCTGGATGCAGGCCTGTGTAATGTGCTCTAGGGAATCCTGCTTTTGTGGTAGAGTTGGACCAGATGATCTCTAGAAGTCCCTTCCAACTCTGATAATTCTGTTAATCTGTGATTCTTTTCCCTCAAGAATAGTGTTAGGAAGATCTGAACAACATGCTGCTACAAATACCTACTCCAGATCATTTCAGTTAATGATGCTGTATCAGCAAATGTCAAACGCCCAGAGGAGAATATATGGTCCAAAAAAAGTTCCTATTTTATGTCATGTTCAATAGCTGACCTCTGACCAGAATTCTGGCCATTTCCTTGCATACTAAAACAAGCTCAGATATTTCTCCTAGCCCAGCTCCAATTCACCAAGTAATTGCCAGCTTACTGGAAAATCTAGGGACAGTCAATACTTGTATTTGTTAAAAGTCCAAGCTTATTGAAATCGCTTAATTTTCACCAAGCATTCAGGAAGGGGACAGGGATGACCCTGTGTATGGGAAGGTGAAAGAATAACCAGAAGTTATTCAGGAGATTCAAATGAAATGTACTGGTAAGCTTGAAAGGCTCTTTCTGTCACTGCAGAATTTAGGATAAGATTAATTCACTTCTCTGTCACAGTGGGAATCTTCATTAGAAGAATACAAAAAAACCACGCACGTGACAGTTTATTGCAGAGAGACAGAGCTATATAGATGCTACAGAGATGGAAGCTACATGTTATTTGCAGCATGGTTCAAAGACACCAAGATCTCTGTGTTGGGTATGGTGTGGGATCAGCCCACCAAAAACTGTGAAAGCCTGAATGAATGTCTGGTTTACTGTGCTTTATAGAAAGTGTGCAGTGCACAGAACAGGCATCATGAAACACCTAAAGAAACAAGTAATGAAGGAGTGGAATATCTGAGCACATACATTATAAATATTTAAGGATGCAGTGTCTCATATTTTCATATTTGGGCAGTGGATTACACTCTTTGCAATGGTATTATTAATACTCTTTCACAGACTTTACCTGATCATCATCTGGAGAGCTTCTGTGAGATCCACCTTTGACATTTATGTAATGCTGGAGGTAAACTTAAAGTGGCAAGATAGTGGCTGAGGTAATGAAGAAAAGCAATAGACTTGATTGTCCACAGGTACAGTGTGAACAAGTAAAATCAGATAAATGTCTTCTGAAGCAAATGCTCTGGGGAATTATGGTGGAAAGGTTTTGAGTGGAATTCCTCAGCTGTCACTGAGGGTGAAAATTCTCTTGAAAATTTGCCGAACTTCAGCTATCCAAATGCTAGGTCAAAGCTATTCTTGCTGAACTGTTACGCAGCCAGTGAAGGAAGGTGAGCGGCCTAGAGGGCAAGTCCTGCATAATAAGGAAGTTACTTGTGTAGACCAAATGGGAAATGCTGTGTAACAGGAGTAGTCTGGCTTTGTTTGTGAATCGACACTGTGAAGGGTTCATGCCATCAAGAGAGCATTTTGGATGATCAATCTTCTTCTCAGTATTTATCTGCAGAATGTTTAGCTGAGAGAGTCCCAACTGACATTTTTGATGGGTGGCTGGTGACCAGAATTACCCAGCAGGGATTCTGCTCTTGTGTTGGAGACAATTGTTTAAATACTAACAGGAGCAAACCATGGTGAGAAGAGAACAACAAATACTTTGCTCCTCAGCCAGTGAGGGCATTCATATAAAGAACAGCACCTCCAAAACGTCTGAGTAGACGAGAAGCAGTTGACATGAACATCCCTCAATAGCACAGCTAAAGTGAAGAAAAACTTCCCCAACACTGCACAGTGTTTTACCAGATCCAGGCACTGCTTGGTCTTTCAGAGCTGTGGTTTTCTCAGAGTCTGGGTAATCAATTGGATGCTGCAGTGGCTTCTTCTAGCAGCCCTTCAGGTATTTTTCTCCAAATTTCATAAGTTCAGACATTTCACTGCTTCCCAAGAAACTTCCACTTCAGTGTTAATATTTCTCCCCACAAAGAGAAACTTGGAATATTCTGGAAACAAAGGAGGATGCTGATGAATTCATTAAAATAAATACTTTGAGGAGTTGACAGAGAGTCATCATAAGAAAAGCAAAAAGAACCATTCAGTGACTTTCCCCTTGGTTGACAGTAGCTGAAGAAACAGAATTTCCCTTCTTTTAGAACCAAAGTTTTTTGTTTTGTTGTTTTTTTTCTTGTTTGTCTGGGGGGGGTTGTTGTTGTTTAATATTTTTTCTTTTTTAATTAGTGGCAAAGACAGTATCTCTCATTGTTAGTCAAGCCTTAAAAAGCTTGGGTCTGAGTCACTTGAGTGACTCTAAGAGCAGAGTTCAACAGCCCTGAGAGCTGAAGGAGTGCTCCCAGACCCTACCCAGATCTGTTTGCCATCAGTCCCCATTTGCCACATCTACTGAAGACCAAATGTTTAATTTTTAGGCCAAGATACCAGGGCAGGAAAATCATGAAGATATTTGATTAACAATAAACAATCAAACACCTTCAGGCAAGCAGAAACAATCTGGGCTCTGCCATACTCACTTTGGAGTAAGCAGAGACGAGTTGTGCCAGAAAGCCAACTCTTGGGGTTACACTGTGGTAACAGAGACACCACAACTGATATCCTAAGTACTCGGAATAACTGTATGACACATGACAGAAAATGCCCATTTTCTAGAGTTCGCAGTAGTAGTGATTTGCTGATTCACCATTTATTCATTTTCTGTAAGTATTCTTTTTCTGCAGTTGACAGTGTCAACTGAGGAGGTTACCAGCCTCGTGCTCTCATCCCCACCAGCTCTTCAGGGTCTCTACCTCCTTGATTCCAATACCCACAGGAAAGAGTCACTGCAGAAGCACCAAGTTGCCTCTTACAAGTCACACTCCTCCAGGCCTCAAGAACATTTCAGTTACCAATAGAAAATGCAGAGAACTCAGAAATCCCTTGAATACGTTTTTATCATGGGATCTATCTCTGTTGTTTTTATTGTCCTATAAGAAATAGTCTGGGCTTCAATGTGAGAATGTGTATTATCCAGGCAAGGATGTGTAAGAAACACATACGCTGGGAAAAATAAGTTCCCTAAGTGGAGATGAAGACCACAGAGGTCTGGCATTTGGTTTTGGCAGCTCTGCATGCTGCCATGGTTCAGAAATCATCACCATATACTTATCAAAGCTTCCTTGCTCATTAAATCCCTATATCCCCTTCTATTTGTTGTGCAAGCTGCATTTAAGTAATCTGATTCATACATTTTCTTTTTTCCTTTCATATAATTAATAATCTTTGAAATGTAGAGGAATATTAGTAGCAAGTGAGAGTTTCTTTGTAATGGTACTGACATCAAAACATTTTGTAAATTAAAATATGTATTTTCTTTCAAATCCCCTATAACTCACCACTGATGTAATTTTTCCTTATGTATCTTAGTGTCTCTCCATTGCTCTGTTTTATTACCCTGTTTCTCATTTTCCTTTCTTTGTCCATCTCCTGACACAAGTAAGGAATACATAGGCAATTATTGTGACTTTCAAGGCAAATTTGGCAGCCTCTGTATTTACTTTGATTCAGATGACAGTCATATCTGACAGCTTTTTCAGGAACAGTATTTGTTAGCTGAATAGATGTAGGTTGGAAATGTTAGCAGAGCATTTCCATTTTGGCTAAAACCCCTGAAAACCTACTTCGATCCAGTGTTGAACAGCATTTATCTTCACAAAAAACCACAGAGACTGAAAAACACCTGGAACTCAAAGCATTTTTCTGTACCCTGTGGTTTTGCGTGTGATCCACCAAGGCAGTGGAAGTTGCCCTGCAGTTTGCTGCTGGCTGTGGAGATCAACTGGCACATCTCAGGTAAACAATGTCTTTGTGATCTACACTTTTCATTTTTATCTTGCTCTGTTGAAAAAAATCAACCAGATAGTGAAATCACAGTTTCCAGACAATTGTAATTGCTCTGTCTCTCATGTTCATGGGCAATTAATAAACAACAGGGTGATGGTGGATCAGATGCTTTCATTATGCCAAACATTTCAGAAATGATGACTTGGATGGGCTCTACTGTATATTTTGAATGTGTGGGCCAAGGTGGCTGTTAGGTGGGCAAGAGTTGAGACTCAGCTATAGCAGAGAGGATGCTTTATGTGTAATGGCTAGGCTGGCTTGGGGTCCTGTGCAGCCATGGGGACTCCTCTCTTTCTGCTTCCCTCAGCTGTCAGTGGACATTCCCCAGGAACAAGGTGGGAGAGGGAGGGTTAGCAGCAAGGGTGTGAGGAAGGGCTGGGCATATGGTTCACAGTGTCACCTACACCTGCCCTTGTTCTGCCTGAGTGTCAGCAGAGTATGATTCTTCCTGGTGTCTCTCACCACTTCCCATCCCTTTCCTTCCCCCATGATGTGCAGACCCTGCTCCCACGACCCAGGAACCAGCCAGCCTGGATTGGGGTAAAGACAGGACTTGTGTCTGTGTTCTCACTCTGCTGCCCTCAGCAAGCCCTCTGCCACCACTGCCTTGGCTGGTGGGAAAGGATCAAGGGGCTCCCCACTGTTCCCCCACATTCTTGGTCTCAAGCAACTGGAACAGGACCCAGTGGGGAACAGCTGCAAGGCAACATCCCATCTCCAGGGCTCCATTTCTTTCTTCCTCCTGTACTCCTTGCAGGCTAACAGGGCCACGAGGCAGACCTCAGGGCCAGTTTACAGCCAACCATTCTTCCGAGCTATCTAAAACTCGCCAGGGTGGTTTGACCCTGGGCACAGCCTAGAGTTAGTGTGGGCCAAGAAGGGCTTCATATAAAGCAGTTTGGATGTGGCCATCATGGGTGGTGGTAGGAGAGATCAGCTGCATGGACATGAGCCTTGCTGTGCCAGAGCTTGGTCTCATACTCATCTGATTTATTAATAGAGGGAGAGCTCCCTGAAGTCAGACAGGTTTGATAAGGTTAAGGAGAGGGTCAGAGCTGGTCAGAGAGGGAAAGGGCTGCCTAGAAAGTTGCTAAGGGCTGTGTCTGTCCTTTCACTGGCCTCTGCTTATAGCTCAGTGATGTTAGTGCATGGCAGTGAGGTAAAAGTGACATCCAGTGGGCTCACTTCACAATCATCCTTCATAATTGATTATAGAGTTACTTTGGTGCAACCCACGTGAGTCTGAGAGAGGACCACGCCTCAGCACTGCACTTGAGACTCGTGCTGGGTGTTTCTCCCCTGAGGCTGCCCACCAGCTGGTCCCACTGCCCAAGGCACAGCCCTATACTCCTGTAGGAACATCTCTGGTGAATTCACCACTCTGTGACAGGGGATGATGCAGATGCTCACAAGTGCCCTCACCTTCCCCACTGGGAAAGCAGGCAGCCAAGTCTTCCTGTTATTTGTGCTATAAAAGCAGAAGATGTTAAAATATCTGTGAAGTGCAGATGCTCCTCGTGCCCAAAAGTGAACTTGATCTCACAAGACAGACACAGCCCTTACCACAGACAAGTCCTAAAGAATGACTGAAAACACGACTGAAGGAAATACGTATGTCAGTTAATCCTTCTAAATGCCATGCTCTATAGACAAACTGCAGGAACACAGGTTCCTTGGGGAAAGCTATTTCCAGTGACTGCATTATATGATCCTGCACCACAGCATCCCCCCCAAACAGCTGGTGAACTGAACTCCAAGAGTTCAGGATCATTTCAGCAATCTCTAGCACAGCTCATGTGGGAGAGATTCAATTTACACCCAAGCTGCTTGCTATGGCACCCGTGGGTCAATGACTGCATTTCTAACCCAGGATGGGTAAAACATCACTGGCAGAACTGGTGCCCCAGCAGAAAGGATGCTAAAGTAATGTAAAAGAACCTAATTCTAAAATTCCATTTGCTGGCATAATTCACAAGTAACTTCATTGATGCAAATGAGGTTACTCCACAAGAAATCCTCTACGAACATGATCAATGTTGTCCTTGATTTTAGTATTTTAAAGTAGGATAAGAGGATGGCATGCTGAGAACTTGCAAGTTTGTTTGTTTCAGGTGCAAAGGCATCTACGGAAGAGCTCTTGACACTTCTAAGCCTGTGCATGAATCATTGCACACATGACAGATCGGCAGGAGAAAAAACCAAAAAAGGTCCTGTTTCCCTCTGCAAGTTGTCAAGACACATTTCCAATTTTAAACACTTCTCAGGACCTCCAAGGTGGGAAAAAGAAACCAAAACCCTAGAAGTATTTTGTAAGCTTGATTAGTTACATGTCTCTAGGTGATATCCACCTGCAAATCTCCAGAAGCTCTCTCACACTTCAATGCTATGCAACAGTGGAGGGAAGGAGAGCAGAATTTCTAATTTCTTCTTGCCATCACCTCTATATATTTGTCAACGTTTTTGACAAATTACAGGCAAGAGTTTGGCCTGTCATGTCAACTGCAGAATAACAAATTGCTCCTCACAGTTACATGCAATGACAGGACAAGGGGCAACAGGCACAAGCTGGAGCATAGGAGGTTCCACATAAAGATAAGGAAAAACCTTTTCACTGTGAGGGTGACAGAGCACTGGCACAGGCTGCCTAAGGGTGTTGTGGAGTCTCCTTCTCTGGAGACATTCACAGCCCACCTGAACACATTCCTGTGTGACCTGCTGTAGGTGACCCTGCTCTGGCAGGGGGGTTGGACTTGATCTTTTGAGGTCCCTTCCAACCCCTGACTTTGTGTGATCCTGTGACCCCACTATTCACCCCAATGAAGGGATGCTTTTGGTCCTGAGGCTGGCTGGTACTTTGGCCTGACTTTGGTTTTGTGCTCTAAGTATTGAACAGAACTGTGTCTTTTTAAATTGGTTCTTAGTATAAAGAGGTACATGGGCACTGAAGGGAGGAAAGCCACACGGGTTCATTTTCAAAAGTCCTCCTTACCCAGCTATGGGAGAACGCTTGGAATAGGAAGATAAGAAAAGTAATTATTTTCTTCTACAAAGGCTGTGACAATGACTAGGTGGCTTTAACCATTTAGAAGTCCTTTTAAAAAGATCATATCACTGTCTTTTATATTAAAAGCCTAACAATGCTTTTATGTCCTGCTCCTCAGAAGCCTCCATAATATATTCTCATGCTATCACAACATAGAAAACCTTGCAATACTTCAAAATATTATGTGGCATAGATGAACTCGGTTTCAAAAAGGTTTCTAAAGCTATGTTTAAGAAAGACACCATTATCTGGGCTTTACCACGTATGTCAAGGGTAGAATTGTGGACTGAATCAGCTGCCACTCTTCTGCTACTAGATTATGCCTCTTTTTGATGCAAAGCTGAGAAAGTGCAAGGCATGAAGAGATTAAGAACTAACTGGATTCAGACTTCATATGGTTGTGTTTTCTGAGGCCATCTGGTTAGCAGAATGTATTAAGAGACCAAGACTGCTACTCTAAGTATAACAGTAAAGTTGATGGATACAGATTGAAACTACCAAGAGTTTACCATTTGATGGTATCAGCCTGGGGAGACACTACACATGCCCTGGTAAACAACTTAATGTCATCACCTGAAGTATTCTCCATGCACTGAATTGTGGAATTGAAGCTTTTATATAATATCGTATGGTTTTGTCCAGGCCATCTGGAATACAAGCTGCTAAAAGCCACAAGATGTTTTCTGCTAGCTTGCTTCAGTACACAGGGTTGTCAGTCTTTTTAAAGGACAAGAGAAATGCAAAGAACAAAGTATTAAGATATTAGAGGAGAATTTCATTAAAATTTCATCCTGGAAATAGGTGGCCTTTTTTTCCTAAACCTTAGCAGACTGAAGTACACACATCAGAGCATGAAGACTGTCCTGCTACTTCTCTTCACTGTAAGCAAAATTAACTTTCTTTGAGCTACATTGCCATCCTTCTTTACTATATGATTCTGGAGCACAACACACTTATATTTTTCCTGCTGAACACGAGTGCGATTCAGTCAAGGGAGTAAGTTCACACTTTCCTGAAGCATACTGGGGTAAGCTGTTCACTTCAATTTAAGTGTGCTCAGAAATTTTTCAATGAATTTTGGGCACAGTCCCCTTCTGCACAAAGTTGTTGTTTTAACTTTCTTCTTATTATGGATTTTGCAAAGTCTAGAGACCAGATGGTGAGCACCTGACTCAGGCTGAAAAGGCATTGTTACCAGTTGTGTATTACAGCTTCCCAGCTGAATACCTGGAGCTAGAAACAGAGCAGAGTCGGCTGAGACTGGGACCCTGTTGGCCCAGCTGCCCCCCCACCCCCCC
>JAAWXA010000003.1:62523428-62566127 GCA_038090715.1 Florisuga fusca | reverse complement strand
CCCCCCACCCACCCAACTGGACCCATTTCTGCATTTGGCTGACCTGGAACTTGGGGGAAACCAGGATATGGAAACCAGTGCCCATCAGTGTTGACACAGCTGAAGAGGTGTTAGAATGCAAAGCAGATATTGCACCCTGTTTTGTTTATCTGTCATGTGTAGGAAGATAAAGAGATTTTTTTCTTTGTTTACTTTTTTTTGTTTTCTACTCAGACGACAAATTGAAATCTGTTTGCCCTACACTTCATGAATGACTCCATAGGTGGTTGGAAACAAAACAGAATTTATTTCAAACAATACACCATGAAATTAAACCTGATTCAGACAGAAGTAATTTTTTCTTATTCCTATTTGAAACAGTCTTTTATTTTACCTTGTTGACATCCACTTAACTGGAATCATTAACTTCATTGAGGGAAAGAAGTCTTCTTCTCAGAATTTCCTCTGTTTCCCTGAATTTTGAAACGCCAGGTGATGATGGGTTGCCATCACTCAATACCTTCTCTGGCAGCAAATGCAAAATGACGTGTATATTAACAAGACTGAATTCATCAGATGACAGTATTACATCCTTGGAGGCCTTTTCTTTACCATGTTTTTAGCCATGCAGATTTTACTTGCTCTGCCTAGAGCCAGTCCTGGAGGCAGTTACTTTTCAGAAATGTGTAGGCTCCAGGCTCATGAGAACTTCAAAGTTTTTTTGAACAAGCAAGGGCAGCCTCAGCATGACATTTTTTGTACTGCTAAGGCAAAAGCAAGTAACAGGATATTAAAAAAAAAGATTTTTCTGTGTCTTGTCTGAACAACGTAAGGGACCACAAGTGGCACACATTTGCCCATTTGTAGGTGCTGTAAAAGAAACAAACTCTAAAACAGCAAACAAAGTTTTCACCTCTGTTTTTGAACATTAAGTCTCAGTCTGCATGACTGTCACATACTAAAGGGAAAGGAGATGTACATTGACTTTCTATGGGTAAAAGTAGTAGTGCTTCTCACCAAAAGATAATGCGGAGGTTCTCTTGACCTCCATATCCATTTCAAGCTTTGACAATTCATAGCAAAATCTGTCTGAGTGCAGCAAGAACAGTTAAGAATTTTGAATACAGAAACAAGAAGGTTGACAGGAGCTCAGTGAACCATGCAGAAAGCAAACATAAAGCTGCTTGTATCAGAGAAACAGCATTTCTTAACACAGTGTTCTCCAATCTTCCATATGGAAATTTGTCTATTCATGACCTGCTCAAGCAGCTACACCATTTGGGTGGAATAATTCACCTCTGTAGACTACAGCTCCATGACTAATAAGAAGCTGATGACAACACAGATTTCTATGGAGATTAGGTGAGATTTTTTTCTCTGACATTTGCCTCAGCTCCCTGAATCTGGACTCTGGATCTGTTCATGGATGCAAATAGACAGCTGTGGAAGAGATGTGAGGAAAGCTGCTGATGGCATGCATGAGGAGGTTCATTGGTTTGTTGGCATATAAGATGTAATATTCAGCAATGCACAGTTTGAGACAGTCTGAGGCATATGAGATGCATTTGAGGGGGGTCAGTCATGCTGGCTGTCCCTGTGCAAAGTCCTGGTCACCCTTCATGCAGCAAAGAAGCCTCTCTAAGGAGAATGATGTCTCTGTGTTCACATTTGCAGGACCCAGGAGCTTTACCTGAGCTGTGTGTTTTTTCTGAAGATGCTTCATAGCCCTTTTCCTACATTAAATCAAAGGGAATGACCTTTCATTTAATGATTTAACTTGTGAATTTTGTAATTATTTGTGGATAATCACCCTGCAGATCCCTGACCAGTATGCACTGTAGTAACTCAATGCTGCCTCAGCAGGATCCTGGCTTTTCTCTTCTTCTTCAGTATAAGTCTATCAGTCTAAACTACTGACCTGTCTTTCCCTGTTCCTTGTGCCTCTGAAAAGAAGATCATTTTTGTGGTCAAACAACAGAAAGCATGACATTAAACAGGAAAACCACAGGGAGTAATTTATTTTTTAAAAATAGTGCAACTATTTCCCATGTTTTCTATCTGCAGCATTTATAGAAGCAGAAAGCTGGTCTTTACCATGACTAAAGCCAAGTATGTCATCTTTATTTGATAAGACTAATAATTTCCCAACAAATATGAAAATATTTTTAATATAAGTTCCTTAAATATGACAATTATTGAGTAAATAAAGAAACAAAGGAAAATAATCTAATTCATAGCCTTCTGTTGCACCTCAGGGACACTTCTACAAACAAGTAAAGCTATACAAATATAAGATCTTATCCTATGCTCTGTACAATCTGAGATAAATTTGCTACTTTGATCATAAGTGCCTGTGGCAACAAGTACCAGAGAAAGCTGGACTGAACATTGTAGATGCTCTTTGTGGCATTTAGTGTTGTTTTGGCAGGGCTTACTTCTGCTCTAATGGGTGCACTGGGGACCCATTTCCAGAGCAGAGATAAAATCAATTTGTTTTCATAGGATTTTCAGCAATTTCCTAGAGATCTGTGTTTACTTTTATCTTTCTGACATTGAAGGAATGCATTTCCACAATGTTAGCAGACTCTTATATTAGTTATCAACTCAATGGACTGATATAATTTGGAATCTCACTGTGTTTGTGAATACACAAGTGGGGTTTTAAGATATAATATGTGACTGCCACTTTCAAAAACTAAACTACAACCTTGAAGAAATGTTGGGAAGCATTAGCTAAAAAGCTGTAGATACATATATAGGTCCAGTTACTACTGGACAGATTTTTGACACACGGTCTGATCATTCTTCGTCTTGATCTTACTCAGTGATTTAGCAAAATGTGCAAACATGTCTTTGAGGGATTAAGGTGAGGAGAGAAAAAATATGCGACAAAATCAGTGGCAAAGAAGTTCCCAAGAAAAGAAAAGAGGGACAGTTTCTCTTAGCAAAATGGATCTGGGTCAGAAGCTAAATGTTTTAGATCTTTTGAAAAATGTAGAAGGCCCTCAACCCCAATTACCTTCAGCAGGATTTGAGCACTTGTAACACTTGGCAGAGCAGTGCCAGTCCTTGGAAAGCTGCGTATTTGCATTTTCAGCCTTATTAACCTCACTGATACCAGCTGATTGCCCACCACAGTTTATACTCTGCTTGTCTTGCTGACCTGATGTCAGCATCTGTTCTTCTGACACTACGTATGTGCCTAATTTCAAAATGTTGGACTAGGAGTATCATGTCGCCTCATACTATTTTTGTCTTGTTCTTTAGAATCATGTCTCCTTGGAGATCAGGTACTGCAGAAAGAAAACAGATTGTCTCCTTTCAGTAGGCAGAAGCAGCTGAAGTCTGGGGAAGGGGGGACAGAGAAGCAGCTGATTCCACCTTGTCTTCTGTTTCCTGCCTGCAGAAGATGGAGCTCCCTGCATCAGAAATCTTCATGAGGCAACAAAGCTAAGCCTGGAAAAGCTGACATATTAGTGACTTAGGAACTTAAAAGAAGCTATGCACATTGCAGGGGAAACAGGCTGCAGTTTTACATTTGCCAAGTCCCTTCTGTTTCCTCTGCTAAGGAAACAAATAATAAGCAATGCCCTAAGAGAAGAAGGGAAGGAAGAGTATCTCATGCTGATTTTCAGTCTCATTTAAAAATAAAAGTTCATATTGTCAGACAGTCTAAGAGGGTCTGTAAATATACAAGTAGATTTAAAGAGCTTCAATCTTCCCAGCTTGAAGGCTGTTCAGCAAAATTGAAGATGGCACCAAGTTAGTGATTAATGGAAATATTAAATGCATGAAAGGATAATGTATTCATATTCAGAACAGTATTACATTACCAGTCAGATTTTTTGTTATAATGTGCCCCAATTATCCCATGCTACTAATGCAAATGCATTTTGATCAGTTGAATCAATAAGAGAATGTCATTATTAAAGCTTCTTGTTCAGCTTTGGAGAGCCTGGAAACAATGAGGTCTTGATAATCCTTTGTGTAAATGTTGACAAACGTTACTCACAGATTGCTTAATGCATTACTGGAAGACATAGGCCACTGTACAATAGGGTAGGGTGGAATGGAATGGAAAATCTCACTGAAGGTATTTGGTTTATGAACATTACAGTGTTGGCTGATTTCAGGGAGCACTCTGTGACCTTTCCTTAGCCACAGGCTATGCTTACATTAGGAAGTACTGTTATGACTTGGAGTGAGTCTGTGCAGAAGAAGGGTTGGTCCTGAGGAGCAGCACTGATGGTGCTCACCTTTCAAGGCAGTTTCCCTCAAACTAGATCCAGTCTGGCCCCAAGGATGAACACTCATCAGCGACACTGGTGAATAAATGGGAAGCATTTTATGGTTCTAATTCATCCAAAAGGAATCTTGTTCATGCATTCCAATGCTTTTCCATAAAGTGACACAAATTCAGTAAAGGGGGATTATTTGTTGAACTAGTAGTAACAGCTGAGGAGAAATCTGAAGTTCTCAACAGCTTTTTCTCCTCAGTCTTCACTGGCAACCTCTCTCCCAGCACCTCCCAAGTTAAAAAACAAGGGGGGGACAGGGTGGAGGGGCTCCTCCCACTGTATGTGAAGATCAGGTTCGTGACTACTTGAGGAACCTGAACATAGACAAGTCCATGGGACCAGAGTCTTGAGAATTGGTGAACGTAGTCACCAAGACACTCTCCATGATATTTGAAAAGTCATGGCGGTCAGGTGAAGTCCCTGGTGACTGGAAGAAGGGACACATTACACCCATTTTTAAAAAGGGTAGTAAGGAGGACACCTGGAACTACTGACCTGTCAGCCTCACCTCCATGCCTGGGAAGATCATGGAGCAGATTCTCCTAGAAGGTCTGATAAAGGACTCCCTTACTGCCTGTAAGAGTCCATCACAGAGCCACAAAGATGATTAAGGGAGTGGAACATTTCCCTTATGAGAAAAGGCTGAGGGAGCTGGAGTCTCTTCAGCTTGGAGAAGAGGAGAATGAGGGGTGACCTGATTAGTGTTTATAAACATGTAAAAGGTGAGTGCCAGGAGGAAAGAGTAAAGGTTTCTCAGAGGTGACTGATAACAGGACAAGGGGAAATGGTTATAAACTGGAGCATAGGCAGTTCTGAATAAATAAAAGGAAGAATTTTTTCACATGAGGGTGACAGAGCACTGGCACAGGCTGCCCAGGGATGTCGTGGAGTCTTCTTCCCTGGAGACATTCACAGCCCACCTGGATGCATTCCTGTGTCACCTGCTGTAGGTGACCCTGCTCTAGCAGGGGGGTTGGACTCAATGATCTTTCGAGGTCCCTTCCAGCCCCTAACTTTCTGTGATTCTATGATCAGTAGAGGCTGGGGGATAAGAAGGTGGACATGATCCAACAGTGCACACTTGCAGCCCAGAAGGCAAATTGTACCCTGTGCTGCATCAAAAGAAGTGTGGCCAGCAGATTGAGAGAGGTGCTTCTAATACTTTGCTGTGGTAAAACCTCACTTGGAGCATTGGATCCAGCTCTGGAGCCCTCAATACAGGGAGGACATGGATCTGGTGGAGTGGGTCCAGAGAAAGGCCGCAAAAATGATCAAGGGGCTGGAACACCTCTCCTACAAAGACAGTCTGAGGGAGCTGGGGTTGTTCAGCCTGGAGAAAAGAAGGCTCTGGAGAGACCTAATAGTGACCTTCCAGTATCTGAATGGGGCCTACAGGAAGGCTGGAGATGGACTGTAGGGCTTGTAGTGATAGGACAAAGGGCAGTGGTTTTAAATTAGGGAAGAGCAGATTTAGATTGGATGTTAGGAAAAAGTTCTTTACCATGAGGGTAGTGGAAAAATGGAACAGGTTGCCCAGGGGGAAAGCTGAGGCTTCATCCCTGGAGAAGTGTAGCTTGACGAGGCTCTGAGAAACCTGATCTAGGTGAAGATGTCCCTGCCTACTGCAGGAGGGTTGGACTGAGTGACCTCTAGAGGTCCCTTCCAACCCAAATTATTTTATGATTCTATGACTCTTACAGACTCAGGTTTAAAGAACACTCCTGATTTGAACTGAAATGCTGACACCACTACAGTAAAATCACAGCTCTGTTGTACCTGAAAGTAAGTATCATAATTTTTAGGAGTTTCTTCCAAAGACAGATACATTTAATACCCTTAAGATTTCTTCTCACTCTTTCTCTCACTTCTTTTTCCACTCTAATTGCTTGTTGCAGCAGGCATTCCAATTTTTTCTATATTCATCTAATAGTAAAAAGGCTGCATTGTAATCAGTGAGGTCAGCTATGGTCAAAGAAAACCACTGAGAAAGGGAAAACATGACAACTCATTATAAGACTTCATACCCACAGTTCTTTTAATGTTCCAGACACCATGATAGAACTGGTCAACATTTTTTTACTTACAAACACTGTTTGATGGAAAAATGAAAGGACACTTGGAGAGATGAAATCAGTGCAGAAGGAAACTGCTGATAATCAGCTGGATGTCCGCAACCATGGTTGGTGGTAAAAAAGATGAACTTAAAAGAATACGTGTACTTGAAATAAAAGGTAAAAAAGCAGGACATTTTTCTTTAGGCATAATGTCTGACAGAAGCCAAACAGCTCCTGTGTAAGGCTTGTGCTTTAAAGCAATGTGGCAGGAAAACCACAAAGAGGAAAGTACAGAATAAGAGATACAGATCATGCTCAGAAAAACCTGGCTGTTACACAGTTCTTTCCTGACCACAGCCATGAAATCTTGCAGGAGCTGATCAACAGCTTCTGCCTCAGAGATGTTATCTGCAGGATATAAAATCCCTACATTTTCTCCTAAGTACTGTCCTTTAACTTTATTTTTTCAATTTGAAGCCAACACTATATTATTTTTATTATTCATATTTTATTTCTTGTTTCTCTTCCTTCTTTCCCCCTTAAAAATCACAAAACCAAATTATTTATATTTTCCAGGAAGTTCTATGCACAATATCAGGTTTGTTAGGATAATTTGAAAATAATACTTTTATGATTAGTCCAGTGAATGCAGAGATCACTATCTGGGCAGATGAAGCATATTAGATCTGTGGTTTTTTTAAGAAGACATCACTTTCAGAAGCATATCTGGCTAGAAATAAAAAAAATATATAGTAGATTTTATTGTTTACTCCTAGGTTAGCTTTTCAACTTCATAAATCCAAGCTGTACCTGCATCTGAGAGCTCATTGCTGCTTGTTCCTAGTGAAATACACACAATCAGGTTAATTTTCCATTAATTTTTTATTATCCCCACTTCAAGCCTGAATACATGCAAAGAAAATTTTAAAACAGCCAACTGGAGAATCTTCTCTTGGTTGCTACAGGACAAAGATGACACAGTAACAGCAAAAGAAAAGGAACATTGCTGAGAACACACCACAGCTCATTGCACAGATGTGGAAACTGTTGTAGTTTCTAGCAGCTTTGCACTGCTGTGATGCTTTTAGCTTTCCTTGCTGCAAACATGAGTATAGTCACTTTTTAATATTTTTACTCTCTTTAGTAAACATTGAAGACGTCTTCAAGCAGAACTTCTCATCCTGAGAGCCAAGAAAGCTGGTCAGGCTTCCAAGCATTCAAAAAGTAATGGGCTGGAAGTGTAAATCCCAATTTCTGACCTTAATTTAAAGACATATTGACTTTTTTGTGTCATTATGAGCTGGCTGGTTGCTCCCCTGGAGGTGATTGTCCCCATCCTCCCAACCTGGGTCTACACAGGGAGAAAGTGGGAGAGGAGACAGGATGGCTGAGTCCTTAGGACCACTTGCCCTCTTGGTCTACCTCCCCACCCCCAGGTTTCCTAGATGGGGAAAATATTAATTAAATCTGCTTGCATAGGGCTGTTGTCCCAATTGGTTCAGTGCAGGGACAGGGTGAGGCCAGGTGACAGTTGGTAGATTAATGGGGGAAGCAGAAGGGTTTCTGTCTGACTTCCTGGAGGAGTGTGGATGGCCCCACCACCCTACTCACCTGGGTGTGCCAAAGGCCATCTCAGCCCTCACCAGTCACAACCCATAAGATGGCCCCAGCCTGGACCAGTACCATCATGCCCTGTCCACATGGGCTCAAGTAGCAAAAGCAGGACACCACAGACATGCCAGCCCTCAGGCTCCAGCAAGGGTCGAGGTTTGTCTTTGAGCCTTGAAGGTGTTCTGAACACACAGAGCCCTCCATAACACTGTGGATTCAGTATCTTGGCAACGTACCTGTGGCAGTATACAAATCAAGTAACCAGCTGAAACAAACTGTGTCCCTCTGACAGTGAGACTCACCCCCACATGGCCTCTTGTACATGGCTGTGATGATGTCCTGGCACAGCATGGAGTGTGACAGCTAATGGCCATTGGAGGCACCCTTGGGACCAGGTTGCACAGCACTCCAAAGCTGCCCCTTATCACCCGTGTGAAGGCAAGAACTCCAAATTGCTCTTCAGCATCTCTTGGCAAGGCACTTAGTGCAAATTAAATGTTGGGTAAATTCCGAGAGAGCTGTTAAAATGAGTGGCCACAGGATGCTGATCAGAGCCCTGAACCAAGATCATAACTTGAACCATTGACCAGATTCCAGTGGGAGGTGCTCCACAGTGTTTCTAGGGAAACCAGATTAGATTAGGTTTCTGAAATATTTCAGAATGAATACAGGAAACATATTTGTATGTGCATTCATCAAAGGTGCCTCAAGCACTACATCATTTGAGTTGCCCATATATTTTATCATATTACTTACAAACAGGAATGTATGCAGAGGCCCTCACATAGTTATACACAAATAACTGCTACAGACAACTGTCTTTTAGAGAGAAGAGAGATTCCCCAGAAAAAGATGATGTTGGCTTTGCTTAGGGAGGATTTTTACACCAGTTAAATTTTGACGCATAAAATTTCCTTCCAAAGAGATGAGCAGATCTAGAGTGCTATGTGCTGTGAAGTCTGACTTCACTCCCCTTCTGCAACAGGAGCCACTCAAACTGAAAATTCCACACACCCCCAGTACCATATATCCCAGTCATTATGCCTAAGAAGTACCAGTGAACCCAGTGTTGAGAGGCCACCAAAAACTCTGGTGCTCCCCTGGTGCTGCAGCTGCCCCCCCCTGCACTGGCCTTTCACTTCAAAGTCTGGTGATAAAGTGCTGGAGAGTCCATGAGAGATACAATACATGCTGACCACAGTCTGTTGGCTCAAAATGTTTGGAAACAGCTTCCCTGGCAGTTAGGCATGGCTATAAGGTGAATGTAAAAGAGATACAGGATTTTCTCCTCCCTATTACCACCCCATATAGCACTCACGAGATGCAATAGCCCTGTATGACTGCAGCATCCTTCTCCACCTCATGGCTGCATCCCATTTAGGAAACACAAGTTGGTGATGAAAGGGAAATAGGATTAAGGCTGATTGGAAAAGACCAGGTGGAGGGACATCTCCGATGATGGCTGAAAGACAGAGTGCCTTGATTGCCTCTTGATTATTTAAAACTTGTAGGGTTTTGAGTTTTGTTTTGGTGCATTTGTAAATGTGCAGTTTAGAAAAAAT
This sequence comes from Florisuga fusca, assembly GCA_038090715.1. Lineage (NCBI taxonomy): Eukaryota > Metazoa > Chordata > Aves > Apodiformes > Trochilidae > Florisuga > Florisuga fusca. Next base: position 62,556,623 of record JAAWXA010000003.1, on the reverse strand, counting down.
CTATCTCAGGGTGATGAAAGCAGGGGAAGCTGAAGCTGATATAAAGTGCACAGTTATTCCTAGCAGGATATTTCTCCATCATTGATGCAGGTGGGAAATATGAGCTGCTATGACTCATCAGTTTTCCTGTTCATGGTGTCAAGTATGACTGTCACTCTATATTCAAAGATATCCTTAGCAAGGATGATGAAAAAAATATGAAGCACAAAAACAAGTCAAGCAAGAAGAAAGCCCAAAACCACTGAAAGGCAGGAGAGTAGCTTCTAAAAGCATAAAAACTAAACTAAGCTTTCTGGAAGGAACTGCCATAGAATTCACTTCATAGTAGCAGTGCAGAAATTGGGAATTCAAGCTCAGTTTTTGAGAGACATGAGTCTGCTAGAGGTAGAAATGTTATTAAAATATAATGGGATTTTGGAAACTAATATGCATAGGCTCCTTTTAAATCCCAACCATTGTGCACAGACTCGATGCATTTCAAGAGACAGGGCAAGATCTCTAGCAGGTGTAAGTCAAAGAAAATCTATTAGAATTAATAGCTTTAAGCTAAGGCAGTTGTCCACTGGAGTATGCCAGTATTATCACATTTGCACAGCTTATTTGAGCATGATTCCATTCTGTGCAATAATTTTAAAAGTGTAACTTTTTGCTTGTTCCTTAAAGATCTTAATGGATGTGTTATAAAAATGAGGAAGAAAAATCTACATGCCTGGGTGGTAAATATGTCAGGTAGACCATCTGGATTTGCTCTGCGTTTGTGAGGTACCTGGCACATAAGGAGCTGTGTTAACCTAAGATTAAGAATTTGAAAATTGCGACAGTACATAAAATATAGATGATAACTTTTGAAGACTGTTTGTACATTCAACTTTGCCTAGAGGCCTGTCTCTGAATCTTTTCCCAAGACATTTCTTGAGAAATTCTGCAAGGCACAAAAGGCCTAAAAAAGACTTTAGGAGATGCTGTAGGTAGTAATTATCCACTACAGTAATAAAAATCACTAGTGAGACACCACTCCTGCCTGGTTACATCAAGAACCTAAAGGCTTCAGCCTTCTAGAAAGTTAGCAGCAGCTGAAGAGGAATAGATTAGCATCAGTGTGAAATCAGAGTAATAAACTGTGACCCATGACAGATAACTTATCCCCTCCACAAGTAGGATGCGTTTACATCTCTGTTCTGCCCTGGTGAGACATCTGGATTATGAAAATGCACCTGTACATATAGCCCAGGCAGCTGAACAGCACATAGCCTCAAGAAGTCTGCAGTAATGGGTTGCTTGATTGCTTGGATCCAGCCACAGGATAACAGGAGACTATGTTGATTTGTTTTGAAAGCTGTGTATAACCCTGCCATGCCTACCACACCTGGGTACAGCCTTGGCATCCCTTTAGACTGAAGGCTGTTTTTTGTCTTTGCAGCTACATCCATATTTTTACATATTTGCTCCTTCACACACCTCTGGTATAATCTCACTACACCCAGCACAAATGGCAGAGTTACTCTTGGGAAATTCAGACAGAAAAATAAAAGTCTTTCAGGCCAGAAGGTCTTTAGGATTAAAAATGCAGCGCCACAAGTCCTAGAGTATTTATATCTGAAGCTGCAGGCAGTCAGTCAGCTAAGCTAGAGAAGGCATCAACAGAAATCTGTGTTTTAATATCTTTAATTTCTTTAGATAGTTTCATTAAAGCACATTACTTTAAAACACTTTTTTATGAGAATCACCAATACAATTTGTTGTCCTGACTATTCCATATAAACGTTCTTTTAAAAAATATAGACTCTGGACTTGCAAAAACTGAAATGCCTCTGCAGCCCAAGGGTAGAATAATTAGCAGACTGTAGTGGATAATTCAATTTCATTAGCAGATTTTTCATCCACAGCACAAAGTAGAAGAGCACATATTTCTGTATATTGAGTTTAGGAATTGCCAGTGTCACAGTTATAAAAAAAAAAAAAAAAAAAAAAAAAGGTGCTAGATTCTATTGTAACTCCTTATATGTTCATTAATAATAATTATTAATAATTATTAGCCATCAGAAGAGGACTGATGTGAGGGATGATGTGACAGTTGCAGTAGAGGATTTCTATAGGACTTGAGTCTTGTCAGCTGTTACTTAGATCCTGTCTCTGATTCTTCCAAGCACTTAAAGCTCCAGAAGGGCCCCTTTTTCTCACTTTTCTCACTTCTCTACCTCACAAAGCCTACAAACTGACAATTTGTAAAGTTGTGAAGAGCAGCAGGAACCTGCAGGAAATAGATCAGGCGTACCACAGAGAGGGAAGGTGGAGTGTACCTCTAGGAGAAACACAACCACGTGTGTCCTGACACACCACCTCCTTCACTCAGATCCTGGGGCCAGGGCAATGGGCTGCAGGAACCCTTTTAACTCAGGCACTTACATGCATTAGCATCAGTCAAACACATCACACGCACACATTGTACAGCTATACCTCTGTTTTACAGCTGCCATTCTCTCTCTCCAGTTGCACCATGTGTTCTGGCTATACTCGAGACCAAACAGAATGACTGCAGGAACATAAGTGCATTAGGACATGAAGTCAGCTGGAATTGTTTTTTCTCTTTTATGAATAGCTGCTGGGTGGCCAGGGGAAAGTGAATATAAGCCCTTGGTACAGTTCATTGCTTTCTGTATGAGTTGTGTGAAACTTAGCCTTTCAATGCAGCTGTCTGACTGAGGCTTTTTACACCCCCTGTCCCTTTTCCAAGTGATGGACTGGCAAGCAAAGGCAGTGCCATATATTAGGGTGGCCACAGAACGGGTACATGCATGATGTATTGCAGTGCTGTGGAGCAGCTAATGCTCTGCTGCACCTTGTACTACACAGCAGCTCTGCAACGAGTAGCGTAGATCACAGGAGAGTGCAAGATGGCTCTCTCCTTCCAGTGCTATAATTAGACCATTGTTCATCTGTCACAGCAAAGTGCTGTAGCAACAGATACTCAGCCATCTGTGACACAGCTCTGTCTGCTCCTCCATCAGGAACACTGACACAGCTTCATGTTGCCATGTGCCCTGGCAGCAGGAGCTCAAACCTCTGGCTTACAGCTACAACACTTTGGTTCCTAGCCACTTATCATCAGAGAATCTGTCTCCGATTCTGACAGCAACAAGGGGCAGACAGCAAGTGCAAAGCTGTATGGAAGCTTCTAATTCTCTGGTTATCTCACTCTTCTTCCTATATCTTTTGTGTCTTGTCATCTCTTCCAGGGTGCTTTTCTTCCTCTGGATGCTCCCTGGGGGCATGGATCTGTCATTGTTTTTTAGCTTCCCTTACGCCATTCAGATCTGTAATAAATTCTGGAGAAGGTCACTGTCACCAGTATACTGCAGTACAAGCATCACAGAGAAATGGGGTCTGTCCCTAGAGACAGGAAACATCCTGAGCTTCAGAGACAAGAACTCAGCCCTGCTCACATGGCAAAAGCTTCATGTACCTCCAGTGGAAATCCTATCAACTCCCAGGTCCAAGGCTCCCACTGTCAGAGGTTATGTTTTGTAGCAGTCCTCGAAGACACAAGGCACTGTGTCCTGTAGCAGGGATGCTTAATCTGATCTTACTATGGCTAGACTCCAGAAAAAAAATGAGGTGTTTTTCAATATTTGTAAATATTCCTGCCCCAGTGGAATGAAAAATGGAACTGTAAGAAACGTTCAAAGGCAAATAATCTTAAGAAACAAAAATTAGATCCCCAGACATCAGTTAAAATCCTTGATTTTTCTTGAAGACTATTTATTTATGGGTTTTATTTATAATTTATGGCTGTACCAAAAGCTTTTGTGACATTATTGAAGGGAGAGCAAGGCTCGGGATGACTGCATCCTGAAGCTGCCTGGTTCAAAACCTACCAGACAGTTGTGAAGAAGCTGAGGATGGCAATTTCCCTGCCTCCAGAGGTTTTTTCCAGAATATCATCAGATGATGCTTAGCCACACACTTGTGAGGTTTTGGCAAGTTTTTTTTTCTTTTGGCTTAGAAAATAATTATTCTGAGTACTCCTGTTTTTAATGTCCACATCTTCACCCTACTACCTGGCAGGATCTTCTGGAAACGGGGCAGGGTGGCAGGGGATCCCAGTGTTATCATTTCTGCAAATGGAGCAGCTTCTTCCTTCTGGTGTCCTCTACCCCACAGCAGCTGTGGGCTTGAGTGTTTGGAGGGAGGGTAACAAGAAGCCAGAAAAATTTAGGGATGTGATCCGGCTTTGAGGAAACAGGTGTGGTCATCACCAGTTATGGAGGATAAGGCTGGGGACCTGAGACTGATCCCATCCCTACCACAACCAGGCACAGCCAGCCGTGTTGCTCACTGATAACCACAACCTCTCCTCTCTGCACTGCTCGTCCCTCTCCCCACCCAGGAACAGCAGCAACAGGCAGAGAAGCAAACCCTGTCCCTTGGCCATCGCTGGAGATATAAAAAGATTGATTCAGATTTTACCTATTTTATACTCATATATGTGATATGAAAGTAATATTAAGAAAGCTATTCTTTACAGATAATTCTGAGCTTGCGATACAGAAAAGTATATAATCTCCAGTCAAATATGGAAAATAAACTCAACCTTTTACGTGCAGCCCTCTGCAATTTTAGCTGAGGGAAGATAGCATGCTATAATTTTGAATCATTGACTGAAAACTTGTTCACTGCAACGTATCATTGCTGTGCTCAATTTTTCCACATTCACATTTGTGCTGACACTGCTCCAGTGAAATGCTAATCTTGTCTAATTACTAACACCGAGCAGTTAGGAAGCCTGTGGGTTGAATGTATATATTCAGTACACCAATATAGCTGCATCAGTGCAAAGCCCCAGCAAATGTATTTCTTGATAGGTGTAATTCAGCAGGCTCTGGGTAGAGGTCATAATTAATGACCACCCAGGGCTCAGAGAAGAAGGTTTGTGAGGCTGCTGCTAGATTGAGATCAGACACTTGTTTGGGAAAAGAAGGTCTACAGGGGAGAAAAGATGACATGATTTGTAACCAAAATATTAATAGAAAAAATGTTCTAGAGCTCATATAATAGCTTGCTAGACAAAATCCTGTAGACAGACAGTGAAATGTATGTGTCAAAATCAATTAGGACCTTATGAAAGTTTAATCAAAGTTTATGGTAAATAATTCTACCCCAGATAAATCTACATTTCATTAGTTTTTTTATTGCTACTCATTTAAATTGACATGATTATTGTGCAGAGCAGAAACTTCGTTGTCATAAATTAATCTAAGTATGGTCCAGGGATCAGTTTGGGGTAAGCTCTTTGCTTCCTGATAGAATCCTTGGTGTTGCTCCAAGAAGCAGTTCAATATTTAAAAAAAAACATCGAAGTCTTATGTGTACATATGCCCCCAGGCAGAGACTGAACAGGTCTCTTCCTGTACACTCAAGTGCCACATCTCTGGCTAAACCATTAGATTTTGGATTAACAAATCCCTCATTCTCTCTGAAGTGCAGAATAAGTTCAGCTGAAGGACTGGAGGACTGCATCTCCCCTGCCTATCCTGTACCAGTGCAGTGCAGGCACGTACCATTCCAGTGATGGGGAATTCTGCAGAGTCTTCCTCATAAGCTCTTGTCACTGTTCAACACTGGCCCAGCAATTAAACGGAATAACAGATTTTTCTATTAATCCCCCTCTCCTCCCTGATAAGGAAAGGAGAGAGAATAAGGGAAAGAGACTTATGGGTTGGAAACTAAACTACACAACTTTAATGAAACAGTAATGATGAATAGGAAAAATTACAAAATATATACAAATATACAGGAAAAGATTGATCCCACGTTCCTCCCCCTTTTCCCCCAGTAACTCTCACGTCACCACCGAGGCTGCAGGGCAGCCCTGGGAAAGTCCAGGCTGGACTCGTGGGGTCAGGAGCAGTCGGGAGCTGGAGGCAGGAACACACAGATTCAGGCTGGCACATATCAGGACCACAGGCAGAGGAACAGATGGAATCCTCCCAGGATGCCGAAGCACACAGGGAACCAGTGAAGGAAGGGCAGGAAGAACAGGAAGAAGGCAGGAAGGAAGCAGGAAGGAGTTGACCCTCGTGATCCCTCAAATTTATACTGAGTATGACGTGTATGGGATGGAATACTCTGTTTGGTCAGTTCTGACATCTATCTTGTCTCAGGCCTCCCCAAAGGAGGGGTTCAGGTGGGACCTCTTTACTCCTTCTGCAGGGTAAAATGTTCCTCAGAGCTGAGCAGTGTCCTTGAGTCTGCACATCAGTCTCTGGCAGTAACTATAAACATCCAGTGTTATCAGTCCTAGAAGCAGACACTGTCTGAGAAACTTGCTGTTAGTTTCAGCAAGTGCAGCTACTTACAAGAAACTTAGCTGAAAGCAAAAGTACAAACCAGAAAATCACCTTTATCGTGGCCCAAACCAGGACAGCTCTTTTGATGCATCAGTAACTGTTCCTTCTTCCTCAGACACCTTTGTGAAAATCTGAATGTATCCAGGTATGTTTTCTGCATAAATACAGCAAAGCTTACAAGGGACTCAAGTTTCCAGGTGTTGGAGTCCACACAGGTTCCTTATTTGAAACCAAGACCTGTTAACTCTGTATGAACAAAATAGTGATTGCACTGGTCATATCTGTCTATTTGTGTGCTGACTGTGGACTGCTATGCCTGAATGTATGTTTACCTGGAAGAATTCAAAGACCTGACATAGGTGCAGGTGTCATGTGTGGAATGTGTGTCTGCACAGTCAGCAACATTTGCTTTAGCCAAAAGAATATTGGTTTTAATCAGGGTTGGATGTCATGGAAAGTAATTCTAGAAAGTATTCAGGGAAGTCAGAATGCATGAAGTGCTCAGAACTTTGTGTCAGAAAGTGTTAATTAAATTCTTGGCAGTGTAAAGAGGGAAGTTATGAGCAAGGGTGAAAGTCAGCTTTTACCTTTCTGTACATTATTGGCTAGACTAAGCTTAGAGTAATGCAAAGTCTGGTATACTTTTATTAACATGTTAATGAAAAGTTCCTGTGAGTGGAAAAATACCCCCTCAAAAAAACTGTGGGCTGGAGTAAGTAGAATTCCTTAGAAGGTGTAAAGAGCACCATCACTTTAGCTAAGTAAGGAATAGTTCAAGGTGACCTCAAGAGGAAAATTACCAAAGAGTGGAAATGTTCTTCACTTCATAATTATAGACAAAGGCATAACAAGAAATGATGGTTCAAACCAAGGCTAGACAAATTTAAATGAGAAATAAGGCACAAATGTGTTTTAGGGAAGTTATAAAATATTGAAGCAAACTACTGAATAAAGTGGTTGATTCTTCATCTCCTGATGTCTCCAAATGCCCTTCTGAAGTTTTCCTGAGTCAAAAACAAATGATCAGACTCAGCACAAAGATCACTGCATGAAATTAAGCGGTCAGTGTTTTGGCTGTTTGGACCACTGAGGCTTTAGATTGTACCTTTTTATCAGATACAGATGATGTAATTTTACCTTTAAATTGTAAAGTTTATCAGTATGCTTGAAAAGCATTCCTTGGGTCTGTAAACAAAATCAATCAATTAGCTATCAATATGGTGGGTAGGAGTTTGATTAGAAATGCAAAATATCAGAACATCCTTGTGATAAATGAAGCAGCTGAGACACAAGTGGTTGAACAGGAGTGGGGCAGGTGATTGGTCTGAGAGCAAGTGGAGTGTTGTTTCAGAAAGAGTAAAATCTGTGACATTTCTGGAACTCCTCGCAGTACAAAGAGCTGCAGGAACATTCATTGGTAAAAGTAAGGTCGATTCAGTGGCTGTCTTAATTTCCTGCAAATAAAACACCTCTGTACAAAAAAGAAATAAACACGAATGAATACTATAACAAATATCAATTCCTCAATTGTCTAGGCAGCTAAAAAATTTAATTTATGTTTATAAAAATTACCATGAAAATATGAGGAATCTTCACATTTTGCACTGATCTTCCTCTTTCTGGCCTCATCATGTGCTTGAGACTTTTCAACCTGGACAGGAGCAAGCTGAACAGCCCCACAGCAGACTAAATGTCTGGAACCAGGGGAGCTATCACTGCTTCCAGAGGCCTGGGTTGGGAGGGGCATCCTGTCCTTGTCCCCATCAAACCAAGCCCTGGACACACCAGGGAACACGTTTGAGTTTCTCCAAAACTTATTTGTGCAACTCAAGCTTCCCTACAAAAAGCAGAGCATGCCAGCACAGTCGGTCAAACTCAAGACCCATTCTTTCACCTAGGGACCAGAGGAAACAAAAAGCATGGGATGGGCCAGGCCACCTTCTGCCCAGCCACCCCTGGGTGCTCTAGCTCCTAGAAGAAGAAACAAATGCCCATGTTAATCTTAAAGGGAGCTGGCAACCTGTCTTCAATGAGAGCTTTTAATCCACTGCTCCTATGGAAGTGAACTAAATTGTACCATCAAGGACAGCTTTAATTCTGCATGCAAGGGTTTATTCTGCTCCATTCAGAAGTAAATTCAGATGAACTTTCCTGGGAATTTAGATAGATTAACCCTTATTCATACCAGTGGGAGCAGCACTAGCCTATTACAGGCATTCTTATATGCACTGACTGGGTGATATCCAACAGTAGGTCACCAGCTTCAGATATTGCCTCACTGCTGTTTATGGCACCTCGGTGTCACATTGCACCATGTGGCACCATATGTGAACCCTACCTAACTTCTTGCCACATTTGCAACATAAAAGGTCAGGCAGGTGAATAAATATGTGTGAAGCCCAAGCAATGGACTCTCATTGGTATAAAGCATCTCTTTGACCTTCTGCTAGTGAAAAACCTTTGCACCGGATTTGCTTTGCCCTGGGAAGACAGTGCATGGTTTTGTGAATTTTGTTTGGTCCCATCCCTTCCTCAGTGCTGGTGAAGATGAAGAGAAACAGAGGAAGGAAATTTAAACCTTTCTCCTCAAGGCAGAACATCCATTTGGAACACTGTTATTATTTGGGACGGTAACAAGGAAGAAATTAACTGCACAGCAAGGTATTAGCAAATTTCTTCCCTCCCATTCCACTGACAGAAAGCCCCTGCTGCACATCCATCATATATTTATATTTCACCTCCTCTTTTCGCTCTCCTTTCTGAATTTCTCCAGATAATACAACTTTGTTGTCTCCTCTCCAGCTCCCCAAAGTTCTTAATTATTGAATAATCTCAGTTTCTCTCTTTCAAAAAGACCTGAGAACTCCCCCTTGCTGTGAGGGCTCTCCAGCGACACCCTACTTGACTTGTATTTTCAGCCTCTTCTTTGCATCCCATGGGCAGTTATCACCCCTATGTGTAAGAGACTGTGTTTTTATTATTCTGAGAAAGGCGAGGGTGCCTCCAGCATCAAATCCTTCAGCAGCATTGCAGCATTCCAGTGCTTCTCTTACTTCTCCATTTACCAAATCAGGGGTCCAACAGCTCTTGTAAATGGGCATCTGACCTGATTGCTGCTTTCTTGAGCCTTGAGGTAAAGGTCAGCACTTAGGTGTGACTTTGGTATGCCAGGTGAGGTCTCAGCATGCTGAAAGTTTTCGAAAAAGAGGATATTTGTCCTGATGACACCACCCTTTTTGGCAATGAGGATTTGCCTTCAATACTGGCCCTGCCTCTCCCTTCTGTGTCCTCACCTCTCCCTCTCCATCTGCTGTTAGGCAGGGGAAGGCAGTGACCCCCTGAGAATTTCCTAATATTTGCAGAATGCCTGGACTTTTGATTCTCTTCAGGAATTTTGGGAACACTACAGCATCCCAAAGCTCTTCATGGACACTGTGAGAGAAGAAACCTGAAGCTTCAGAGATTTTGTACTGGCAAAAAGCCCAAAAAGCTTCCTTTTTTGTTTGTTTTTTGTTGTTGTTGTTCTAGCTACAAGCAGATGAAAGGCAGTCAGTCTGTGACTACAATTAAGCACAAATTGTGGTTTGTGGTTCTGTGTCCAATGCTAAAGCATCTGCAAATACTGCCACAGTATGATTGAAGCAATAATTTCCCTTCTGAATCAAAAAGAGGCCTGGAAAAACTTGTTTTTTGCTAAAATCACCATGTTCTATGCAAATGTATTTGTGTGCTTGTATTGTCACAGGCTTCCTAGGCTTGGTCCTGAATTTACTGACAGTCTTGCTTGTAGAAGAACAACACAGAAGACACAGGCAAGCAGATCTGCCAGAAGAGAGCAAGGAAGACTTGATTAAAATGGCAAACCAAATGCAGTGTGTCCACAAAGGAGCTCTGTTGGCACATGGGCTCTGCAGAGCCCTCTGGCAGCTGTAGGGCTGAATCAGTTTGACTGCACAGCAGTGGGGCCAAATGGGGACGTGGTCCTTGGCCCACAGTTCTGGTCTCTTCTGCTCTGCAAACTTGAGGTCCTGTGGCTCCCAGAGCTGGCAGTCCCAACACAGTTTGCTCAGCCACTGTCTGCCACACAGGACTGGTTCTTGAGCCACGGCTGCACTGATGGGAAGGCTATTAGGTCAACCCATCCCTCCCAAGAATAATTGCAGAGTAGTTTGCCTTGCTCTCCACGGGTGAGGGCAGCACAGTGCACAGCATTGCAGTCACCAAGGTTTATGTGGAGCTGAGCTGCACTGGAGCCCTTGCATCAGGCAGGCAGCAGCCCAAAGGCTGAGGCAGCTTAATCCAGCAGGAGGAGGAGGAGAAGGATAAAGGCTTCATCAGAAGAATGTGTAAGCAGCTTTTGCTAAGAATGATGTTCATTCTCCTGAGAAATGGAGGTCTTCTCCTCATAGTTCTATATGAACATGGAGCAAAACATACATTATATAAGCAACTGAAAAACAAATCTTATAACAAAAAGTGCCTGACACCTGCTTACAATAGCTGCTCCTGTGCCCCCAGCAGTGCATGTGCCTGGCTGCTGTGTTAGGCACACAAGGAACAGAATTTCCCAGGAACTTTCAACCATGCAGGTATGTTGCATGCAAGAAGAGGTTACATTCCTTGTGGGTATGAAGATGATTCTCAGAACGTGCAGAATAGCAAGGCTGAGTACAGCATATACACAGAATTCACTGAGAATGACAGCTATTGGTATACTTCCAAAATCTGAGCTGGATTTTGGCCAAAATTATGGATCCAGAGGAACACTGTCATGAATCACAAGCCTCTTTCAGCTTGTGAAAGATGTTGATTTTTTTTTTAAAACTACGGTTTAAAGATTCTCTGAAATGGATTCAACACACTTCAAAAGTCTGAAGATCACTGACACTTTCCCAGCCTCTGTCAGTATGAGCAACAGGAGGACTCTGAGGGGATTTCTCCTGAAAGATTTTTAGATAAATCTGGAAATTCTTGCATGGCATTGTCCAGAACACAATTTCTTCTTTCTATATCCTGTATATGAAGGTTATCCATAATTTGTGACAATGGTTTGGATCTCCAGTGGAGAACTCTTCATTGAACTTGTTAAGAAGACTTGATGAGGAAGGTAGCTTGTGCAAGGGGCTGGGGGATCTGGAAGACAGAGATGGACAAAGTGGCAGCAAATGACTCTCAGCAGAAAAGATGAGCAAACAAATAGGAGTCAGTGGCTTGGATGCTGGACTCCATGAAATACGAGAATGAGTTCAATCTTGTGCAATGGTAAGGAGCTGGGCTGAAAAATTAGTCAGTTCCTGAAGTTAGCAAATGTAAAGATCACGTCTGCAATTCAAGGTAAGAAAAGTGAGGAACAAGCTTCTTTCAACAAAACTGTCATTTTGAGAGGTGTGTTGATGGAGCAGACAGGCAGTAAAAATATCTCTATGCCAATTAGGTTGAATGTCAATTGGAAAAGACTTGCAGAATGCATTACAGACTGTTATTTTTAGGAAGTTTCAGTAGGAAAACTAGAGAGGAGATGGACAGTAATTAATGTAAATTGCAAAGGAAGGCCCAGGAAATCAAATGTTAACAGCCACCACAAAGAAACAAAGTGAGTTAATCATAATTATTATTACAGTATGTATCAGGGGAATTAATAATCATTAATTAATTGCCATCAGTGCAATCCTAACTATCTCCCAGTGCATTTGCATGTTCTCTACCTCTTATTTGGTCTCATTATTTTAAAGAGATGCTGTCAAATTAAAATCCAAGCTTTAAAAAAAAAAAAATTTAAAGCCATTGTTCTTCCCTTCCTGCCATTATGTCTTTGCAGTTCAGTACTGCTATTTTTAAAAGTTTCTCTCTTCATGCACAAAAGCTGCAAAAGGAAAAACAAAAAACTGTTGTGGAACAGTGATAATCATTAAAAAACATGACACCAAAGATTCAAAGTAAACAAACTAGAAAATCTGTTTCTTTCTGTTTTCTTCTAGGACTCAAAACCTACCCCAAATGAATACAGTACCTGATTAGAGCTTTTCCTCTGGATAAATGTCATGCAGAGTTACAGAAAATAATCAAAGCTTCAGCTATGTTTCTCTCGTGTTTCTTAAGAGAGCTGCATTTTCCAGGAAAAATTTCTGATGGGTTTCTGATCAGTAGGGAATAGATCATAGATAAATGCAGGGGTTGCTGTAGCAGATACATTGAGATGAACTGAAAGCGAAAATTGAACATTCCTTAATATTATGTTGTCATTCTAGGGAATGATGCTACCAGAGATTTTTGAACCCTTGTTATTTCTCATTTCAGAGATGGACCCCCTAGGAACAAGTCGTACATAATTTGACTGATGTTTCACAGTATGCAGTGTTATTTGTGGTTTTTACCCTTTACACCTGGTCACAGTTGTCATTTTTTATGTGTTTATAATGTCCCTTTTGTCTGTGTATTTTAGTATCTTCTGAAGAAAAAAAAAACATTTTTAAAGCTTTGATCTATTTCCCAAGACCATTCTGCAGTGGAAGAGTAGTTGTGGGTAAGCCCTCACTCCCAATTTGTCCAAGCTTAAAACAAACAAACAAAAAAACCATTCAGCCTGTATACTGCATTAAATGTGTATAAATCCCATAAAACTCGAGGCTAGAGGTTGTATCTTTTTATTAAATGATCTTCTAGGCTTGGAAAAATTAAATTGTTCCATCTAATTAAGATATTTATTTTACCCATATAGTAGTGTTTATTACAAAGCTTTGGGTAGCTGCTGTTCTCAGGCCTGAAATGAGCACTGACAGTGATACCAGGATGTTCAAGCCCTCTGTCCATAAAATTATAGAACCATAGAATTGTCTGGGTTGGAAGGGACCTCAGAGATCATCAAGTCCAACCCTTGATCCACTACCGCTGCGGTTACCAGACCATGGCACTGAGTGCCACATCCAGTCTCTTTTTAAATATCTCCAGGGACGGAGAATCCACTACTTCCCTGGGCAGCCCATTCCAATGTCTGATCACCCTCTCGGTGAAGAAATTCTTTCTAATATCCAACCTAAACCTCCCCTGGCACAACTTAAGACCGTGTCCTCTTGTCTTGCTGAGAGGTGCCTGGGAAAAGAGACCAACCCCCACCTGGCTACACCCTCCTTTCAGGGAGTTGTAGAGAGTGATGAGGTCTCCCCTGAGCCTCCTCTTCTCCAGGCTGAACAGCCCCAGCTCCCTCAGCCTCTCCTCATAGGGTCTGTGCTCGAGTCCTTTCACCAGCCTGGTTGCCCTCCTTTGGACCTGCTCCAGCACCTCAATCTCCTTCCTGAACTGAGGGGCCCAGAACTGGACACAGTACTCGAGGTGTGGCCTCACCAGCGCTGAGTACAGGGGAAGAATCACTTCCCTGGACCTGTTGGCCACACTGTTCCTGATACAGGCCAGGATGCCATTGGCCTTCTTGGCCACCTGGGCACACTGCTGGCTCATGTTCAGCTTCCTCTCAATCCAAACCCCCAGGTCCCTCTCTGTCTGGCTGCTCTCCAGCCACTCTGTGCCCAGCCTGGAGCTCCCCATGGGGCTGTTGTGGCCAAAGTGCAGGACCCGGCACTTGGACATGTTGAACCTCATCCCATTGGAATCAGCCCATGTCTTTTTGTCCCTTCACCAGCCAGGAAAGCACCCATCTGCTCCCACCCCAGCTGCAGCCCAGCTCTCATGGCACGGTCAAGAGAGTGGGTTTGGGTGGCTGTCCTGTTCTGCAGGATGGCTTGGAATGTAGGACAGCAGGTGAAGATGCTGGGAGCCTCTGGGAGCAGATCAGCAGTCCCCCATCCAAAACAGGAGCTGGAAGAGCTTGGCTGGAATGCCTGGCTTCTCCATACCATTCCATCTCCCCTCTGCTTGCCTGGATCCTATGTCATGAACACATGAAGCCCAGGGACACCCAGGGACAGTGAAGGCCACGCTTCCCATGGCCAATGTCTATCAGAGGCTATGGGAGGGCATAGCCTTCTATGCAACACTTTGAATCTAAGAGGACTTAGAAGCCACCCATATTCTAACACAAAAAGACCAGGGGTAACACAACCACACACACATGAAGGGGTAGACACAAGCAGAGCTCCCTTTAAGGACTTCTCTGCTGATGAAGATCTCCCTCTCCTTTGGTGATAAACTGACTTACTTCTCAGACACTGATAAATTCTTGAGTCCTGCTCTTATCCAGCCTCCTGAATGGCTGTGTCCTGTGATAAACTTTGCAACCTGTGCATGGAGGAATTAAAAAACAGTGTTTTGGGGGGAATTAAACATTTGCACAAGTTTGGTTTCTAAACTGAGATCTTCAAAAGCATCAGGGTCTGATTCACCTGTGAGAGTTATTTATTATTGGAACTGCTCTCAGTGGTGTCATCTCAGGACCCTCTCCCAGGGCAGTGGGAGTTTGCCACACACCCACCACAGCACGGTGATGAGAGAAAACCTGCTGGCTGCCTGAGGAGCTATGGGCCCCTCTCAACATTTTATCCTCATTACTGGTTCAGTCATCTGCACTTGCACACTTCCTTGAAACTCCTGTGGAAGAGAGGAGTGCATTAGAAAGGAATGTAAAGCCTTTCAGAGAAAACAGCAGTGTCTCGATTTTCTAAATGAGAATATATTCCCTGTTTTCAAAATGTTTTTCAGTTTTGCCCATCTCTAGGTTTTTGAGTTCAGGTCACTGTTACAAAATGTAGTGCCAAAAAGCTATCACAATCCCATTTTTGTTTCTATCTCATTGTCAAAGAGTCAAAGACCCTCCTGGAAAGTCTTGAGGTTCAGACTGGCTCCCCTCTCTTTCTAAATTCCTTCTCAGAGAGGTGTCTAGGTGCAACTGGATACAATCTTAGCCCCTCACTGGAAGTTTGAACCCAAGATTCTGCAAAAGAGTCAGGTTATTGCAGCTTGAGCTGGGTGTCTCCAGGGAAGGAGTAGTCTACCTGTGCCTTGTAAGGGCTCACAATCTCTCCACAGAACATGCACACAATCCATTATCCAATCAATAGCAACATTTGTAACATGAAAAATTAATGATGAGATAAAGGCAACTCAATCAAAAGTGAGATATTTTCTAAAAGTAATGCTAAGGAAATGAAATTTAAAGAAAAAATATTTTTTTAAAATAATAATAAACAAATGCATTTAATTTTTAAAAAGCATCCAGAATATTTTATAAAAGTAATGTTAAACAAATGCACTTAAAAACATAAAAATAAAGTTTTAAAAAGTTATATTCATGACTGTGACCTGAAACAAGCTGTTCATAACATGTTTGATTGAGTTACCTTTATCTCATTATTAAATTTTTGTGTTACAAATTGTGTGACATACACTTGAACACACACACAGCTTCCTGCTACAAATCAGAGCCCTGTGAGCAGAGTTGTTGCTCCCCCAGGTCCTGCTTACAGAGTTCCAAAGGTGATTTTGTGAAGACATTGGTCACTGATGGCTTTCAGTTGGTGGCAGACAACTCTCCTTGGGCCCTTCCTGTCATGTCTTAGTGTCTTACTGTCCTAGGAGGCTTGCTAAAGGGATTTTTCTCTATATTAATCTATCCTTAGGACTTTTCCAGGTAACGGTTTAACTAGAGATTAATAGTTCAGTGCAGCCTAAGATTCTAATATCTCAGCTACTTATGCTAAGCAAAAAAACAAACCAGGGCCTAGTCTGGCCAAGCTCTAAATGGAAGTACAAGCAAACCAATATTCATTTTAATCCCCAACACCCATTCAACACTGGCAATCCAGCAGAGGTAGGATCCTGGGGAGATCTTGTTTTCACAAGTTTTCTAATGTGAAGCCCGGAGTTCTAAAAAGTGAACTGATGATATTGGGGTTTTTCTGAGCCTATACATTGAATCCTTTTATTTTTTCCGTTGCTGTCCTCAAAAATTACTTGCTTGGTCTCAGTCTGAGTTGTGTTTCTGATTCACCAGCTCCCTACAGTGACTGTCTTCCCTTCCATCTCCAGCTGAATACCATTCACATGGATGCAGAACTGATGAATTTAATCTCAGTATGTATCAGCTTTCAAAAAGAGGGACACTTAAGAAACACATTTTTAATTAAAAAATAATTTAGTAGTTTTTTCATCTTTCCGAAGGACATCTTGCTTCTGGAAGACTCACTGTCCCTCTTCTCTGCATCGTGTAACTAGGCTATATCTAAGAAGGATTAGATACGCATGAAAAGCAGAGCCTGTAGCTTTTCTGTATGGTTAAACCAGCATCATGACATGTTGGATATGGGAAACATGAGATGGAAAGAGACTCTTTCGTTCTTTGGGTTCAGACCCATGATATCACATGCCACCCACAATATATAATCCCCTTCTTCAAAATACTGTACTGTGTCTTAAAAGTAACTTATTTTTTT
Organism: Florisuga fusca; assembly: GCA_038090715.1. Classification (NCBI taxonomy): domain Eukaryota; kingdom Metazoa; phylum Chordata; class Aves; order Apodiformes; family Trochilidae; genus Florisuga; species Florisuga fusca. The sequence continues at coordinate 62,539,894 of JAAWXA010000003.1, read as the reverse complement.
GCTCATACTCTTCCTATTGAAAAACTGCTGCCAGGATGTCATTATTATGGGCAGAAATGGTTTAATTTTCTGCTGAAATCCATTCATGGTTATACACACTTGTTCTTATGCTAGCACTGCCATGCAGCTTTTCTCTTGGTAGACATTTACCCCCTGATGTCACATATCAATCAAAACTGTTTCTCTTCTCAGTCTTTACTTTCCTAGGTTTAAAAAGCCAAATTATATGATCATTTCTCCATTCCCCACTTCTCCTAGGTATATAACTTGGACTTGGGACAGGTTGAATTTATCTTTCTTGAACATAAAACCAATATGCAAATAGGAAACAAACTGCATATGGCTTTTGCAACGCTGTAACCATTCATCATGTGTAAATATACTGTATTGCTCCTCTGGACAAAGTTTTAGCACTATAAAGTTGATCTTGTGCAGGAATAATATTTGTTACAGTAACACAGTCGTGTGCATGGTGGGGAGTCTAAAACTGATTCTACCACACACCTGTTTTTACCTTTTCTATTTTTGCTGTCAGAGTCTACTGTAGAGAGACTGCACCAGGTTCACATATGCATGTTTTTTTAATCCTCTTCAAAAGCCAAAGGGGTTCGAGCATCTGGGGGTCATACCTACTGGGTCCTTAGAGAAAAGTACATTTATCTGGAGTAGGGTATTGAAGATAGACAGCAGGATTTATTCTGAAGAAGGAATTGACTCAAGACAAAGCCTGGAGAATATCTGAGTAATCTTGAGGAGCTGGCCAAATGTCTTCCACATGCAGGGGGGGAAACAGAGCAGTCTGAGCAGACAAGCTTGAATTTGCTGTCTTCAGCAGTCTGCCATGAAGGTTTTAAGACAGTGGTATGCATCTCATTTTTCAGTATGTATTTTCCTGGCCAACCTAAAGCTAGAGAGGATGCTTTATTTCTGATGTAGGCAGGGGGGGCTAAATATTGCCACTGCAGACATCTATAAAGAGATATTTTGGTTTTATATTTGTTGCATGCTCAGATGATAGGGAAGGAGAGTAGTATTATTGCAACTCATCATGCATGTATCATGCAACTGAGATACCCCTGTCCCATCACTGATACCTGCAGCAAAACATTGCTGCCTATACTGACCTGTTTTTCTGTTCCTGGTGGCCTTCTGAATGATAATCTGCTGCGTTCATTAACAGTCCATTAAAATTGATGGACCATTAAAGCCTGCCCCATAAATCTGGCAGCAGTCAGCAGATTAAATTCAAGGTCCAGCCAAATGTATCAGAAACAGTTTCTTGCTGACCACAGCCACATCAACTGAGACTTGTGTCTGAAAATGAAATACTGTAATCTCTCTGGCTGTTAGCTAGCCTGCTGTTACTTGTGCTAAGGCTTCCCCTGCTGTGAAGATAGCTATATTTACTGTGGTTATTTATTCAGCACCATATTATGTTTAGCTGTTAATCATATGGTGACAGACTCTGTTTCATTTGGTGAAGTGGAAGAGAACACTTAAGTGTAAAAAACACCACTTGCCGTTCAACCTTTCTTCTCCAACTTGAATTGCCTGGTCTTGATACAATAAAAGGACTTTTAAAAAGGTTTACTCATACAAAGATCTGTTAGGATCATAACATCACTAAATCATATCGCTGAGTACCACATCTACATATCTTTTAAACACCTGACTCAACCATTTCCTTGGACAGCTGATTCCAGTGCCTGACAACCCTTCTGGTGAAGAAATTTTTCCTAATATGCAATCTAAACCTCCCCAGGTGCAACCTGAGGCCATTTCCTTTTGTTCTATCACTTGTTACCTGGGAGAAGAGACCAACACCCACCCTGTTACAGCCTCCTTTCAGGTAGTTGTAGAGGGCAATAAGTTCTTCCCTCAGCCTCCTTTTATCCATACTAAACAATCTCAGTTCCCCCAGACACTCCTCATATGACTTGTACTCTAGACCCTTCACCAGCTTGGTTCACCACTTCAGTGCTTTTTTTATAGTGAGGGGCCCAGAACTGAACACAGTACTCAAGGTGCAGCCTCACCAGTGCTGAGTACAGGGTCACCACCATTTCCCTACTCCTGCTGGCCACACCAGTTCTAATAGAAGCCAGGATGCTGTTGGCCTCATATTCAGCTGGCTGTTGATCAACAGCCCCAGGTTCAGAGCTGCTTCTGGGCAGCTTTCTAGATGCTCTTCCCTAAGCTTACAGTGTTGGCTGGGGCTGTTGCAAGAGAAGTGCAGGGCCTCATACAGTTAACCTCAGTTTATCAATCCAGTCTGTCCAGCTCCCAAACACAGAGCTTTCCTACACTCCACCAGATCAACATTCTCACCCAATCTGGTGTTGTCTTCAAACTTGCTGAGGGTGCACTAGTCCCCTTGTCCAGACCTTTGATGAAGTTATCAAGAAGAACTGGCCCCAGTACTGAGCCCTGGGGAGCTCTTCTTACAGAAAAGACAAATGCAAATAACATTTCCTGCTCTTTACTCCCTACAGCCCATATAATCCTGCATACACTTGTGCACTGCTGTTGATGGGATTAGTTCTCCTCACATCACTAGGACTGTTTGCAGGTGTTAAGTTATGCACCTTCAGAAGCCTCCATAAAATCTCAGCTATAGAAAATAGCTACTGTGTCATTTTCATATTTTGTTAATGACACTTTAGTCTTTTTATGAACTAAGATTCCTGGGTATAAGTAGGATTTCTTACACCCATAAATGCAATTCAAGCTGTCTGAAGTAAAGCATCCAGTTCAAGTGAGTGGTCTAGGGTTTCCAGAAGACAGAAGAGAGAGGACCTGCCCAAATGGCAAACGTTTATGGGGTGTGGAACAAAAGGTCTTTTGTGGAAATACTTTATGGCTTAGTGAAGGCAGGATGCATTTTAAGGATGAAAGCAGGTAGAAGGAATTCCCTCCTGTCTCACAGATGAATATTATTTCAGAAAACAACATCCTGCTACACGTGACAAAAAGATAACACTGTAGAGAGTTTGTTTCATTTTTATAGGACAAGCTAACTCTTCAGTAGCTTTTTTAATTTTATTCTATATGAGCCTATTTTTGGTCCCCTCAACACCAGAGAAAACTGACTGGATGATGATAAGGTCATAATGTTTTCTTAATTTTAACTCAAAGCTACTTATGCACATAAAAAAAGAAAAATTATCTCTAAGTGATTTTTATGCATTTCACTGAAAAGCAATACATGTAAAAGGATAGGATAGAATAGAGAAAAATATGGCTGAGTAGCAGCATAGCAGATCCATAGAATAGCTTATATCATGACTAGAAGATATACCTAATAATTTCTGAAAATCTACTTCTTCAATTAATCACATAGACTTTTGGGTACAAAATACTGCTGCTCTTTGGCAAAGATGTAGGTGTAGCCTTATTTTATTACTCAGATTTTACCGAAAGTGATTAAAATATACTATAAAATCAACTACCTGAACTCGCATCCAGTTAAGATGGGAATAAAGAGATGAAATTCATAGTCATTTTTTCCAAGCAATTTTCAGGCTGCAGTTAATACAAAAATGATTACTAGACTAGTAGTGTTAACTTCTAGCTTACACTTGTTCAGGAGGCTAACAAGTTGTTATTAGCTTCAGATAAGTTAACTACTATTTCAATTTTTACAGGAATAAAAATATAGCACATTTTCCCAGTTTAATCATCTTCATTCCAATCTTTTATCCAGATTCATCAGTGGGTTTCAATTGAGTGACATCATTTTGTATCTAATATCTATTTAACAAAACACTCATCAACACACAGTTGCCAGCTGTTGTTCAAAGTCTGCACCCTGAGGTGTGGCGAGGGCCTTCACCTCTGGCTTATGCAGGAAGAAAAGATGATTAATTACATGGCTGATTGATCTGTAAAATGGATGCTATTTCACTTGCAGTGACTATAGCATCCTGAGCAGTCCTGTAATGTCAATCAAATTTCTGTCATCTGGTTTTGTGAGGTGCATGTGGTCACATATCTTCAATATGTTTTCCAAGAATTCCAGCATAACTTATCCCAGGAGAAATTGCATTACTTCATCTGATTTTTTTCTTCCTAAAACTCTATGAGAATCCGTACTTGATATTTGCATTTTGTTTTTTCAGTGTGAAATTAGTAAATTAGTTCCAGATGTGTTGCAGTTTGGGCATGGAGACTCCTGAACTTCTGTAAACCTTCTTAAGCTCTCTGTGATAAAAAGACTATAATAAATCTACTCACAAAGAAGATGTTAAAAAAATCTGAAGCTGCTGCAACAGCCTAATCATCTCTAAAAACACAGGCTTGCATGAAGCAAACATTTCTTTACGATAATTTCCCAGATTATCAGATTTTACACAGCAACCTCTACACAGTGGTGTACCAGACACCCTCAGCTTTTCTCATAACTCCTGATGGAGATGGAAGAGGATATGGTTTTGCACATAAGCTGGAATTAACTGCTGTATTGTAAAGGAAAACAAATGGGAGTAGCTGAAACAGGAGAGGATCAGCCCGGATATAAGGAGAAATTTTTCCCCATGAGGACAGTCAGACAGATGTGCAGGTTGTGCAGTCTTTGGAGCTTTTCAAGCCCTCACTGGAAGAAGCTTTTAGCAGCCTGTTGTGACTTCAGAGCTGAGCCTGCTGTGAGGAGGAGGTTGGGGCATGGTCCTTCTTGTCTCCCTGCCAGCCTAAGCTACCCTGTGATCCTGTGACTGCAGTCTCTCTTCTTTGGAGAAGAATTGGGGCCCAATGTAGCCCCTGAACTGCTCTGTGAGTCTTTTCAGGCAGACCATCCTTCCTTTGCTGTGCCCATGACATCGGGATGGGGATAACCTCTGACTGTTTCTTTCCTGTGGCTCTGCAATTTTAGGGCAGAAGCACTGTTAGGGAAAAGGAAGAACCCCAAAGTCACTCCAAGGGAGCTGCCAGGAACAGGCTGGCTGGGGTGGCAAGAAGAATATTTGTCCCCTGTGGCCAGCTAAATGTCCCAGCAGGCCAAATGACCCAGCAGGTTCCCTAAAGCCAGATTCCCCCTGCCGTCCCCCAGGAGCTGGGTTTTCATGGGAAATGTTCCTGAGGACATGGTTTAGACTTAGGCCACTATAAATCTTTCACAGTTTTCCCTAATGCTTCCTTTCAAGTTATGCTGTCAGATTCAGGTGACAGAAAATCCTCACTTAAGGCAAATATTAGACAGCTCCCCAGAAATTAATCTCATTTAGCTATTTTGCTGCTCTGCTTTTTTTCCCTGCACATCCACTAGGTAATAACTGAAAAAGATCCCAGCATCTCCATTGGTTGAATATGTAGTCCCTAGTATGACAGCAAAAGCTCTGTAAGGAACATTTCCTGTTTTTCAGCTGTTATTTCATATTTTCATTCTTTTGTGTATGTAAAATATCACGTAGTCCATTTTCGAGGACCTTTTTTTTTTTTATTATGGTGGCTCAAATTCTCGTGAAAGTCAAAAGGCCCGCAGCACTCTTTGGGGCTTAGAAGGATAAAGGCAGATCACAGCTTTTTGCTTTTTTTTTTCAAACCACATGCAGTGATGGTGTGCCATGCAAGGCAGCTCACAGTGTGCTGCCTAGACTGGCCTCAGCTTCCTATTACTTCAGTCACCTCTTATTTCAGTTGGGAAGGAGGTCGGTGACCATCCATGATTGTTTTCCTTCACCATTTTCTCTTTCCTATACACACATCTTTGCACAGCAACAGCCTCTAAGAAAATAGGTGATAGCTGTGAATTTACCCCAGTTCTGCTGCTCTGTGTGCTCACATTGACATCAGGGTGGTTGTGCCTGACTGATGCTGAAAAATGGCTGACTTTGTCAGTGTGCTGTCGATGAAGTGCAAAGTGGTTGTGTCGCCTCTGAGCAGATCAATTAGGTCACCCATCTGCATAAAATCTGCTGAACTGAACTAAAATCCTCATGGACATGAAGTTACATGCTTGTGTAAACATTTGCTAGTTATGATCTTAAGTCAAAAAGTAAAGGCAGGAAGCCTCAGGGCACAATTTGGGAAACATAAGACATACAGATCCCTGCAATGTCCTGTCTCCTTAGGAACTTTGATTTGTAACCTTGTGTTTTGTTCTCTATGGAAGAAGTGATGGCAATTTTGCATATTTCTTCTGTAAAGAAATCTTTTTGCCCATGACTTTTATTTGACTTGTTTGCTGCAAGTTTTTTTTCTCCTGACTGTCACTTCCAGCAGCTTTCTTTTCTGTTTGAATCTAGTTCTATCTTTCTGAAGAGGATTTGTCTCCTGATCTTTTTATCAGAGAAGTTTAACGATTTCTTTTGCTCATAGTTGGAATTTCTCAAATTTCTTTTGGTTTATCATTATCCTCCTCTAGTCAAGTGCCTGGGAGTGCATCCAGTTATCCAACTGCAATCTTTCCTAAAGACATATAACAGAGAACAATTACTTCTCTGTTCTTAGAGATTATACCCCATTGTGTAATATAGCAGAAGACTTTGTCTTCTGCAGCAGAAATCACAGTGCATTCTCATATTTAGCATGTTTAATTTGTTATCTACTACCAACTAAAAAATTAATAAGTTATTAGTAACTTCGGAGCACTTGTCCAAAGTCCCTCTGGGACTTTCCCCTTTAGATATGTGCTTCAGTCTCATTAATGCCATTATAATTCATTCATCACTCCCTAATGTTCTGTTAAATTCTTCTTTACTTTCAAAGATAGAATTAAGTATGTGTACGAACCATATTAATTTCTGACTCAGCAGAGGCCCTCCAGGAACTGATGAATTCAACATTTAGCTGCTGAATGACAGTCAGCCTCTTGCAGCAAGTGCAGTTATAAGTTAGATTATAAATTTTGGAGGGTGGAAATTATTGACTGTTTTTTCTTAAGCATGATTTTTCACCACTGGTGTCAAAGGGTTTTGTGCATCTGATGTCCATGAACAGATACTAGGAATTCATGCTATGCTTTACTTTCAGATATGAACTTTATTCATGGTATAGCAGGAGATGCAGTATGTCCCATGTTGTTTGGAGTCACTAAACTGAGTCTGTTCTGGCTGATAATATAACAAACATATTCAACCACAACTTTTTAGGCTGGCTGAGAAACATTGAATCTCCAGCCTCTCTTTTGAGCCATGGGACATTATCATTATTTAGGGTTGAAATGAAGCCAAGTAATATAGTCTCAGATTGTTCTGATTTTATCAGGAAGTTATATCTGCAGACAGGCTGGAAACAGACCCTTAGCTAACTTGTGCTTAAGTCAGTGTCTTTGCCAGCCAAGGGGTTGGGAACAGAAGCAGAAACCCCATAGAAGCCCATCTGACTGGAGCTGGGATTACATGGCCAAACTGCATGGGGATCAGTTAATCCTTTTACCCTTGTATCTGTACCTAGAAACTGCACTCAGCAGGCACCTCCAATAGTGAGGATGTGTTGGGAAAGAAGAGATGATATAAAAAGACCCTTGCAGGCATCCCTTTATGATCCATCTGCAGTTGCTGCACAGAGAGCAGTGGCTGTCAGCACATGCTGCTGAGGGACAGGGACAGGCTGCAATGACCCAGAGGAAAGACTTTGCCTCCAGACACAAAGACAGTCAACCCCATGGCAAGAGGGGACTGTAAAGATGAGAGGTCTGCTGTCTCACTGGATGTAATTTCTGAAGTGTTGAAAGAAGGCAGTTGGTAGCAATTTACTGGCAGAGAAACAGCATGGGAGTTGTTGATTGATTCTTATTGCCAGGTAGTCTGAGTGCAAACTTTCTGTGAGGAAAGGCCAAAGTGTCAAATACATATTTCACCGTTTTTGAGCACATCTACATCAAACTGGCAATGGGCAGAACCAGGGACCTCTCATTTCATGTATTATATGCTTCCAAAGTTCAATACCATTGTCATATAATTCAAGTGTTTGCTTCAATCATTATTCACATCTTCTGTTCACACTAGAATTGGGAAAATAATGAGAATATTATTCACAGACTGTATTAGTCCCCAAATTTCATGAATCTCATTGAATAAATTATTCAACCATTATTATCCCCCTCTTCCCTCTCACTCCTCCTCCCTGCCCCCAGGGACTTTCAGATTACTACCCACAAGGAGGAGCAGGCACAGCTGCAGGTGTTGGCCTAAGGCAGAGATACAGCAGCTGTCTTGCATGACCCACGTGGGTGGACATGAACATGCAATGCACAGTGTGCATGGCTCCTCTGTTTTCTTTCACATACGGGATCCCAAAAGATATTTCTGTACAGAAGCCCAAAATTACATCAGAGGCACCCTTAACTGAGTTACATTCTGTATAATATTTAAAGAGAGACACTTCCTTCAGAGGCAGATTGTGTCTGAGGTGGCTCTGGTTGCCACTGGCCAGGGACAGCCAGGGGAGCAGTGGTTTCTGCTTGGTGTCTGCAGGTGAGCTGTGCTTCTGCAGCTTCTGGGAAGGCATCAGTCAGGAGAGAAGCAGTGCTGTTCTAGATCTGTTATGGCAGTAGTGAAAGATTCTGCTTTCTAATAAATGGTATTAATTCAGGTAATTTTCTAAGTTCAGTGCTTAACTTTGGAATATTTGCAGTTATTGGTATGAAAGTTGTTATTCTTCCCCTTTAGTCAAGAAAACCTCAGGATAGGGATGCATGCCAAAGTCCTAGGAGTCTCGGAATTATGGGTTTCACATGTTCACAACCAGGAAACCTATTCTTGTGTGTCCACAGGGCAGGTGACTGTAACCCAGGCTGCCTTTGGAGCTCAGTAGGGTTCTTACTTGATGAGAGAAATTGTAGAGCACGGGGCTCATTTTACCCAGTCTCAAAGGTATAGACAGGATAAACTGCATCCCTCTGGTCCCTGTTTCTCTCTATTGGCTGTACAGAGACCTGATTAAACACAGACATCCACTCCCACTTTGTGGGTATCAACTGTTGATCCCGTAAAACCCAGAAGTGTATGACCTCAGTGGTTCTAACACCACATTGATCCCTGTGTGTCCACAGGACAGGGCAGGGGGCTGGGGAGCTACAGAAGAGCCCATAGCATCCCTGGTCAGGGTCCATTCACCCAGGGCTGCTGGTAATCTACCCTGCAGGCTTTGCTGTTTGCAAATGAACCTTTTTACATATTTGGCAAAGTCATTGCCACTGAGATGGAGCTGTCTTAGCAGCAAAAGCTAATAGCATCTGTGTTTCCCCCTCTGCCTGAAGTGTGTGATGGATGACAGCTGCCCCAGAGCCTTCTCTATCTCCGTGTAATCATCACTAGGTACAAGTGTCTCTTCAAGACTGCAGGCAGCAGGCTTACAGAAGATGAGACACATTTGTGGACAGGAGCACCAGCCTGCAGGGGCTATGTTTCCTTTTTTGCTCTTCTTGATCATTCAAACTTTACTTTTTAAAGTCTGTCGATAACAAGTGATGTCTCAGCTCTCTGTAGCCTGATCTGGTCCCCTGCCCCTTGCCCAGTGAGCAGAGAGCATCCTCCTCTCACCGTTTCCCCTGGTGTGGTGTGAAGTGAGCATAATTGCTATTCAACCCAAGGCATTGAGTGATTTACCTGAGGGGAGAATATTGCTGAGGCCATTTGCACCACCCAACTTGAATTTTTATTTTTTTTTCCCAAAGGATTAGTTCTTCATTATCTAAGTGTCACAAACATTTCCATTATGCCCCTCTGCCTATGGCTGCTCCTGGCTTTTGTCTGTCTGTCTCTTTCTCCTTTCCTCAACTCCTGTTTTGAGTGGGGTGCTTCAGAAACTCACATCTTTGTAATGCCAAGAACTGGGGCAGATCTTTGGAGGTGGGGGGAAGCAGTGTCCTCATTCAAAGATGCATAGGCATGTGTTGAACTTGCAGTCTTATAAATGTCAGCTTGTAATCCCCATGTAAGTGCTTCACAGAAATAAAGCTGTAGGACAAAAGCAAGGTGAAGTGTGAGTTATGAGGCTGTGGAGACAGCACAGCAACCCAAGTCCTCTGTAATGTGGCATAGCCCAGCTGTTTCACCCTGACCAGAGATTTGTTCCAAGGAAAAAGTAAAACCAGTCCTTCATGAATTGCAAAAAACAAAGCACAGACTTTGCTTTTCAAGATGTGATAGTTTAAAATAAAATGGGAAAAAAACGCACTTGGTGGTAACAAAGTCCTTTGAGTTTTCCCACCCAGACACTGCAAGTTTCCAAAGAGCTGTTGGTGGCTGAGCTGCTGGGCTGTCCATGCCCTTGGCTGTCAGAGCAGGGCATGAGGACCCTACAGCCAGCTATGCCCTGTCTGCCAGCTGCACAGTGCTCCCAGCCCAAGGACTAAGGGAACCTGCAGAAACCAGAAGGATATGTGTTTCTCACCTTTTTAAGTAGCTGCTCACTCAATAGTGATCCTGCAGCTCCTTGCAGAAGGTGCACAGGAGGGAGCAGTGCCAGATCACCCACCAGGGCTCTTCACCTGTGTCCTGTCAACACCAGGGAGAGTTTACTGAAATGCTTCTCTCAGGCACAGTGTGGGCAGAATTGCTCATCAAGGTCACTCATTTTACTCAAAGCAAGGAGACAGCTTGTCTGGTGATGCCTTCAGTGATGGATGTCTGCAAAGGGGGCTGCAAGCACAACCCCTAGAACAGCACCCAGCTTTTTATCTTGTTGAAGCTTTGCATACTTCACCATGTGCCTGCAGGCTTCCTTCATGCTCTGACTAAAACCTACCATGAAGACAGTCTGAACATATTCTCTTCTCCTGTGAGAAGGGAATTAGCCTTACTAGGGATTCAATCTGGAGTAGAAATTGCATACGGGCCCCAGGAGGAGATAAAAAGCCCTGATTGACCCGAATGGATCAATATCTGTATCATGGGTGTGAATGCAAAGTAAATGTCCTCTCGCTCCTGGCTTCTCATCACAGAATAAGGATCAGAGCTGACCTGGATCAGTAGAGCTGCAATGGTCAATACTTGATCTCACAAGAGCTCAACACAGGGCACACAGTGAAGGAAGTCTTTCCCCCAGCAGGGCTGTCTGTCCTGCCCCAGTGCAGGCTGAGAGCATGTTGCAAGCTGGGGGTTTGAAACATAAACATTTCCATGTGTGCATGAGCTGCAAGGTCTATGCCACACTCCTCCAAGGGGACTCCCGGGATGGTTACTGCAGATGTGTGACATCCAGCAAGCTGGGATATCTCTCTCACAGCCTTACATCCTTCAGTCTTGGACCTGCCCTCATGCTCCTGGTGGATCTCCTGCAGCTCAAGGAGAGGAGCTTTGCTGGCCCTGACGAGTCCTGCATGAGGGCTGGGGCAGCCCTGCAGCAGCTTGTGCCTTTTCTGTTTTCTGCAAGATCTCCTCTACTCTCCACGACAGGAAAAAACTGCTCAGCTTATGTGGTTTAAATGAAATCAGGATCAAAGCAATTTTTAGGGGTTTTTTTAATGGCAGACAATTAGCTGGCAATCATTGAACGGTACATGCAGGATCAATAGGAGTAATAAGACAGGAAAACCACAACACTAGATCCCTGCAAAATGTTAATAAACACCTACAAATTTCAAAATAGCTTTCATAACTTGTCCCCCAAAGCTCTAATCCCTCTGTGTGCAGCCACATGCACATCCCCTCCTCAAAAGTCACATGGGCCACCAGCACGCACCTCTCTCTTGGCACTGGGGGCTTCTGTATCTCTCACAGACCCCTGTGAGATGTGGGTGCTCCCCATGCACACACCAGTGACAAAGACCCCCCAGGATCACACACAGGTGTCCCAGGTGTGCATCCTCACTGTGGCACCCCATGCTGTCACTTCACTAGCTGGATGTCAGCTCCTCATGTTGCCCTAAGGGGTGGTTGCTGGCCTCTGCTCCCTTCTTTGCCATTCAAAAGGAGCTATGTGCTCTCCTTGGGTCTCCCCTTACGTCTCTGCTTCCTTCCTTTCCTCCATCTCTCCTCCCTGGAGATGAAGCTTCTCCCCTTGCCTTCTTAGTCCTCCCCAGATCTGAGCCACCCATCATCCCTTGCTTGCCCATGGTCACATGTGCCATCCTTTCTGGGTCCTTAGACACTGATCCTGCTTTTTGTTTTACTCTTTGAGGAATGAATCAGTCATAAACATATAAAGATCTCTTGGGCCAAATATGTCCCTCTTTTGGAAGATGCCCCAAACTTCTTTCCCCCTCCAGATTTAATCTTCCACATTTCACAGAAAAACAAGGTAGAGTTCTGTCCATTTTTTGCCCAGAACATTTTCTTCGAAGCTGTGGAAGAAACTGGAAACACAGTTTAAAAAGTCAGACAGAGACCAAAGACTTATGGCCAGAAAATCTCAAGGATGTGGCAGGCTCAATCAGTTCCTACCATTTCTCTTCTCTCAGACTCCCTGCTTACCCCCTCCACCACATTTAATTCCAGTTCCTTCAGACTGGGGTGTTTTTCAGGGATGATTTTGTAGTGCATGTGTGTGTGGTGTGTATGTTTGTTCAAGTCTGCATGTGTTGTTTTTTTGACTACAAACACATATATGGTCTGCATTTCTCATCCATGCTTTTAATTATGTTTTCTTTGCCTTATTCCCAACCATGTGTCATAATATACTTTTGTTCTTTTCCTGGTCTTTTTAAAGCAAATCCCCCAAAGCAAATTACAAGTATGAAACTTGACTTGTTAGGCAGTAACAATAAACTGAAGATATCATTAGGCCTCAGCCTGGCATTTATAAGAGATAAGGATTACTTTTTGACGTATCCAGTGAATGGCCAAAACTGTTTCTTAATAGTGTTAGGAGAAAATGCTGTGTGTTGTTATGTTTGATTTGTATAAATGGGTCATGGAATAGGTTTTTTTTGTAGGTCGCTGCAGCACAAGGCATTTGCTGCACAGCCGACTGCTCCTCCCCCAGTTTCAAATCAAGCAGAAGATAATTAAAAAGACAGTTTTGGGGCTTTTCCTGTTTTTGCATGATATCCTACACTTTCACACAATTTGTATTTAAGGGGTATGGATAACTCCCTTTTGGACGCTACTTAATGTACATGTCCTTCTGCAGCAGGCATCTGGGTAACTCCCAGTCACATAGGGACCAACTCAGTAGGCAGGCAGGCACTGGAGATTGCTGCTGCTGCCTGTTTTTATTAGTTGTGCTGGATAAATTTTGTGAAGCGTGTTCATATTGCAGCTGAGCCACCTGCCTGCCTCTCTCTCCTTTTTCATTCCCATTTATTTTATTGTTTTGTCTGAGACACCTCTGGACCCTACCCCAGCCTTGCTCCTGGAAGACATCAGTTGCTCTAGGATGGTCTGGAAGCAGCACAGAGGAGGCTGAGCACCACGGCTGGCATGGGCAGGTATCAACTCACAGGCAGTGAAGGTGCTGTGGTGTCACCCCATCCTTGGTGATGATGGGGTTCCCATATGTGCCCCCTCTACCCACAGCCATCCTGCTGGGTTCAGTCTCTCACATAGAATCACAGAACTGTCACAGGTGAAAAAGACCTTTAAGATCACAGAGTCCAACAGTCAACCCAGAAAAAAAACACCATGCCCACTAGAGCATGTCCTGAAGTGACACATCAACATGGTTTTTTAATATCTCCAGGGATGGTGACGCCACCACCTGGGCAGCCTGTTCCAGTTTCTGACCACTTTTCTGTAAAGAAATTCTTCTTAATAACTAGCCTAAACCTCCCCTGGTACAACTTCAGGCCATTTCCTCTGGTCCTGTCATTTCTTGTGAGAAGAGACTGTCACCCACCTCACTTAAACCTCCTCTCAGGTAGCTGTACAGAGCAATAAGGTCTCCCCTCTCACTGCACTACCCTGCACTGCCACTTCTGCTGCAGCACCAAGGAGGAATAGTAAGCCTAAGACAATCCACCCCACACCCTCTGTGCAGGGACCCCATGACCCCTTTACCTCCCTTTTCATCTTCCCATATAAAGGAAAGTGCTCTTCAGCAATGAGCATCATCCATGTGCCATTCCCCTTCTGGAGCAAAGCCCCTGATTTCATAGTCAGGGGCAGCTCAGGCAAGAAAGTGTTTCCGCTGTTAATTGTTCATCCTTTCTGCCACTTCAGAAGGAAAATCCTATCAAAAGGAAGTTAATTATTTAAATGCCTCCTCCATTTGAATTACTCGTTCAGAGCTGTTTCTTACACCCCAGCCACCCCGAGGCTTTTTGTGCTTTGAGCAAACCTGTTATGAGTTTATATTATTTACCAAATAGCGCAGCCGCTGACCATAGATTTACTAAAGATCTACTGGAGACAAAGCAGCTACTGTATTACAGTACAATTTTAGTCTGCACTGACTTAAAAATGTTGTATTGTGCTGAAGATAACCACACAGAGGGTAATTATAGAAGCTAGAGATGATCAAACACAGTAATAGGGATATAAAAGGAAACGTGCATTGTTTGTATGCTACTCTCCATGCATTTGAATGCTTCCCTTTCAACTTTCTTTTTAAAAATGTTTCAGATTACATAGTAATTACAAATTCAAAAGGGTTTTTTTTCCACACAAAACCTTCTGATCTTAGCTACTTGCCTGAGTAACATCATCTCAGCTTCACAAGGCTTGCAGTGAAGTTATCCACCACTGCAAACATAGGGTGATTTTCTACAAGATATGGTGTAGATCTTCCAGGGTTAAGGTCTTGACCCACATCCTTCTGCAGAGATCAGAATAGATTGTTCCTTCTGGTTCTATTGTCTACAAGTGATTATAAACAATATCTTGGCCAGAAAGTTGATTGATTTGAATATTACTGAAGTGTCATTATAATCTGAATCAGTAGTCAACTGAGAGTGCAGAGAAGTGTCAGGATAATTACCTAAGATAGTTATCATATGCAGCTGCCCTAGAAGATTTGTCCCACTACCAAGGATAAGAAATCAACACTAGTGATTACAGCACAGCTTTGGGAGGTGCAAAACTGTGGATTGGTGTCCAAGGAGAGTATGTGATGGCAGCTGCAAAACCACTGTGTGAGGTAAGGTGATTAATAGACACAGGGGGAGCCTTCACATTAGATCTGAATCAATGCTACTCAAAATCTGTAGGCAAGTCTGTGGAGCACACAGGGCTGCATTTCCTTGTAAGACTTGCATATGGAGGCTTCCAAGGGTGCATACCTATGCATTATTGGAATTTGGTTCAATAGGCAGATAAGAGCAGAGGCAATGACAGATATCATTGCCTTGTGAACCTCTTCAAGGAAAACACTGTTGCAAAGACAGTCAAGGGACTCAGTCCAAATCACCTTGAAATTAGAGTTTTTCCATTTTCTCCAATGGGTCAAATCCCATTTATCAGGAGCACTGAGAGCCACTGAAAGGGAAGAGAGATGACAATGTGCCCTGGTCCAGAGCAAGCTCAGGCAGGCAAGCAGTGCTATAGAAAGGGAAGAGGAAGGGAGTGAGTGAGACTTAAGATGCCCTAAGTCATTCTATTAAATTCATCCCTGTGTACTGCATTTGTATTTAAATTCTTACAAACCCAGCTGCTCTGAAAAATGCTGTCCCATATTTTCTTTGCAGCTTCTAGAAGACTGATGTTCTTTCTTTGTGTGAGGAAGTATTTGCTCACTATTATGCTGTAATCTATCAGAACATGTCCCTGAATGATTTTATACCACACCAAGCAAAAGTCATCAGAACAAAATGCCCATGTCATACCTTGCATCTTTTACCTTTTTTGTAACCAAGGTCAGCTCATAGCAAGAGCCTCTTCTCACTCACATAAAGCCCTACTCTTGAGAATCATTTCCATGGCCTTTGAGATGCCTAAAAACTTGGATTAATATAGGGTGGGTTTGCAAAAAAAGTATGTAACAAGGTTATTCACTGGCTCTGGATCATAGCAGCTGGGCCTGATTTATTACCACTAAGCAGGGTGTCAAGAGCTGATTCTGACATGCTGGGAGCTGGGGACAAACAGAAGAGTAAGGAAATAGCATTATGCACCTCAAGATATGTTATTTATGAACGTATTTGTGGGCTGACTGATGTTCATTCTGATTGGAGAAATGTATTTCTATTTCTATAAAACAGTCAGCGTAGAATTTGACACTTAGAAGATTAATCTAAATGTGGTTTGTTTTTTTTTAAGCAGCAGCAGCAGCAAAATCAGGAGGGAAAGCACTTGTTTTCTTCCTCTCCCCTTTTCAGTACCACAGAAGAGTGATCTGTGCACAGCTATCACAGCCTTTGTTCCTTTAACACCAGACTAGCAGCAAATGAACCTCAGGGTCATGATCCAGGAGACCAGCCATGGCAAGTTTGTGTTGAGCAGTACTTCCTGCCAGTTCTCTCAGCCCTGCTTTCAAGGCCTGGGCTTTCTGTGTAGAAACTGGAATCATGGAGACCTGAGCACCCAACTGTGGCTCAACCAGGCTTTGGATAGAAATGTCAGGGTACAAGGTATGGCCTAAAACCCTGCAGTGCCTGAGACACAATAATGTTTTTTGTTTGGTTTGGGGTTGGTTTTTTTTTGGGGGGGGGG
>JAAWXA010000003.1:62459790-62523411 GCA_038090715.1 Florisuga fusca | reverse complement strand
GAAGGGGAGGGTTGGGGGTTTTTTGTTTGTTTTCTGTATATGCCTCTAGCTGGAAAGCAGGAGATGCAAATTGTCTTTGTGTTAGGAGAGACTTTTACAAGGTCACTTGGCTGACCAGAGGTTGACCTCTGTCAGAGGTTGATATGGCTGGCCACTGCCTTCAATCTTGCCTGGCTCTTGGAGTCCACTTCTTTCGAAAATGAGAGCCCTCAGGAAGCTCAGGGAATATGATGACAGTCCCACTGACGTGTCTGTTCTGTGTTCCCTTCTATTCTGTGTTCTGTGCTCTGTGCTAAGGGAGAAATACATTGATCCAGTGCTTGTGACACTGCAAAAGTAAACTGAGAAAAAGTCATGAATGTACCAGAAATTTCTCCTTTTCTCTACCACCTGAAGTCAATGCAGCAATGTTCACAAACTGCATCCTTAGATTTTTGGTGTCGGACGCCACCATTAATCACAGATCAAATGGAAAAAGAATGCAAAACGTCCCAAAATGCAAAGATCCACAGGATTTTTTTCCTATGCTCTCAATGCCCCACCAGTTTGTCCATCTGTCCTGTAGATTGTGTCACTGTGTCCCCACCAGCACAAATGTGCATCACTAAGGGTAGCACGGAAAAAGGAAGAATTAGGTCACACCTGGACCATATTCCTAATTAGACAGGTAAACCCTGAGCACAACAAAATGGTGGTGAAAGATCTTGATCAGCTACTTAGTGGCACTGTGACTTACATACCAAATCCATCTGGTGATTAGCATCACCCTTCCTCTCAGGAAGGAAGGCTCCAGTGTATTTTTCAGACATGATTAATAATTTATGTGGCATCTTGAAGTCGCAGCAAAACAGCTTATATGGAAAGGGAGGATGTAAATTGTCTGCCTCTCCCAGGAACTACCAGGTTATTATTCACAGCTAAAATACTATTTGTAAAATATTTTTGTATTTAATATTTTAAAGACCAGCTCTGGCAATTGGGTTGATTTCAGTATTCTCAAGGCAAAGGGCTGTGTGTGTGCTACAGATACTGTCATCTGGAAGATGTGCTCTCATCACCAAAGGAATCAGACAAAAGATGATTTTAATATGTGAGGGAGTGTTCTCCAAGAGTAAGCAGAGATTAATGTGATCTTAGTGCCTTTGAATGAAGGCTGTCATCCATGGAGGACAAGGAGAACCTTTCCAAGCTGGGTCTCTGGTCAGACACAGAGGACAAAACTGTCCACGTGTCCACATTAAATGCAAGAAAGTTGCTTGCAGATTTTACAGCTGTATATGTGATATATTACTGTCTTTCTGCAGGTAACACTCAGTGATGACCTCAATCAGGTTGTGACAGCTGCCCCAATCATATTCTAGGAATTAATCTGTCAAAATAACATGGTATTTTAACCTACTTCTCCTGCCATGCCACTTACTTACTGTATGATATCTGCACATTTCTTCTCAGAGCTGTAATTTTCTTTACCAACCACAGATCCTCATGAGTTGCTGACAGCTCTCCTGTTCTTATCGATAGGTTTTTAACAGAGGAGGCCATTTAATCAACTGGAAAGGGAAAGAAAACAATTATATGCTGTGTGTTATATTCTTTTTCCTTTTTCAGAGATTGAAGTTGCAGTAGCTGCAAAAGGGGCAGGTGATCTACTCATTCTTGGCTTTCACAGCCATGATATTCAAAGAGTGCCCAAGCTTACATACTCAAATTCACAAGCTGACCTACAACAGGAACAGAAACCAAATATTATCTTCTGCTTATTTAACCCTAGCATGTGGAACATACTATCATTATTACCATTTACCATTTCCAAGGGGCAACATCCATTGTTCTATCCAGACCAGCTCTGCTCCACATTACACCCTGTATATACATAGTCCAAGATACTGAAGAGCAATTTATCTGGGGTTGGAAGATGAAGTCAGATGACCTTTCAAGTTCCCTGTGAAGACTTGGTGGGCAAGGGTGATGGCTGGGGACAGTGCTGGCCTGAACAGCAGCATGTCCAGATGCATGGCTCTGTTGTGTGAAAAACTGGACATTGCAGTGGCAACCTTAAGGATATGAATTACAGATGCCTAAGCAAGCACCTGGACCCTAGGCAGGATCCTAGAAACAAAAATGACAAACATGGGAAAGGAAGCAGACAGGAGATGAGCAGTGAGTTTGTGGCAAAGCCAAGACTTAGCAAGCAGTCTGGTTGCTATTCATTTACCCGTCCCACCTCTCCTGCCTAATTTGATGACCTGAATGAAATTGTCAGTGAAGAAAGCAGTGTGAGCATGCACAAGGTGCTGTGATTAGAAATGGCCCTGCTGGGGAGAGGAGCATCAGAGCAGCTGAGCAGAAGTTTGCTGTGTATCCCTCTGCTTTGTCTCCTGAGAGGCACTTGTCTTTTATTCCCACCTCCTTCGCTTCCAGTTATGATGTTGCAGCTTGCACCTTTTCTCTAAAATGTAAAATGCAGTTGCTTTGTGTGAGATGAAGGCAAAGAGAGCTAATGTTCCTTCTGCTTCTAGGTAGATAAAAATGCCACAGAACTGATTCTGCATTGCTGGGAGGGGATAGCCTAACTCTCAATAACTACAAAAACCCCACACAGTTAATGAAATATTTGGGATCACTGGTTACCACTGGTTTGTTTTTTTTGCCAAATTATCCACATATATAATATACATGTCCCATAAAAAAAAAATCACTTCCTTTTAACATTTGGCCACGTTTGTATGTCAGTTGTCAATAGCTAAACTGAAACAGTGTTGGAGTGATTTAGCCCTGAATACAACAGAATGTTCTGGCCTTTGGCTATTCCACACTGTTTTAAGAAAAAAACATAATCCCAAGTTTTTTCCTAACAAATAGGAGATGGTGTGGGTTTGTCCACCCCTTGCTGTAACTGTTTCAGAGCATGAACTAGAAATGTTGGAGTTGTTGTGCACTAGAAGGGAGAATGTGGTTTGAGCAGAGGCTCCCAGAGCCATTTGCCTTTGTCAGGTCTGAGAGGGACTGGGTGAATGTTTCTTCCTTGCTATGGAGGAAGCAAGTAAACCCAGGACATTTTGGTGGCCTAATCATTCTCTGCTACTCCCAGGGTACAACTGGGGATCCCAGTCAATGGCCAGGATTTGGTGTTCTTGACTTAAAGGAGTCCCACATTCTGTCTAGGGTCAACTCATCTCCTTGTCATATTCTTGGAGTGCCATCACCTATTTTTATTGTCTCCTCCTTAGTAACAATATCTGGGCTGGAAATAGAGGCTTCCTGCACTTTGTCACTCCCCAGTGCACTGGCTGGGCACAGAGGTGACTTAATCTATTGAAATGTCCAGCTGTATCTAAGGGGAAAAAAGGAACCAACCTTGAAGAATGCGTAACCTGCAAGGGTTCACAAATGCATTCAAGAGCCACACACGGTGCTCACCAAGGAGTGTCTGGGTGGTCAGTGGGAAAACCAGGTGGAATTTGTTTATCTTAACTCTAAAAAGTATGAGGCTGGAAAACCACAGGCTGTCTCTATCCTTATAAGGATCAAAATTCCTTTTTTTTTGTGGTGTCAGGAAAGCAAGAACTTGGGAAGGAAGCACAATAAACATTTTCTGGGATGAATGGCAATGTTCAGAAGATACAAAGAGGAACAACACCCTGCAAAGCACTAAGCAAGCAAGGAAGCAGATACTGCAGAAAATTAAATTAGGCAAAGTCAGCTTTGAAAAGAACAGAAAACTTTCAAGCCAGGGTTCCTTTACCTGCAGTAAGGGAAGATTAATAAAGAACATGTATTTCTCAAATGAATCATATCATAATGGATGCCCTGAATGTCTTGTGATGGATGGCTAGACAGCATTAATTGCCACTAAAACTGGTGTTTTAGCTGGAATACAAAGCAGGTAGGGAGGAGGTTTGGGTCTGAGAAGGGCACAGGCAGACCCTGTGCAGTGTCTGTCACAAGGAGGGCAAAACCCACCTCCTGGGCAACAGCCATATCCTTCAACCTGTGATACAGTGAAGAAAACCAAAGCAAAGGGAACAGCCATCACTTGGACAAGGACAGCAATGAGGCAATGAAGAGACTGATGGATGTGTTCAAGAGCAATCTTTATCACCAGGAGCTTCAGCGTGGGTAGCTGGAGAATTACATTGCATTAGGAGATTGCGTGAAAGTGGTTTTCTGCCCTACAGTCTGCTCAACCCAAACAGCATTTTGAATTTGCAGTTCGGGTAGAAGCCTGAGCATTTTGCTCAGACAGAGATAAGACTATTAATAGGTGCTCTGTATATAATATCTTTTTTTCCTAATACAACAGTGGCTCTTCAATTTCCTAGCAAAGCTAGGAGAGTTTGGTAACTGACACCTGATAAATGCCAGGTCTGCCTCCCTAGGAGTCTCACCAGTAAATAAACTCAGTGCAAGCTATTGAAACATTGCTATGTGGTGAATAAATGTCATGCAGGACCAGGTGGCTGGACTAGAAGAGCCAAAAGAATGTCAGGAGCTGCCTCCCACTGCATGCCAGTACCAGCTCCCTGGAGCTAGTTGTGCTCTTCTTTTATGTGTCCCTTCCTCAGGTCATGAAAACTGTAGCTGACCCACTGGAAAAAAGTCAGAGCCTGTGAAACTGATAGGAGTTACAAGAAAAAGAAGAAGAAGAGCATTGTAAAATGTTTCTCACAGTGACGATAGGCAAAATCTGTAGAAAACCACCCTCCTTGCTGGGTAGAAGCAAAACTAATTAAAAAAAGCAATGGGAGATGCGGCACACCACAGAATCTTGCTGCAAAAGCATGGCTACTTTCTTCTTTTTTTTTTTTGGCCAAATTTTTAATATATTTTCAAGTCCTGCCCATCAGAAGTTGTAGGTGACAAACTCAAATAAATTGTTAAACCCTTTCTGCTATTCTGGGACCAATGTTTCTGCAAGTGCAAACAAGAAATGAAGGTGTCCCCAGCTGCACCAGGAATGTTCTTCCCCTTCTGGAAGCTACAGATGAAATGAAACCAAGCTCACACAGTGGGTCAGCTCACTGTGGGCCACCTGCAACTTGTACCTGTGTCAGCAAACCCCAAAGGCAGAGAGGGGAAAGTAGCCTGGAAGAGAAGAATAAAGGAGGAAATGGAGGGAGGGAACAAGGAATGGAATAGGGAGGGAAGAAAAGAGGGAAGGAGGAATGTATTTCTGTACTGAAGACATGGCAACTGCTACACAGAGTCATGGATACACCAGTAAGCAGCATGATTATAAACAACCTATTGCCCTAATTGCCAGGCTTTATGATTAACAGGAAAATTTCACCAGTTAAGTGTAACTGCCAGGCATCAGTTCCCCTGTTAAAAAATGTCCAGGAGTTGTGTGACCAAAGTCTCACTGTGTTCTTGTAATATGTGTAATGTAAGCACAGCCCTTCAAAGGTATTCTTAGTCTGGTGCAGACTTTAACTCTCCAGGTATTGACTCTTTGTCATGTCTGCTGTACTGAAAGTATGAAATGAAATGGCATGTGGGAATAAAAGAAAAAGGCTGATAACTTTGCTCAGAAAAGAACTCTACCAAACTAGGCACTCCTATATTCAGCAGATCTGCCTCCGTGTCAGTCAGATCCTCTCTCCAGTGATTAAAACAAGCTCTCACTTGCCGAAGAGCTGACACAGCCCAGAAAGTTATTTACATAATGCAGAAGGAGAAGAATTTATTCATTGTTTCTGCTGTGATTAACACTGTAATATGAGCTGACTGCTCAAATATTCTCCCCTGAACTGTGGATGTCTGAGCCTGTGATCTCAGCCAAGGGATGGGGCCATGGTACCTGCAGCCCCTCAAGGTACCACGGGCTGTACCCTCCTGCTGCTGGGCCAGGCCAGTGCCTCCGAAAGGCTGGGATGGGAGAGGGAGAAAGGCCACAGGAAATACCTGGGACTCGGGATTGGATGTTGTAAACGTGGACAAAGCAGTGACCACTGTGAGCAGCTGGCCTGGTGCAGGCAGCCTGGCCTGTCAGAAACCCTGTGTTGTTATCATGAAGGAGCACCTTCTGCTGCACATTCATCACAGCTATGCAGCAGCACGGGAGCTGCTTTCCAGGGAGCACTCCAGGCCACTGTCTTTCCTGCAGCAGCAAACGAGCCTGTTTGCCTCAGAGAACAGACAGCAGCACCAGGAGGGACAAGCACACAGCAAACTGTCTCACCCAGATCATAAGTCTTCATTCTTCTTCAGCTCTGCTTGGCAGAGCAGGTGGGTTTCCCATCTTTAAAAGCCTTTTGCTTCAGGTACCTTTTATCACTCTGTGTATAGTTATGGGTTTCCATGCTCCTTCTGTACACACTTAAATTGAATTTACCCTTGTGCCTCCTCCTTTCTTTCCTTCCACTCCTCCCCACACCTTTCCCTTCAGCAAGCTCATCCTGAGGAGACATCCATTTTGGTGAAAAAATCTTGTCTGCTTTTACGAGGATGTTGGTATATATACACAGTCTCTGCAAGTCTCAGTGTGTTCTGCAAATCCTATTTTATTAATTGATTTATTAATTTTTGAAGCTTAGAGCTCAGCTTATGGGATCTCACTCTGCAGTCTGAATTTCAAGGTTGTAAAATTCTTTATGGATCTCACTGAGATCTGAAATATAGCCCTCAGGAGCATGGTCTGGGAGCAGAGGTGTAGCAGATGAGATTTTACCTCAGACTCATTTCTAGGTTTGAATTGTTTAACTGTGGCTGCCAAACACTGCAGTAGGGCCTCTGTGAGCTTCCCATCTATTTAAAAAAACAAAAAACAAAAAAAACAAAACAAGCAAAAAAAAAAAACCAAACCAAACCAAAAAAAACCCCAACAAAAAACAGCACGAGAAATAGATGATGCCTGTTAGTGTTGCTATAGAGCCAGAGTGGCCTTTTAGGATTTAAAGAGATATGTGATATCAGAGATATTTTCTGTCTGCCCTAGCAACAGATGTGAGCAATGGAGTGCTGGAGCCCATTGTCAGGGATGGGAAGGGCTGGGGGCCCAAGGCTCAGGGACATGCTGATGCCACTTTGCTGGCCTCAAGGTTTGACTACACCTATTTGCAGCACCTGATACTGAGCAACGATGAAAACTCCAAGGCTCAAGAGCCAGGCTGCTCATGGAGAAAGGTTGCAGAGGGCTGCTGAACATGTACATGAGTCCTGGCTTAATGAAGGGCTGCCTGGCTTTCAGTATCAGAGAAAAGACCCTGGTTCAGCTGTGTCAGAGCTGCCCAACAAGTAATTGCCTGGGAACAGCAATTGTGTAGCAACATTGGGATATTCAGACAGAAAGGCAAGGAAGAACACAGCAGATGAGAAAGCTCACCGGGTGTAGGGAAACCATTGCTTTTTGACACATGGGATTTGCATGTCCCAGAGACTGACCATGTCTAACAAGGCAATCCAAAGGTTGAACAGGGGACTGAAGGTCTCCATGAACTATTACCAGTCACTGGAGTAGATTCTTTTGCCTCCAATAAAAACATAACTACCCTTTATCTCTTCCTGAGATAAGGCTGAGCTTAATACTCTTGTTGCTGAATTACTTTATTTGCTTTTGTTGCTTTTACATTGTCAAGACTTTATTTCTGTTCAGCAGCATATTCTACTTACCATGTTGCTTGCTGTAGTAATCACACTTTTATTATGTATTTTTAGATCCTTCCCACAGTGTGCAGAGATCTGTAGGGCTTTTTTAGCCCAGAATATCAATAAAGCTTACTGCCAAAGCTCCTGGTACAGGTACTGCACCTACTTATTCTCCTCATCTCTTGAAAAAATTAAATTGTTGCTGTGTGAGTGCAGAGCAGGGTTCAAGGTCCACTGCATATGAAAATGGAATTGATTACTCCCAATGAATAGGGGCTTGCAGCTCTTAAGAACATTATACGATAAATATGTTGGCCACATACTGTGCATTTGGCATGCTAAATAGTTTACTGAACTACTCCCTGCAGTATATTTTAATGAAATGCTGACAGTTTGGCATGTCATTGGATAATTGCATTCACTAGCACTGGTCACAAATGACAGATGTTGAGGAAGGCATACAAAGTACTCTGCAAGACAGCAGCTCTTCCATGACTTTCTGCTCTGTGCTGCTCTCTGTACTCTTGAAATTCATTGCAGCCAGCAGTGAAGAATCAATAAGGAGCACATGGCACTCCTCCAGTTCAGCATCCAGAAACTTCTGTCTCTAAGCTTCCAACAAAAAAACCGCATGCAGATTATTTTTTCCTAAAGAACTTGCCTTCCTCTGCTAAAGAGATGCCATTAGCATCCCATGGTAGGTGAGGTGTAAGAAAGAGAAATCTGGGATGGAGGGGTCTGCCTCTTACTCGGGTCCTGCTTTGCTGGCTGGTGCACAGGGCAACACAGCTGAAGATGGAGAGAGCAGGGGAGCTCCAGGGGCCTCTCCTGGCTCCAGCAGTCCCTGAGACATGGACAGCACTGGCCCAGAGCCTGGGACAGGCCAAACCTTTCCTCTGCTTCTCTATGTTTTCTTTGCCTGAGGAAAAGATTTATACCTGAAAAGAAGATGCTAAAAAAAAAAAAAAAAAAAATCAAACTTTAACGATAAGTGGGTGTTTTACAGATGAAATAGTTCCACAGTGGATGTAATCAAACTCTACAGACAATTCTTCCTATCTTATATCTTACATATAGGGCAAGGGGTAATGGATCCAAGTTGGAGCACAGGAGGTGCTCCATGTAAACATCAGAAAAAGCTTTTTCACTGTGATGGTGACAGAGCACTGGCACAGGCTGCCCAGGGAGGTTGTGGAGTCTCCTTCTCTGGAGACATTCAAAACCCACCTGGAAATGTTCCTGTGTGACCCACACTGGGTGGTCCTGCTCTGGCAAGGGGTTGGACTCGATGATCTCTCATGGTCCCTTCCAGCTCCTAACACTCTGTGATTTCTGTGATTTCTCTGATATTCATACCTGCTCCTAATCCTACCGTTACCTGAAGCCTCCCGCTAGAACAATGTTTTTCTTACATTCGCTGCGTCAAGACTACAACAAACAAACTGACAGCACCTGCACCTCTACCAGGATCTCAACTCCTTTCGAACCGGGAAAGGCTGGAGCCGGGGCGTTCATTCTTCATATTGTTGGTGCCACCCAGTGTTGAAAGGCTGGAAGGGACGCTGCAAAGGGACTCCGAGAAGTCACGGGTACCGCTGGTGCGGCTCCTGCAGCCAGAGCTGTTGGGAGCAAGCGCTGCCTGGAGACCGGAGTGCAGAGAGGAACTGAGAGATGAGGTTTTGTTTGAACTTTCAGACGCCGGCTGAGAGCAATCGTAGTGAAAATGCAGATGAGTGGGTGTCTGAGTATTTAGTGTTTACAGTGAAATTGAGACGTCTCAAGTTATTCTTCTCCTGTTGTGAAACTTCCACTGGGATGCCTGGCTGCACACAGAAATTTGGTGACACGTGATGAACTCATACATGTGCCTGGTCCCATGTCTTAGGTGAAGGTGTCCATGCTGAGGATACCTCACCTCAGGGGCTCCCTGCATGCAGTCCCCTGCCACCAGGCACAGTCCCTGGCTGAGCACTGTGGCCTCTTCCCCTGGGTCATCCCATTTTCACATGAACTGCTGTGCCCAGCAGTGAGAAAGAGGCTGTCCTGTTGTACTGCCAGGAGCAGAGATGCAGGCAACCCGATGAAGAAGGAAAGGGAGGAACTGGGAATCCCAGGCAAAACGCACAACGTCCTGAGTGTGAACACATGGCCAGAAAAATAATGGGTAAGTCCCATTGCCAATAACTGGTGTGCCTCTCAGGAGGGCAAAAACCCTTTAGAATGAAATGGTTCCTTTCCACACGCTCTTTAGTGACCACTTTTCCCATATATCAGAGAGAGATGTGCTTTAAGCAGGAGTTTTTCTCCAGCCTCCTTCCACCCACATTTCTTCACCAAAAGGCTCATCCTTCTCTGATGCTTTCCTTTGTGTGGGAAGACTGACTGTAGGGGACAACAGTTGATGTTCTCATGTATGTTGAGTGGATTTTAGGACCCATGCTGACAGGAAAAGCTAAATGTTCAGAAGCCCAGAGGAAACAGTAACACTCAGGACTTCTAGTAAATGACCCACACCCATTTTGATGATTTAAATCCTGCCTGGCCTAAACCTGTGAACAATTCCATGCATTGTTACGGATTCAGGGTAAAAGAAAATTGAGACCCTCACCTTGGTGATGCAGAACAAGAGTCCTGGCTTAATTCTTGTAGCAGCATGTTTCACTCTTCGGGAGCCATTCAGTTCATGGAGCAGAGGGAGCATGGGGCTGCAGATATGAGGTGTACAAATATTGGTTGCAAAAAAAATAGGTGTGAAAATAGGTTATGGCCTCTTTCTACAAAATTGTTACTAAGCAGAGTCTAAGTCAGAGTACAGAAAGAAAAAGGGTGTCTCCTAAGAAAAGGGAGAGAAAGATGGCCCAGCAATAACCTACAACTTGCTACTGAATTAGGTGTGGATGGCATCAACAGTGGTTCAAAACGGATCAGTCTCCACTAAACAGGAACCTGTCCTAGCACAGCACATGTTCCTTTCTTGGATGGATCATATCTGGTTTTGGTAGGTACCTGAGAGTCTGTCTGCTTTCTGATGCTGCAGCACTGTGCAGGTGAATCGGAGTGAGCTGCCCCCATAAGACATGCCCCTCAGACCATGTTGAGCCTGGGAAGTTGTTTTGGCTTCATCTTATATCCATCCAGAAAGTGAGGCATTCCCTGCCTCAATGTTGTTTTTACCTTGAAAGACAGCTGTAAAGCCATGATTACAGGGATGAGTACACAGATGTCTTCAGGAAAAAAATGTCAGAGAAAACAGTGAAAGACTGTCCTTTCCCAGTGGTACTTTGTCCAGTTCTGGTGCAATCATTCTTCATTTTATCCATCAGATAAAGGGCCCAAGGTCACCAGTACTGGAAACCAAGGCTGCTGAAACAGAGCCACAGAGCAAATGCCTTCTACATCTCTGTTAAGAAGGGGTGTGTGTAGCAGGGCATGAGAAAATACTTATGCAGTATCAAAGGCAGATATTCTTCTCAAACTCACTGGAACTGCAGCTCTAAATTAGAGTTGTTCCAATATTAAGGGTTAAAATTTCCACCTTCTGAAGACCTACTCATCCCTTTTTTCTTAGTTCTTTCATATTACTTCCTCAGTTCTGATGGAGTTGTCCACTGCATCTGTTCGTCAAGGCAAAAGCTCCCTCTTCTCTACTTGAACATTCTGCTGTGCTTCCAGGTCTTCTGGATACAGGTTGTCCATTTGTCACTGACTTTGCTAAACAGTTTGCACTCCACCTTAGGTTGCTTCCTAAACACAGACTTTTTGATCAAGCAGACATGACTTTGCTTCTTTCACACCTTCCTTTTCCTTTGTTTAATACAGATCTCTTCTCTTCCAGTGACCACCATCTGCTTCATAACACCAGGGACTGTGAAAGACAACAGTAAACAAAAGTATTTGCCTTGGCATATTACCCTGTGACAGCCCAGACCTCACCTTCACCCACCTCTTGTCAAACAAGTCATGTTGCTCATATGAGACAGCCACCCCAAATCAGCTGAGGAGGTGAAAAACCATGCTGTGGCCTCAGGATCATCATAACTGCTTTACCCTTGGATTGCCAGAGCAACATAGCATCTCCCCCTTTCTTGCAGTCACACTTTGGCCATAGTTTCCTATCCTGTCCAACTCTTTGCCCAACAATGAGCTCCTTCCTAGGCCTTCACAGAATGATCTCAGAAACAAGAATTGCTGGAGGAAACCATAGTTTTCACCTGTGTTCACTTTGCTCTTTTAGGGCTTATTACACAGTGGTGACAGAAGTTAGTGACCCTTTTCCTATGTCTTACAATACATTTTCCCTGTTTCATTTATACTGCTTTTGACACAAGCCTGTCTCAGCAGTAACTCTCTGCACTGCCAGCTGGCAGTTTTACAGAATGCATAAGCACACATTTGCAACCATGAACCCCGGGGAATGGAGAGCCATGGCTTAAAGGGGATGGTTTTGCCTAAAATACGTACATGCATTTTGTTGGTGTATAGACACTGGCTTAAGCTTGCAGCTGCAGAAAGTTCTTTTCCAGCCCTGCTGCCCAGAAGGACACCCACAGCAGTAGAAAGCAGCAATAAATCAATCAGCCCAAAAGTCTGTAAGTGCATTGCATAACCCAGTAAATAAACAAATACTAGAAACAAAAAAACACTGTAGCTATTTTCACCTTGTCAGGCCCAGCCATTCCAAACAATCAATAGGGGGTATAGGAAAGGTCACTGACTGCCTGAATAAATCTCATCAAAAAACAACAGCCAAGCAGCAGTAGCTCCCTCTGAGAAGAGAAAGGCATGGCCTTTAATGGGCTAAACCCAAGATTACAAAGTGGCAGTGAACAAATAGTATAGCATAAACAATACAGACCATGGAAATGTTGTAGAAGAGTAGGACAGTCAAATCACTGGTCCTTTTTCTTGGTTTCTTACAGCTGCAGAGGTCTTTATTTCCTTTTGCCACATGGAAGAGGAATTTTGGAGGAAAACACTCACTAAGTTAACCTGATGGATGCACTTGTAAAGTAATAGCTTTACATATATTTTGATGTTCTGGAGAGTTTTATAGATATACATATATATATATTTATATACACACACATATATATTTAGAGCCCTAAAGACATTGCCCAGAGTAACATAACTTTACGTAGGTCAAGTGGTGGGTTTAAGCCATTTCAGGACAGATTTTGAAGTCACCTTCACTGAGGTAAATCCCTCCGGAATTAAGTACTAGAGAAGTTGATCTTCTGCCCAGTGCTTAAGAAAAGTTTGGCTGACACTTATCCCCTGCCCAGAGATGGCGATGCTGTTCACAGAACCACACACCTTGGAGGATGCACTTGGAAGATTATCATTACTAATGAGAATTGGCTGAGCTTGGTCTCTTCAGCTTGGAGAAGAGGAGAATGAGGGGTGACCTCATCAATGCTTATAAATACGTAAGGGGTAAGTGCCAGGAGGACAGAGTAAAGCTTTTCTCAGGGGTGACTGATAACAGGACAAGGGGCAATGGTTATAAACTGGAACATAGGTGGTTCCATATAAATATTTGGAAGATTTCTTTCACTGTGAGGGTGACAGAGCACTGGCACAGACTGTCCAGAGAGGTTGTGGAGTCTTCTTCCCTGGAGACATTCAAAGCCCACGTGGATGCATTCCTGTGTGACCTCCTGTAGGTGACCCTGCTCTGCCAGGGGGGTTGGACTCGATGATCTTTTAAGGTCACTTCCAACCCCCTAACTTTCTATGATTATATGATTCTAATAATAATAATTTCCAACTACTACTTTCCAGCCTGTGTTCCTATGTTGGCTGAAAAGGTACAAGCTTCAGCTGTGAACCATTTATTGCTATTCTTAACCTACTGTCTGGTAGGATTGTTGTCCGCTGCTTCATGCCAGTCCAAAGCACTGAACACTTATTTCACTGCTATGTGTTACAGTCCAGTAAATCTACAGCTTTATGGAAAGCTCAGCTTAACTGTGGCTCTGCTTGGGCCACACAAGGGTCTGCAACATGGCAGGAGATGCTGCTCTTTGGTCATTTACATCTTCCAAGCATCCTCCAGCAGAGTTCCCAATTCTACTTGGGTGTTTGGCAGTAGCCACCAGCTCTGTGTCTATCTGTGCTTCTAAAAGCTAAAGTGATTGTACATTGGACTCAGAGGTTTCTTGACAATTATGGACAGAGATTCCAGTTTCTTTATACCTGTAATTTTGCATTCACCAGATCAGCCACCGGCTTTGCACATTCAGTGTGCTGAGACAAAAGTAGATTGGTATCTCTGAGTGTTTGGAATAAAATGCTTATTACAGCTTTCTGTCAATATAAGCAAGAAACTTCTGACAGGGTAAAGCCTTAATGAAAATCTGAGGGAAAAGAGAAAACATATTGCCTGAGCTAGGTGCCCAGGGGTCATGGTTTAACCCTACCTGGCAACAAAGCCCTCCACAACTGCCCACTCACCCACCCAGATTAGTGATGAGATTCAGCCAGGGGAATATGTCACACTGACAAAATAACCTCTGCTGAAATACTTGGAAGAACAGAACTACAGTTTGAACTCTGACTATTGAAAAAAAGATTAAAAGTTTTTCCTCATTATAACTTCATGGTAAGAGAACAGAAGAATTTGTATTGATATTCACAGGGATAAAAAATGGCTTGCAAATTTAGAACTTCAGGCTTGTCTAAGTTTTATGGCAGTAGTAAAAACCTACATAGCTGAAGACTAAGCGTAGTAAGATTTTAGTCTCTGTATGTGTGAACAAGCAAGGTGCATCCAAAATTTATCAGATTAAACCCTTGATTTGTCATATGAATTTTGCTGATTTCATTCTTATATTTTGCAAAACCTTCAGTGCTGTTGTAAAGCAGAATGTCAGTGAAGAAGTAGGAGAGAAATTACTGACAATTCAATAAGCTTCAAAACAAGCTATGAGTATTGTGTAGCACAGCCTGCTAAGATAAGATCTTTCTGCAACAGCACTTGAGTCTCTCTGAGCTTTTGTACTTCCTGAGAGGTGCTGCAGTGCACATGAACACACATGTATTATAGCATTACTTGCATCTGCTGCCTGTCTCTCAAAAGCAAGGTGCCACAAAACAGGGATGTTTAGCTCCATCTTCTAACCCTATCAAAAAGAGGCAAGAAGCTCTAGAATCAAAATGAGTCCTCTGTGCTTACCATGTAACTCTTGCACAACCTGCAGGTCTGGCTGTGCTGCAGGGCAATTGCAAACCTGTGATTTCCTCCTGCAGACTGAAGATCCTGGGACAATTTGCAGGGTGAACAACAGCAGATTTTTCTTCCACCAGGCTTCCTTTCAGCATTTTGAGTTAGATCCTTTCACTGTTCAGCACATGCCCTTTTTTTGCAGCATCAGTACAGTGTCTGACGGCCTGAGGCAGAATTCCTGATTTGGTCAAATGACATTCAGCATAAGCTCTATATGTTACTTAATCAGCAGTCATTAAAGCAAGAGATACCTATGATGTATCTGATGTTTGTAAAAGCCTTTTCACGGCACTTTTATTACAGTATTGCCATGGCAGGGTTTCCTTTTATTTAGAACAGGTTTTGTGCTTTTCAAAATGCTTTTGGGTGACATTTTTTTCCATATTCCTGAGAGTCCTAAAAATCCTTTCTCTCTCTTAATGACACAGTAAAATGAATGTGAAAGCAGCACTGTGATTAAAATAGATCAGGAGCCTCATACTACTCAGACACAAATGTTTGGGTTTGCTTAAGCTTTATTACAGACATCACGCAGCTATGCTACACCATAGCATTTACTCCTCCCGAAAATGCAACGGAACTAAGGCTCTCTGAAATAAGAAAAAGGTAAAATAAAATAAGATTATGTTAGTGGTGGTGTGTGGAGGGGCAAGGAACAAAATCAGCCACCCCAGGGAGAAAAAAAAAAAGGAACATCAGATTTCCCAAAATTGAAAAGTTATGATATAAAGCAAAAATATTTTGAAGTCTGCCCTTATATTGAATCAAGAAGGAATTGATTTTTTAAATCTGGGGATTTGGTGCCGGATCTTCAATGATAATTTAAGTATGAATCTTTGACTGAAATCACTAACAGTGGAAGGAAAGAAATGGAAGGCCAGCAGTTGGCTGTAGTGACTCCACAATCCTTTCAAAGACTGGTGGGAGTAATAGGGGTCTGAGAAATGGAGTTTTCAGGAGTTTTCTATGCCTAGCTCCTGAGTGGTGAGGACAGGGAATATTTAAGATGCCTGTGGTGTGTGGTGCAAGAGCTAGGCTATTCCAGAGAGCAGAGGGTAAACTTTAGAGGAAGTTTAAACAAGGCATTTTGTGCTATATCTGTCCTGTCACTGTGTCCAATTTTAATTTGGGAGGTCCTATAAATAGATGTGAATAAAGTGAACAGATACATGAGTTTACACCTTCTCATTACTAAGTCAAAGCAGTTTCACTTCATCAAGGGATAAATCACAGCCACCAGACCACGTTAGCTCATGGCCCATCATGGCATGCTGGTACTCTTTAGCTTTTTACCATGACATGGCAAAGTAAGAAGCAAGATAAGGGGAAGATTTAGAAACATATCAAGGCTTCTATGTACTTGCTACACATAACATTTTCACCTTTGCACATACATTTTTTTCAAGCGCTTTCTAATCTAGTTTTTCCTTCTGTACCACAGTATTTGAATTTTCATGGTTAGCCATGTCACATACATCAGACCCACTTCAGCACTTTTTGATACTATAGTAGTATTATTCTAGAGCTCAGAGGTTGTACTTGGTTGTTATCCAAAAGCAACCCTCCTAACTTTACAGAAATGCCATGTCTACAGGGGGTATGTTTTTCTAACAAGCAAAATCAGTTTAATCTTTTCTTGGTTGAGAACTGCTGCATTACATAATCCTATCCACAGTTCATTCACTTACATGGAATAATATAGGGCTCTCAGGCACCCCATTTAAAAATAAAAATGCTATTTCAGTCAGCTCATCAGTACCTGATGCTACTCAGATCATTCCCCACTGAATTGCTTTTGATGGCAGGATAAAGTGGCAGTTTCTAACAGGTTTAGGAGATAAGATACCAGACTACATAATCTAATTTAGATCAAGAGAATCAGACTTTTTGTAAGTACTTAGTGTAGCTCATCACCAGGACTAGATATCTTTGCTACATGAAAACTCCAGCAGAAGAGCTCTTCCTACCTGACCCTAGCCCTGCCACATAGACACACACAAAAAGATCACTCAGTGGAGTTATTTGAGATAGGTCACTCAGCTGATATGTTCATAGGGTATTTGGAATAGTGATATGGATTTTAACATGGTAGCTTAGGATATTTTATCCTTGAAATTTTGAACAGTGATGAAATAGCATTAAAGTGATATGGCAAATTTTGATTTTAAGTTAACAGGGACAATACTCTCCCAGACAGCATAGTTCATGTTTAAGAACCAGGCTTTATCTTTTCTTTTGGATAAGGAAACAGGCAAAACACATCCTGTAATATCTGCTGCTTTGTTTGCTCTTGATGCAAAGAGCTTGTTTAAAATGATGTTTTGTGATGCTCCCTCCTGTGGTTCTCAGCAGGATTTAGAGCTTCAAACACTGAAAACTCTACAAGGAATTTTTACTTTTTCAGTGTCTTATTTTGATGGCTTTAAAAAAAACAAAAACAATATAAAAAGGAAAAGAATGATGTTTGGGCTAGAAGCTAGAGAAAAACGTAAACCCTAGAACATAAACAAAGCAAAAACTTCAATAGTATGACACAGACATGTTCAACAAGAACATTGCCATGCTCTGCTTTTGCTTTAACCTTGGTGTTCTTGCTTTCTCACCCTTGCAGCTCTATAGAGTAGCAAATATGGAAAAAATGTCAATACTGGCAGTTTTTCAACTGCTTCTTATAAGCTGTTTTCAGTGACGGGCAGTTCCTGTGTGCTTTCCCTAAAAAGCCTAGAAGTGCCTTTACTCTGAGTCTGTCTGACAGGTATAGTGGATCCCATTCTGGCAGGAGGCATGCGAAGCAGTGAGAGAGCACCTGAGAGGCCCAGGATCAGGTCTCGACAGCCCAGGTGTATTTCACCACCAGTGGGCCCGGGGCTGGGTGCCGACCCCCCTCACGTGGGGACAAAGCTCAGAAGTGCAGTAAAACTCCCCAGGCTGGGGGCAAAGCCTGAGGAGCACAGCATGGAGTCAAACCATCAGGTCCAAGTTGTGGGGGCTCTGGAGCAAAGCCTGAGCTGAGGGCTGCGACAGTTTTCCTGTTCATTGGGGCTGGAGAAGGTTGCAATGTCAGAAGTGAAGACACTCACCAGCAACTCATATTTAGTAAACCAACATGCCTTAACTGCAGTGCTCTCCAGACTGTGGCCTCAGTATTTGATCAGCCTTTTCACCCTCCACTGGAATGAGAAATTCCTTTTCAGTTCCCTCCCAGCACAAAGTCTCCCACATTGGTCGGATGCTCCTCGGATGAACCTGAATGAAGAGAAAGACTAACCATGTCACATAATGTTGCCCAAAAAGCTGGCTGATGGCATCTCCATCTTTGGAGTCATCGAACCCTCAGATGGCTGTGGCCACACTTGGCTGTTGGAGGCCCTCAGGGCAACCTGGGAGGGAGATCAGTTCTTCAATTGCATCCATTCATCCATCCATCCACCCATCCATGGCTTCAATACAGAGCTGCCAGAGCCCTAATGAGCCACAGGCATTGTAGGGTCAAGATGTGCTGGGATAGGCTGACAGGTTAGGAAATGGCTGAGCTTTGGCCATGACTTATTTCAAGACTTTTTTTGCAGTCAGGTGTGGTTTGAGGAGGAAGAAGAGGGAAGGATAGAAATTTATATCATGTCAGAATTCACCCAAGAGGAAACTAAATTCTTCCAATCTCACCCTAGTCAGACAAGTTTGATTTTACTAACACATCAAAACTTCAGCTCTTCACTTTGTGGTACATTCCCAGCAAAACATAAAGCCATAAATTAGAGAGCAGGGGGATGACTGATTTAATTTAATAAAGGGAGATGGGAGGAGGATAAAGTAAATCATTCAGATGGGCTTGCTTTGTGGCTACAAAAGTGATGTGCCAGCCTGCCTCCCAAACAAAACCTGCAACTTACAGCTCTCTCTGCACACTGCAACTCAGCCCTGTTATTTATTGCACTCCCACAATCACTGCAGCTCAAACATCCTGCTCACACACCCCACACACCAGGTTTTTTTGCTCAGAAGAAACCTGTTTGCTCCATGAAGGAGTGATGACTCTTGCTAACATTCCTAGTATTCACCAGTGCAGGTCTCTGCTCAATGTGTCACAGCTGGCACAGTGGACCACATCATCCATCCTAAAACTGGTGTTGCTGGAATCAGGAAGGAGCCATCGTGATCCTGGAAAACTGGTACCAGCACCCCCCGTTTGTTCAAGTGAGCTGAGCAGGAGATCAGCAGAGTTCTCTGATCCGTGGCTGCTGCACTTTCCCCAGGAGCAGCTGGGGATGCAAACCTCTGTGTGTATCCCCTGTTGTCACCTCTTCATCCTGCCTGCGCCTTAGTCCCCACATCCTATCTCTGATACAGCCCTTGTGGCTGCATGGCCATGGCTTAGGCTGCTGCAGGTGTTGTGCAGCCATCAGGAGGAGCCATGAAATATCTGCAGGAAAGGATATAAGGTGACAGCACAAGCAGAGGTAGGGTGGTTGAGATGGCATCATTACTAGCTCAAGGGCTCATCAGAAAAAAAAACATTGTGGGAAGAATAAAACTCACAGGAAGTTTATAGGGAGGTGAAATAAGGAAACTCAGCACCATCAAAGATATTCCCTGGAGCTTCAGAGTGCAACTCTTCTTCCCTTGAGGTTGTTCCTGTGCAGGCAACAAAGGGTCTGGGTGATCTAGAGAAGTTGTGAGCTCCTGGTGCTCAGCTGGGGAGCTTGCTAAGCCTCAGCAGTCCTGTGTGTGTTAGCTAGCAAGCATTAGCTTTCTTCTTTGGAGATGCATGTGTCCAATTTGCAGCACATCCTTGCGTGTGCAGAAGGTTGCCCAAACAGAGTGACCAGGTTGCTAGGACCTTGTGTGGTTGCTGCTCTGCAGGGGTAGTGGGGCTCAAAGGAGACCCAGGAATGGCCATGAGTGTTCATAACCTCACCGCAGCAGTGTCCAACCTCACCCCAAGGTCAGCAGCATGAGCAAAAGAAGCTGGAGAGCACCACGGCCCACTGCAGAGGCACTGCTGGTCTCCCTAACTGTGAGGTTGCTTAGGCTGTAAGAAAAGAAAGCTGAGGGAGGAAGGACCAGAGGAGGGTGTTTAATCAAGAAAGCATGTACTGAATATGAGATCAGATTTCATGCGGGGTGGACCAAGACAACAACCTAGCACTGAGGTTCAAAATTAAACCTGCAGTAATGGATGGACTGGTACCAGCTATTAAGGCAATTCTTGAACCTGTAAATCAAAAGCATTTGACTCAGCTCTAATGTAAGAGGAAAGTAATTCAGGCTGAATGGGTTTACAGGGCACATTTATAGAAAATATAAAGAGAAAGAACGAGGCCTGTGAAATGGTCCAGACTGTAATATTTGTCACTGTTTTCTCCACAGAAAACAAGGTTGACAGAGAAAAGCCAGGATTTCAAAGTTGAGGCAAAGGCCAGTTATTTTGCTAGTACTGCAGACAGAGACAGAAGAGGGAATTTTATTAGGTCATGGAGCTGAGGACTGAAGGAGAAAACATAAATGCTGGGGGAATGACACCCATAAGTGATTTTTTTTTTTATCAACAAACTGAATTAACTAAATCACAAAAGCTGGACAAGGAACAGTTAGTAAAGCCTGACCCAGACAGGCCTGATTCTGCACAATAGGGATGCTCACCTCCTCAAAACCTCCAGATTCTCCTGCCCAGACCTGTCCATGGGCAACCATCAACAAGAGCACTGATCACAATGAAGTGGATACAAGCACCCCCAAAATGCTGACAGCTCAGCTGTGCAAGAGCCCCTGGGCACCCCAGCGAGTCACCAAGCAAAGGAATTGTGACCTATACTAGACATGAAGTAGAAACATATATTTTAAGACTGTTTCATATCTGTATGGGGCAGACAGCGCTTCAGGGATCCTGATGCTCCAGCAACCTGCCCTGTGTGTGTTATGGCATGTGAGAATCTTTTTTGTTAAACAGACAAGCTTCAGTTCCACCTTCTGTAGATGGCATTTTGATCCATGGACCCTCTGTGGATGTGAGAGAGAGTAGAGATTGTGCTGCAGGTAACAGTGGAAACTGGGCTTCAGTTTAGGTGACTAAAGGCCCAACTGGTAAAATGGGAACTTAGAGAGCTGG
This sequence comes from Florisuga fusca, assembly GCA_038090715.1. Lineage (NCBI taxonomy): Eukaryota > Metazoa > Chordata > Aves > Apodiformes > Trochilidae > Florisuga > Florisuga fusca. The sequence goes on along the minus strand of JAAWXA010000003.1, from coordinate 62,502,493 downwards.
GTATAATTACAGGTCAAGAGGACAGGTTGATCATAAACAACAGGTAGAGCTCATTGAAACATACACACATGCTCAATCCTATTGGGATTATGGGCCTTTTAAGGAATAGTTAACATTTCAGAGGTTTTATTTCCATGTTAACAGACAAAATCTGGGCACTGCTCATGTCTCTCAAGGGTGAGAGATGGCAGCCACAGGGTCTGGACCAGACAGGGGCACTGAAACAGCTGAAGGAAAATTTTGCTCAGGTTCTTGCACTGGCATGTCCCAGCATAGGAGACCTCTTGCATATTCAGTAACCCATCACTGACAAGGTGGTTGATGCAAAAGGAAAATTTATGTGCAGAGCAAGAGCTCTGATAGTCCTGCAGCCAACTTTCACACCACATAGTGGAGCACATACAAGGAACATGGGAAGTCATCCTCAGCACAGCACTAACAAACCCTGGGAAAGCTCGAAAGGGTGGGTAGCAAAGCACAGCTAATGCTGCTGACACCACCCTGAGCGAGGCAGGGAAGAACACTGGAGAAAGGAAAGGTTTTTGCATGTGTACCAAATATGAGGATCTGAACATGAAAATATTGGCAAGAAATTTTGGTGTTAAATCCAGATTCAGATTTTCAAAAAAGGAAGAAAAATGGCTAATGTTGTTTACTAATGGATCCAGTTAATACAAATATGAGGAACCTGACAGAGGATTTGTAGCTATTTGAGTAAGCATGCACAAATATTAAAGTACTCCATTCAGCTTAAGCAGCTGAGACTTGGGCTGCTAAAGAAATACTATAAAACGAGGACTGGGAAAAACTACTTACTGTTCCCACACATTTGCCAAGCTATTGCTGTCTGGCTGCCAACATGGGAAAAAAAAGGGACATGTTCAGGATATGGCAAGCTAATACCTCATGTTGCTTTCTAGGAATAAGTGGCCCAAACCCTAAGGAAAAGAAATAGTGATAAACAAGTAATGCATGTGAATCCCACCAAAATCAGACAAAAGAGACTGGGATAACAAATAGATGCACTAGCAAAAGCTGCAGCCCTAAATGCTGTGCAATACACAAAGACAGAGAGCTGTTCCAGAATGGAATGATGTTTTAGGAACTGAGCAATTTCACATAAAAGAGCATTCCCAAAGGTCCGACTCTGTGGCCAGCACAAGCTAAACATTAAAGGCAGCTGGGAAAGACAGCCAGCAGCACAGGAAAAGATTGGGATTAAGAACTTCCAGTCACTCTGGTGGTTTATGGTGTTCTGTCCCTGTTGTACACAGATCAGGCAATGACTGCCCAAGAAGTGAGGCACCTCAGTCATAGCGTGTTGATAACAAAGTAGCTGATGAATATCAGCTGAAAATATAATTATTCAATAGGTACATATTCAATTAAAATGAATTGTAAACAGGAAAAGAAAAAGAAAAAAAAAAAAAAAAAAGGAAAATTTTAAAAAGACAGAGGACTTGGAAAGCCCAGAAAGCTACAAAAAAGCACAATGCAGCAGGGCAGACTCTGTGTTCCAGCCCCCCCTTTGGGGCTTTCCAGGAAAGGAGAAGATCCTGTGGCTAACAGTGGAAGTTGTCAGCACTACAATGTAGCACACAGAAATACCAAAAAAATGAGCAAACCCATCTTGGGACATGAGATTTCATCTAATAGGATTTGGGAAAAAATTCTAAAAAATGTAATAGCCAACCTGGTAGGTTTTGTTGGGTTGTGTTAGAAGGTGGTCCACTGTGGGAAAAGAACTTGAATCATAGAATCATAGAATTGTCTGGGTTGGAAGGGACCTCAGAGATCATCAAGTCCAACCCTTGATCCAACTACCGCTGCGGTTACCAGCCCATGGCACTGAGTGCCACATCCAGTCTCTTTTTAAATATCTTCAGAGAAGGAGAATCCACTACTTCCCGAGGCAGCCCATTCCAATGCCTGATCACCCTCTCCGTAAAGAAATTCTTTCTAATATCCAACCTAAACCTCCCCTGGTACAACTTAAGACCGTGTCCTCTTGTCTTGTTGAGAGGTGCCTGGGAAAAGAGACCAACCCCCCCCTGGCTACACCCTCCTTTCAGGGAGTTGTAGAGAGTGATGAGGTCTCCCCTGAGCCTCCTCTTCTCCAGGCTGAACAGCCCCAGCTCCCTCAGCCTCTCCTCATAGGATCTGTGCTCGAGTCCCTTCACCAGCCTGGTTGCCCTCCTTTGGACCTGCTTCAGCACCTCAATCTCCTTCCTGAACTGAGGGGCCCAGAACTGGACACAGTACTTGAGGTGTGGCCTCACCAGCACTGAGTACAGGGGCAGAGTCACTTCCTTGGACCTGCTGGCCACGCTGTTCCTGATACAGGCCAGGATGCCATTGGCCTTCTTGGCCACCTGGGCACACTGCTGGCTCATGTTCAGCTTCCTGTCAATCCAAAGCAGCTGTGAAGCAGCTGTGAAGTGAAGCAGCTCAGCTTCCTGACATTATTCTTCACTCCAGTAAGCCCAAGTGTGTAAATATGGAAAGAACCTAGACAGGTGAGTAATAAATAATTAAACACTGTGATTGATTTGGGACAGAACTAACAATCTCTAATTGCTATTAGAGATTCCCTCTAATTTGAGATTATTGTTATTCCCTCTAATAGCTATTAGGGGGAATTTATACCTGTCTAGTAACTGGGGCTTAACCAAGGCAATTTACAGCATGTTTCAAATGCAGATGGTTAACTGGAAAATTTAATTGGTAACTGATAAACTTAATCCTTAATTAGTTTTAAAACAACAGCTCTTTCAGAGGGAAAGAAAGGTAGCCATAAATTTTTAATAGTATTGAACAACCCAGTCATTAAAGTTCTCTTTTTCTGTCCAAGCTGCAACGAAGCATTAAGCAGCACTGTTGAAAGATCTCTGCAGTAAGACTGACTATACCTAGAAAAGTTCAAGATATCTGTAGCTGCTGTTCTGCTGCACTAGGATGTCATCATGGTGCTAGGGCTTGCTTACTTATGCCAAGCATAAAGAAAATTTATTTACTAATGGAAAAATATGGAATTGATGGATATCAAGCATCTAAAGAACAAAAGCAATCAAGAGATGCCACAGAAGTAGTGCTTTGTTGTCTGGAATATTAGATAATAAATTAGAGTAATATATTTGCTTTGACACATGAATTAACTTACAATAGAATGACTCACACTATGGATGATTAGTTCTGGTGCCATCCCCTGTCATTTCAAACTACTGGGGTTTATATAGATTACTCATGTTTGCATAGTTGATAACAGGGTGAGAGAAATTTATTTTAAGTATCTACTAGAAAATACACAGATATGAACATTGCTGTCACAAACATCATTGAAATCCACTTTTATACATCTGAAGTTGTTACGAGGTATAATGCTTTGCAATATGCATACTTTGATTTGTGTATGTTCAAGCTGGAGAGAAAGATTCACAGTTGATGTCTTCACATTGCTAGCATGGAAGTTGTACTCTCAGGTCATGAAACACTGTTTGGTTTTGTAAACACCCCCAGACAGCTAATGTGACTTTCTGTACCAACACCCACCATGTTGCAGTTCCTCCAGCATCACAGCAGCATCTTGCACCTCCCCTTGCTGCTGGAAGCCTGACATGAGAGCACAGCTCCAGGCCTGGGAACAGGGCAGCATCACTCCCTCCCTGGGCAAAGCAGTGGGACAGAATGGGCTCTGCAGACCTCAGGAGCCCTTTATCCTGGCTGGTGGATGTGGCCCATTAGGCAAAAGTGCAAGCAGAGGCTCTAACCAAGCCCTAATGCCACACATGGGAATGGCATTCATGATCAAATGATATCAGGTGGTGATGGCATCCACCATCAAATTATATCAGGCCATTGATGTTGGGAGATGCCACTCCTGCCCACAACCCTGGCTGTCAGCTTTTCACCCCTGGCCAGGGACAACTACCTGCACAGGAGGCCCTAAGAGACAGCTCTGATACAGCCCTTGTGGTTTCACAGGTGCAGCTCAGGCTGCCATGCCTGTGGCACAATCATCAGAGGAAGCCATGAGACAACACAGAGCAGAGCCTGGCAAGGACACAAAGGTGACACCACAGGCAGAGGTTGGTTGGTTTAGATAGCATCACTACCAGCTCAAAGGGTAGGGGGGAAACCCCAATGTGGAAAGGTGCAGAGCTGGGAACGTACTGCTTGGAGCCTTCCTCCATGTGTGCCAAGCCCTGCCCACACAGGGCTGGGGATAGTAACAGCTGCCAGAAGAAGTGCAGCTGAGCTGAGGTCACACTTGATGAAGCCCAGGTCCCCTGTCCTACATGGCACAGTAGATCTGATCTTGAGAGTGCATTGTTGAGGATAACTTTCTGCTTGCATTCAGCTTGGACTTGCAATGGCCTTTGAAGCTGCAGAAGAGGGGTTACAGATTTTGTTTGAACTGGGAGGTCATTCTCTCGCATTTTTTGAGAATATGGAAGTTAAAAAAAAATTGTCATTTTTTTAAAAAATGGCCATTTTTTGCCTCTAAACAGAGTGTTTGCTTTGCCTATGTCCAACATAGCCTCTTTTGAACGTGTATAAGGGCCTATATCTTGGGCATAAACAAAGGTGTGCATGCACTACAGGATGAAGAAAAGACACTATCCAGTTAGCCATGCTGTTCATTGCACAGGAGTGGCCAGTAGATAATATTTTAGTTGGTACAGCCCTTTCCTGAAACTATCCACAGAACTCATTTTAATCTGTTGCTTAATGGGGATGGTTCAAAAGCCCCAAGACTGCCCCTGGCCACCTCTGCACTGTTGGTGAGCTGTTCATGGTTGGTCTCACCCTGCCAAAGGCTGCACTGCCCTTAAGTCTGTTCTTCTATTTTCTTCTTTTATACAGTGTGTGAGCTTCTTGTATCTAAGTGTAAAAAAAACACTGTGCCAGGTCCTTTGATCCCTCTTGACCTCCCAGATTTCAGAGCTTCTGGCCATGGTGGATCCATACCCTGGAGATAGTGGCTGAGTTGTCATAGCACAGGAGGAGCTGACACAGACCAGGCAGGGCACATTCCCATGCTCCCTGCTCCATTCCCAGACCAACACACAGCTCGAGAGAAATCAAAGCAGTTTGCAGATGGCCATTTCAGAAACCTTGATAAGGTTTTTCACTCTGCTTTAGTTGATTTCTGCAGCAGTGGTTCCAGAAGTCTCAGAGTTTTTCTGTGAGCCCCAGAAGCACACAGGTAGAGGCAGCCCCTGCATGCAACTCTCTATGGTGTAAGTAGACAAGACAAATTACAGATGATAAGAAGGAAACATGATTATTCCAATTTTGCAAAAGGGGCATTGAAGCTATTTAGAGACATATAGAGAAAAATTTGTCAAAGGCACAAAGTAGGTTTCAGTACCCAAATGCTAACTGAGGGCCAAGTGCCTCATCCAGTACTTGCTCTAAAATGCTTCCCCTAAATGATTTGCTCAAGGTCACAAAGAATGTTTGCAACAACACTAAATACCTGCCCCTGAGATACAGCACTTGAATCACCAGGGCACTCTCCCTTATGAAGAGCTGCCTCTCCACAACACACATTTAGCTGAGCACAAATCATTTGTATGCACATTCTCAGAACACCATTAAAAAGGAGAATGAACACCATAGCAAAAGCACAAGTTTTGTTTGAGCTGACACTGATGAAATACTTCTTTGCAGAATTTTCCGAGCACTACTATTGATTAAAAATAATTAAATGATAACATTCATTTCATATTTATTCTGCTACGGTTGCTGAAGTGCTTCTAAGTGGGCAAACTTCCTTGTAATTGTGTCATTTGGTGCTCATAGTGCTGCAGTCTGAACAAGGCTATAAATATGCAAAAGCTGCTCCATTTGCATGGATATGAAGCAGATGGATAGATGAACAAAACTCCTTCTTAGAAAGCAAGTGCCCTTGTCAATACAGAATGCACCCATCTGGCTCAGCACTGCACCCAGCTTGATAAAGAAGATGGTAAACATCATATTTAAACCCTCTCCCATTTTTCTGAACATGATTATAGTGTTAAGAACTTGGTACACTATTTGCTTCTGTAATAGCACACACTGAATCCCACTGGATGATCTCCTCTGGAGCACAAAAATGCACTCTCCCACCAATTGCCTACAGTCTCCATCTCAGAAAAATGGGTGCAGTAAACCTGTACACCATGTTACCACCACAGACCACACCTGCAGTGGGGTAACAGGGCCAAGAGTACATCATTCAGCCACCTTGTGAGCGTCCAGCAGTCTCTCCCACAAGGAACTCAAGGCATTGCTGGCCCAGGCATTGACCATCCCTGTTCAAGCAGTGGAACAAGACCCTCCTCTAAAACCCAGCTGCCTGAAGCACCCAAACCATAGGAGAGACAAGGACTCAGTGGTCAGACCAGAGCCCCACTGACAGGTGACTGGAGATGGTCTGGCTTGTGTCTCCCCAGTTCCAAACTGACTCAGCACCTGTGTGAGCAGCAGAACCAGTGCATCCCAATCTCCAGCATTTCCCCCTCAGTCCCAGCCATGGGGATGTTCTCTTGTGTCCGATAAGGCAGGGCCTCCTTGTTTTTTCCCTCCATAAGAAACCAAGCTTCTCCTACTGTTTTCTCTCAACATGTGCTGACATTTTGTATTATTTGATATATCTACCCTCCTGTGCAGCTTGGTTCAATGCCAAAGTTACCAGGGGAAGAAAAACAGGGAGGAAGCAATGACATGATCCCATAAACCTCACTTCAAGAAACAGTGATTCATAGCCCTGGTGTCATTCCATCAGCCTTTTCTCCTACACCAATCCTCCCACCATCCTATGTGAAAATAAAACCACAGCAAACACAGTAAAACAAACAAACAAACAAATCTATTTTGAGAAGACAGAATTTCTGTCAGGATGGAAAACAGTTTTTCTGATTACAGACCCTGTTGTAATGCAGAACACAGCCCTGAAGGAGTGATCAGGATGAGTGTCCTGTGGGAGCTGTGCTAGCAGGAACCAGACCAGGACATGTTCCCATGGCCAGTTTGGCTCTAGGATTCAGGTGCTGTCTCTCTGGGAAACAGTGGGAACTCAGGGCAGGTATCCAGCTCTGTTTTAGATCTAAGTGCACACTCCATGGTCTTTGTGTCTTTACTGGCATCCCTCCATCCCACTGATAAGACTAAGAAGGGCTTGATGCATGTTCACAACACTGTGAAGCCCAAGCAAAGCAGTGAGCATCCAGTTATTTTTCCATCACGGCCAACTGCCACTTTTCTGGGGGAAAGAAAAAATCTACCTCTTTGTGCCAACAGAAAAAAAGGAAAACAAACAAACAAACCAAAAAAAAGCAACAAAACCTTCAGCTTTGAATGTTTATTTACTGTTTGGATTCCTTCCTTGCCTACATGCAAGCATGTGAAGTCCTTGTTCCTAACTGGCAGGGCACTTGCCAATGCTTTACAGTGCAGCAGAGCTCCAGGACCACCAGCTGCAAAATGCTCTGTTCCACTATACAGATGCTTTGCCTCTTACAAGGGAAAGGAGATCTGCACCTGGGAACTGGCTTGTTTGAAACCCACCAGCAACAATCAAATCACTCCAAGGCAGGTAATTAATTGTGGTTCATTCCCAAAGGCAGGGCATCATTATAATATTCTAGAGACTCTGGGCTACAGTTGTCCCTTAATCACCTTTTCTGAGGAAGATGTGATGGATTTGTGTGGAATAAGTGCTTTCTTTCAGCAACTATTGGCTTCAGTTTAAAGCCATGAATGCTCCAATCACTGGTATTGAGCTGTTCATGTACAGACAGAAAGGCACATGAGATGTTACAGTAATAAATATTCAGCAGGTGCCTGGAGAATGAGAGTATAAATACACAAAACTGCTCCGCTTCCTGGTTATATTAGAAGGCATGGGGGAGTTCAAATCCTTCTCTTTATATTGCTTCTGAAATTATTTCTGTTTAAAAAAAAAAAATCAGTAATTTTGTTTCTTCTAAGCTTTCAGTTCAGCAGCACGTGAGGCTGCAGGACCATGGCCTGTGTGGCTGTAGTTCCAGTCCCGACACTGGCACTGGGAACCTGGTACCTGGTGCCATCTCATACCAGCCCCTTCCCCACCCCCTCTTTTTGAGGGGCTGCTCTGCCCTAGGGGACACACAGGAAGAATCTGGGGACAGGTCACTTCAGCCACTGGAAACAGGGCAGAGCTAGGAGGTCTGCGGGGTTCAGTGTGATGCTGGCCTGATACTTGGTGTAGTCTCACATCTGGACTCCCATTGTGCCCCAAATCATATGCATATCTGCAAAGCTCAACCTTTTCTTTGTAAAAATTTATAATATGGAAAATTCTGAAGGACAAATGTGCTTTCAGTGAGCAGGAAGTGACACAGCTGTGTAATGCTGCAGACAGTTTATAGACATGGTCATCCTCTAGGGATTTTTTTTCCCTCTCCCTTCCCCATACATGTCTGTTATGCAGAATAACCACAAGGGTGCCTTTTTCTGATGTGTCTGTAAGCCTAAGCATATGCAGCTCTTCCAAAGCACATCTGTGAAACAGAAGGGAAGCAGTAAACCCCAAACCCACTGCAGGCACAGGGGAGGAAAGCAGGACTGAGCAGGACAGCCTGAGCTGTGCAACATGGCCCAGCACTATCTCCATTCACTCTCATCTGCCTGTCCTGACAGCTGTTTGGTCACTGCATCTTCATAAAACCATATATAACCCTGAACCCCTGCCAGGGCATAAGACCACTTGCAGGATCCCTTCTCCATCAGAGAGGGGAGACAAACAGTATCACCCCCAATCTGCGCTTTTGAGTTCAACTGATTTCAAAAGTTAACTAAGGCTTTCCCCCTCCATGCTGCTTACAGAAGGCACTGACTGACCTTGCAGTTTTTCTTTGGAAATTCAACTATTACTCATTTTAAGTGTTCCTGGAACATGCGTTTGCTTCCTTTCTGTAAATCTGTAGACCTTCCTTCTGGTATGGATTAGTGCTGCTGCTATGAACTGGGCAGAGCCAGGGAACATCCCTTGTATTCCTCACCCTCAAATCTGAAACAATTAATTTCTGTTCTGAGTGGGGTCAGTTTTGTGGTCAGCAAATACATTTCTCTGCTTTTTAAGTTATAGTTTCAAGTACACAGTCAGTGTACAAAGCCCCAGTTTGACAGCCAGAACCTGCAGTATAGTCTTTCTTTTCCAAAGCTTTCAGAAAACATCCTGCAATTCCAAGGAAAGGAGACAACACCAGTGACCTCTGAAATGTGCCTATGCTGCAGATAGATGTCAGTACTTTACACAAGTAACTTGTCAGTTTTGTGAGGCTAATGCCAGTAATACAATTCCCAAAACACCACACATCACTGAAGATTTTGGGGTTTTTTTAATGCAGACATAGAGCAAAATTGTAGAAGAACAAAATAATTTAGACTGCGACAGACTTTTGTTGGACATGTAGTTCAGTATCCACTCAAAGCCCAGACAACTTCAAAATAACATAAGGTAGCTCAGGGCTTTCAATGTTTCTTTTTTCTTCAGTGAGTAATTGGTGTCTCTCAGTCCTCTGACCCTGCAATTACAATTCCACATTTCATTTGACATCTCTGCAGGCACAGGAGCACTGAATAGGTCTCTGTACTTTAGCACTCTCCCTCCCTCCCAGCTATTGCAGCATCTGCATTGTCACATCTCAACAGTTTCAGCTTCTCACCTCTGTCTCCCTCTCCTTTTACCTCTCCTTCTACTCTCCATGCTTTCTGGGGATTAGGGAGAACTTTAAAACCTGAGCAAAATACTGTCTGAGGCTGGGGTGAGTAGGGAGTAGAAAGCCACCAGGACAATTAAAAAAAAAAAAAAAAAAAAAAAAACTAGACTGGGGAAATTATTAATAATTATCAATATTGCCCTATGCCAGTTTGAATGATGGATTGAATGATTGATTAACTGGAATGCAGGGAGGCCTGCAGCAGGCTGTGGAATAGTGCTTGCGCTGAGGCCATTGCCTGGGTTTTGAGGCCACAAAGCCCCTCGGCCTCCCCCAGGGCCGGGCATCAGCTCCCGGGGCCGGGGTGGGTGCGGTGGGTGCTGCCGCTCCGGCCCGGCTGCGGGAGAAGACGCTGCGGGCCGGGCTGTGTCGGGCCGAGGGTGATACTCACACAGCCCGCTAGACGGTGCCGTCCTAAAAGCTGGGGAAAAAAAAAAAAGCTCCCTGTTAGCCACCAAATCGGCTTTTTCTGCGCTGTGCCCGGCAGAACCGGCGCTGAGCAGCGGGAAGGACTCCCGGTGCCGCAGCATCACCCGCCTTGCCCCTTCTTTGTGCCTTTGGAGATCTCCAGCTATGCCCACCCGAGCATGGGTGACACCCTCCCTGCTGCAAAAATGCTCCTGTCCCCTCGGCAGTGGACCCAGGGACCCCGGGGTGCCCCCGGCAACGACACTGGTCCCGTGAGACAGTTTTTGTAGCTGCTGTCTTACAGAGGGTCATATACAAGCAAAAAGGAATAACTAGATGAGTAAATTGCAAAATTTCCATGGAAGTGCTGATACATTTGCTCAAGTCTGTGCCGGCGTGCCGTGGCTGTGAGCACAGCCTGTGCCAAAGCCTGCAGAGAGCAAACCCTTGGAGGCTGCAGGGCTCAGCCCTGGTGCAGCCCAATCCCTTTACCCAGGGGAAGCCAGCGAGCAGCAGCAGTGTGAGGAGATACCCAACCTGTCCCTCGGCTACACACCTCCTGGCACCTTATTCCCTCTCTCCCTCAACAGGCAAAATGCCTTAAGAGCACCAAGGGTCTGGCTCCAGGGCAGGGAAAAGAGTCTCACCTCTTCCCAGCAGCGTCTCAAAGCTGCAAGCACATGAAACATGGTTATCAACCACTTCACTCCAGTTATTTCCCATTCTTCACCAAGCAGGCATGCCAAGATGGAACACCCCTTTGGCCAAATGACAGTTCCCTTTACCCCAAGTCAGGCTGTTGGGAGGGGCTGTGATTCCCAGGATGGGATTCCCATCTCTTACATGCTGACAAGTGGATGTGCCACCACTGTGAGCCATCCCAGGAGATGTGCTGCCCTGGGAAGGTGTCACTCAGCCAGAGAGCATAATCCAATCAGGAAAATGGGAGGTTTAGTCACTGAAAATGCTACTCCCAGAGGACACAGGTAATGTGCCTCAGGCAACATTTTGGAACAAAAATGTTCAAGTTGAGAAGGGACGGATGAATAAGCAAACAAAAAAAAAAAAAAACCAAACAAAAAAACCAAAAAACAAAAAACAACAACAACAACAAAAAAAGCCTACAAAAGAAATGGTTGTTGGGTTGTATTTCTAGACCCTCTAAAGATGCATTGTCATCATTGCTGGTGAAAACTCCTACTCCTGGAGCAGGAATTAGGGAGCCAACACAGCAGCATTTCCTTGGAAATGTCACAGTTTACTTATCAGGTTGCTTCTTTCTGTTTGCATTTGGCACTGAAGGAGAATATGTAGAAGTTACAAAAAGCTTAACCAAATCACATTAAATTCGTATGCTTTTACATGGTGTAAAGGTCCTTTCTTGCATTTTCATAAGCACAAAATTCACAGAAATAACTGCTGTGCTCTGTAGCACACACCCATCCCAGTTACAGTGAGTCACCCTCTTGCCCAAAACTGCTAGGCTGTTTGCTTGCTTGTTAGTTTTTTTAGCATGGCACAAGCAAACAGAGGTGGAAGCACAGTGAGCCAGTCAGAATAGGAGTTTTTCTCTCCATCCCAGATCTTCAAATTAGTTTCTAGAGAAAACCCCTTTTTATTGGGTCTTCTCACCCACATTACCTCACTCTAAGGAGGAGCCAGCATAACCTGCAGCTTTTGCTCAGGCTTTTGCACAGCCACCAAACCAACACATTCTTCAGATGGGGTTCTGATAATGCTGTGTTTCCTGACTTCAGCAAATATGTTCCTCCTGCTTTCCCATTCCTTCCCTCTAATTTTCCTTGGTCTCTAAGTAACCCCAACCAGGATACTCCAAGCTGCTGCATGAACCAACCCTGCAAAAAAATGGCATTACTGCAGTGAGACAGGGCACTCAGCTCTTGAGGTGGAGAAGGAAATAAACCTTTTTTTGCTCAGCCAAGGAGCTATCAGTTCACATCCCTTTGAACAGAGTATTCAAAGTGAACTTGGGTCTTACACACCCTGTTCTGCCAAAGACAGTGAGCTCAGAGATCATAAATAGGAGACCACCTCACCATCAACCCACAAAACTTCTTTCCAGGGAAAGCATTTGGCAAACTGGGTCACGCTCACTCAACACGGTGCTTTCGTACAAGTTGTACATTCACCAAAAGGAGTTCATCCAGCACTACTGACAGGTCCAAACAGAAGATCAGGGCCCAAGCTTTTGTCTAAAATAAAAAACTTACCATAAATTAATGAAAATCAGTTAACAAACCAAAACAATTAAACCACTGCAAATCCCTGAGCAGGCCATCTTAATCTGCTGTGCCTTAAGGCTTGTTTACGGACAGTTTTGTGCCTCATTGACCATTCCTCTATAGGTTCTTTATATCAGTGTAACTCATCTGAGGAGAGACCTCATTATATCACACCAGGAGATGTCCTGATTTAGCTAGAGCAAGTTCTGAACAGAATTAATGAAAACAGAACAAGCATTGTGTGTGTGAATTCAAACAACTACATATTTGATTTAAACTAAAATAGATTTAGACAAAGTTAAGCTGTCCCTACGATACTGTGCTGGTTTTAAATCACTGCATGTGCTTTCACCTTCTTCATCAGAGAAACAAATGATCTCATTAGTAAGTGATACTGTAGGATGAGATGTGTGTTAGCTCCAAGTTGCCATGAGTAGGCTCTGAATTAAGCTAATGTGTTAGCTTAAGCTGAGCATCACCAGCACAGCATGATTACAGCACAAACTTACTGAGAACAAGACCAGTTCTGCATGACTCCTTATTTTAAATCATCCACATCCTCAGCTCATACCCTCTGCAGCTCCTTGCTGAAAGGTATTATCATCAAACAGCAGCACCTCTTATCTTTCCTCCCCTGGGGCATCACTCTCCCATCACACACTGGCAGCTGTAAGCTACTCCATCCAGCACAAACAGGCAGGAAGATTAATGCAGAACCATGTCTGCTTTAATGAATTCAGCCTCTTCCAGGTGACTCTCCCAAGATATAAAATGGTCTTCTCAAATGTCACATGACTGTGTGTCCTGATGATAGACACCTCCCCCCCAGAGAGGGGCCTGCCTGCAGTGAAGGGATGCATAGCTGTTCTGCTTCTGGAGAAATTGGAAACTACATATAATCAGTGTCTATAGAACAGTTTGTTGACTTCTGTTGAGCTGACTTGAGAACCAGAGATGAGACCTTTGCTCCTGGCTCTTCCAGCAGCTCTCTGTATGGCCCTGTGACTTGGCTCCTCTTCTACCTTTTTGCCTCTCCTGTATATGGAAGTCACAGCTGTTTGGGGGCAAGAAACAACACTTCATCCCTGGAGGTTTTCAGGCCACAACTAGATGGACCCCTGATCAGTCTCATCTGACCTCAGAGCCAATGGTGCTGGAAGCAGAATGGACCAGAGACCTCCTGAGGCCCCCTCCAGCCTGAGCTGTCCTGTGGTGCTGTGACTGACACAAACAGCACATGGAGTCACTGGGGGGTTGGGAGAAAGAGGTTGAAGAAAGCCTTCAAAGAGCATTTTTTTTTGTTTTAAGATCATCCTCACTACAAAAAATAACTTCTGCATTCTTAAATATATGGAATTCATATTAATTAAATTAAATTAAATGGTAAAGCTTACCAGGATATTTAACAAGGTATTTACCTCATGGAGTGTTTTGGGGAGCAGTAGTAAATGAACAACTTCTGCCTTCTGGGAGTTTAGGCCAAAACCTTTAAACTTGTCTGTTAGAGTTTAAACCTATCTGTATAAAGACAGAAAAATGAATCTACTTCATCTTAGCTACTTCAGCTAAGTGCAGATTTGGCCACAAAGGTCTGAAGTTCAACCAGTGTAAAAGAAACCACCATGAAGACCAAAAGTTTTCTCCTGTATAGAGCCTCCTTCTTAACCTGTCACAAAGTATGCTGTAATTGTCCATTTTTAAAAGATGTTGGCTATGTTCTTTATATCAGCACTTGAGAATAGGCATCTCCTTTAATTGATTAGCAGCTGTCAGTTTAATGCTTAAAACACAATTTAATTCATCAAGTCAATGACTCAATTCCAGCACATGTGCTTCCAAGGGATGTGCTCATTTCAGTGTCTGGCAAACCATTCCTGTCACCTCATCATTCACATCATGATGTGATTACCACAACTAAGCTGGAACTTTAGGTCCACTTCAGTAATGCACTCTAATTAACAACAGACAAACCCACTAAGTCATCTATTAATCTCTTATTATTCTTGTCTATTCCACTGAATCTCAGTTGTGCACACTTTGATCTCAATGTGAAGCCTTTGGGATTAATGTCCACATTTTGAAGAGCAGTCACTGATTCTGGTGACCTCAGTATCTGAGGGCCACCTTGGGAAACTGGACCTGAAACTGGATACAGGACCTGATCTGCAGATGGCACAGAGCCTCTTGTTCCAAAAATCAGAAAAATTATTCTCATTTTTTCTGATGGAAGACTAACTCAAGAGTAGCTTTTTCTGACTGACCATTCCTACGTTATACTTTTACTTCAGGACTCAATACAGGGCAGTTGAAAAAAAACAGAAGTCTCAAGAGGGGAAAGAGAGTGGCCTGCTTTTACCTAGTAGCCCATAAAGCTTCTCACAATCTTCCAAATCTCATCATCCCTTTCAGTCTCTGTCCACTCAGGAGATAGCAGAGTCCCTTCATACCTGAGGGCAGGAACACGGACACATCTGCCCTCCCCACCAAGCATTCTGCACCAAAAAGGTCCATCACCTATCAGCTCAGGCATACAAGAGAATGGCATGTATTGGGAATGCTGCAGCTTCCAGTGTTATAGAAGCCATGCCTACAGGCAAGCTGGCTAAGTCCAGACCTGACTGAACCTGACCTATAACCAAAATCACTGAAAACAAAAACCATTACCAACAAAAGCTGAGCCTGACATCAGAAGGTGAAGTTCCCATCAGCTTCTCCCAGCATCAGGGTGTCCTGGTTTGGGCCACGATAAAGGTGATTTTCTGGTTTGTACTTTTGCTTTCAGCTAAGTTTCTTGTAAGTAGCTGCACTTGCTGAAATTAACAGCAAGTTTCTCAGACAGTGTCTGCTTCTAGGACTGATAACACTCGATGTTTATAGTTACTGCCAGAGACTGGTATGCAGAGCCAAGGACACTGCTCAGCTCTGAGGAACATTTTACCCTGCAGAAGGAGAAAAGAGGTCCCACCTGAACCCCTCCTTTGGGGAGGCCTGAGACAAGATAGATGCCAGAACTGACCAAACAGAGTATTCCATCCCATACACGTCATACTCAGTATAAATGTGAGGGATCACGAGGGTCAGACCCCTTCTTCCTGCTTTTCCTGCCCTTCTTTTGCCAGTTCCCTGTTTGCTTTGGCATCCTGGGAGGATTCTGTCCGTTCCTCTACCTGTGGTCCTGATCCGTGCCAGCCTGAATCTGTGTGTTCCTGCCTCCAGCTCCCGACTGCTCCTGATCCCAGGGGTCCAGCCTGGACTTTCCCAGGGCTGCCCTGCAGCCTCAGTGGTGACGTGAGAATTATTGGGGAAAGAGGGGAGGAACGTGGTATCAATTTTTCCTGTATATTTGTATATTTGTATATATTTAGTAATTTTTCCTATTTATCATTACTGTTTCATTAAAGTTGTGTAGTTCAGTTTCCAACCCATAAGCCTCTCTCCCTTATTCTCTCTCCTTTCCTTATCAGGGAGGAGAGGGGGATTAATAGAGAGCATCTGTTATTTGGTTTAATTGCCGGGCCAGTGTTAAACCATGACAGATTTTATTGGGAAAGAAAAAGATGCTCTGAAAAGAAGCAGTGTCTGATGGAGCTCTGACTTATGCATCAAAATAAGAAAAAAGCTAAATAATAGGCTATATGTCTTTCCAAATAATGGTACTTGTGTTTAAGAGACACTCTTTGAAGTCATAGGTGGTGAGTTCCTTCTTCTTATCACTGCAAAAAATCTTAGACCCTGAATATTAGATTATATCATATGCAACCTTAATCAGCTTAATATCACAACTCCATTCTCTGAACTTGATAACACAGTTTGTGAAGATGAGATCCCTGTTGCTTCTGGTTTGACATAATTGGACTTCATAAAATGGCATTTGGAAAGCTGCACTTATGATCAACAACAAAAGTAATTCCAAAATTATGTCAGTAAATTTGGGATGTAAGGGCAAAATTGGTAGAAGATACAATGATACTGCAAACATTCCTATCAAAAAGGGAATCTTTCTCTGCCATGGGTAGAATTTTACATATTCATTGGTAAAGAGTTGAGAAATAATTCTGCAATAACAGGCGTCTTGGCACCAGATAAAAGGGACAAATACAAAAACAAACCTTGAAATCACAAGTATGTATATTTAAACTCTTACTAGTGTTTCCTGCCAGATCCAAATTTAATATTCAAGGTCAAAAGAAACTTCTACAGAAAATCTCTAAGCCAAGATTGCTCATTAATCTGATTGATAGAGAATAGAGCACGGGGAAGAAGAAGTGTGCCTTTTCCCATGTACCTAAGATCATTACATGTAGCGGGCAACATTTCTGGAGTTTTCATTCAATTGAATGAAAGAGATTGATTTTTAGAGGCTAGGAGTTGGCACATTTGTCAAATACTGCAATTTTAGTCAAGGTGTCATGCTGAGTACTTAAGAAATAAAATGTCCCAAACGATTTGTCAGCTTTGAAAGATACTGGCCAAGATTTGCATTTTAGTGTTTGATCATTCCAAAGACTCCTAAGATGCTTTGTAACCACAATGAAATGTAGGACACCATCCTTAGTACTTCTGATAGGTTTTCTTACTTAAACCAATCGCCTGGGATTTATAAATGGAATCCAAAGTGGAAAATTAATGTTCTTGGTGACCTCAAAAAGAAGCTATCATGTCATATGACCGAAAAACAAGGTCCTTTTAGGAGGTTCAAACCCCACTCTAAAATCTCAAGGTCGAGGTCATGATCAAAATACAATCCACTACATTTGGTTATTGGACTGGAAAATAAATCTTAAAATCACACTTAAAGATAGAAGAAAAAATTGTAATATTTCTGCATTTGGCAATCTGTTTCAACTACTAAACAGAGTCCAGAGATGCTGAAGCATGAACTAGCCTCTTCACTAGAACCTTCAAAAATGAGACAGTTCTATTTAAAGTCCTGGAATACAAGATACGGATACAAGTAATGAAGTGCAATTAAGGCAACTGCAGAGACAGTGATTGATAATTATATGCACAGTGGTACTTGTCAGTCTTGAGCTCTGCTCCAGATGAAATGAGTATGATAATAGTCTGAGTACCTTGTTAAACTACGCAGAAATTAGTAACCAGACCAACATCAGTTACTCAGTGAGCAGATAGAAAGGCATGTAATTTTAAATGGTCTCTCCAGGTCTTTCAATTCATTAACACAGCTTTAAATGTCAGGCTTTTTACTGAAGTCTCATTTTCACTGACAGTAGACCTTTACTTAAAATCACAGCAGAAGTAGCAATTTTCTAAGTACAGAGCAAAAGGCTCCAGAGCTGTTGCAAGTGTTCCTACAGATTCAGGACTTTAGAGGTATTCACGTCACACAGTTTCATCTATCTAAAAGTCAGAATCCAGCCTTGGTTAATGATTAAGTTCTCTCTCTAGTCAACGACGAAAGTGAATCACACTTTGAAATGCCTTTTTCTGCCTCTCTGGCCATTGATGGAGGCTATTTCATAAGCTTAGCCTGCACCTTACTTCTGGGTGACTGAAGTTGGGAGAAGTGAAATCTGCCTGCCATGACTTCATGCTCCACAGGTACAGACCCCCCCAGAAGGGGTCTCAGAGATGTGCAGAAAATCATCCCAGGTGATGTGCCCTGGTGACATGGATTTTTCCAGCATGTATGAGGGGAGTCTGCCACTAGTCTGTCAGCAATTTTGGGCACCCCATCTTCTATATCCAGCACTTAACATAATAACATGTTACCAACACTGACTTTTCAACTAGAACTAGCACACGTGCAAAAAACAGATGGCATTAACTGCCTAATGGAAATACTGGATTTAGAAATAACTGTTAGAAGAAGACAAGTTTCAGAGTTAATAATATGGAAAGAAATTAATCTAGCAAGATAGATGAGATACATAATCAGTGAAGCTGTGTTGATCAAAACAGTGTTTTAATACCTTCTACTTTTTTAAACCCTGTCACAAACACATCAGTGGATGACAGTCAATTTATCATTCTCTATGGTTAGAGATTAGTTTCTAGAAAATGACTGCAATATCTTAACATTATTACAGAGTATTAAATAATGTGAAGTAATGCTCTTCACCAGCACTACCGACAGCCCTGAACTTTGTTCTGCCTAAGTAAAGGATAAAAATTCTGGTCCACGATTCTATTACTTTTGCCTCCTTTGTTTAAATGTAAGGATGTCCCCTGCAGGGTTCATTTAGTGAAAGTGCCTTCTGGATTTACCAGCTAGTGTACCTGTCTCAAAATATGGCTAGTTAAGGAGATAAGGGTGGTTCACCCAGGCTAGCAAGCACTTGCAGAGTATCCATGTACCTTTAAGCCTGTACTTAGAGATGTCCACATGTGAGATGGGCATCTAGGGCCCACTGTGGTCAGTGGAGATACAAGATTCAGCTCAGAGAAGTGTTGATCACCAGCTGATATGTCTGGTCCCCAGATGCTATGGAGGGTATTATTCTCTTATAGGCCCTCTGCCACATGAACCAGCTCTCATGGATGTCGTGGATAGTCAAGGACATCTCAGTTGGCACTAGGCACCTATGTGCAAACTGGATTGAAGCCTGAGGAAACACAGACAGCAGACCTCAGAGAATAATTCAGTTCTTCCTGATGTATTTACTGACTGCTGGATTCAGTTTTCTTTATATGAAGACTTAGTGCTCTTTGTGATGCCTAAGAACACCCAAGATTTCCACATGGGGCTAGCAGACAGCCCCATGACCTACTAAGGACCACGGCCTGCTGAAGGTCAAGAAGCTTAAACGACACAATATGCAAGCACCAAACCAGGCATGTAGGTCTCTAATGCCTGCCCACCGAGCACCCAGCTCCCTCCATGTTTGGGATGTCTCTTCTGGGATGCCATTACCCATGATGGGATAATCTATACCAGAGCTCAGTCCCTTACGTTCAGGATTCATAATCTCAAACTGAATCCTTCCCTGGATGCTGGACAGTTTTGTCTTGTCTTTTACTACCTTGCTGAAGAAGATGAAGTGACCTCTAAAGAGTCACTTCAGAAAACTAAAGAGTTTTCTCCTTTCTTCCTTTACTTTGGTAATTAATGCCCCAGTTCAGGAAAGCATTTTTATTTGGGGCACACTCACACATGTATTTATATATTGAACATTTGCTTAAATCTTACTGCTTTGAAAGGGGTTCAGTATGCCCTCACCTGCTCTCCTGTGTTAGTATACAAGATAGCAAGGGCTGTTCCAGTCACCTAACTTCACTGTTAGTAAGATAGCCCCTTTTCCAGGGACATAGCAGAAGAAGAGAAAATAGTCAGGACAGTTTGTCAGGGCCTTAGGAACACGTATGGGTCCCAAAGGCCTTGAGAAATTACCTTTTCCACTCTTTTCACGAGTGCAGGGAGCACCAGGAGAAGTTGGTTGTGCCTGCAACTCTCAGGCAGAATACTCTGAGGTAAACTTTCCCTGGTGTCACCTCTCCTCCCCTGACCTGCTCTCCTTTTTGAATAGCTCATAAATCAGAACAGCCTTCACCACCTTCTCCCAGTTTCAGCTGAAAGGCTTTTGCCACTTACTCCACATGCTGCAAAATCAGGGTACAGAGGAGCAACAGAGAAATATAGGAAGGGAAGGCACAGCATGTCGAGTATAAATGAAAGGAGCAGGATGAGAGCTTGATGACTCTGCTAAATTCATTCTCACTTTAATCCCACTACAGGTAATAAACTGCAGAGTCAAACTCACCCCAGTGCCCAAGGGCTCTAATAATTGTTTCCTATGGGCCCAACCCACAAGCTGTGGAAGTCAATGCATCTCCTTCCCATGACTTTAATGATCTTGGCATGACCCTGGCATCATTTCTTCTGATTCCTGTCTTCTCTTCTCTATTTTCACTCTGCTAAAATTTTTCACTACCTTAAATATACTGTGAATTATGGCAACCAGTTACAACTGGTTCTTTCAGGAGTCTGTGTTATGTTTTGCCAGATAATCCATCTGTGCAAGTCAGCCTGAAAAGAGGAATTTAGCCCTGCTAAAATTAAGCTGAGAGGAAACAGAAAGAAACTACGATTTGAAATGTAGGTCTGCCACTGAATATTAAAAAGATATGACTGTGATCTCAGTTAATCTGTTCCACCTGCAACACTCTCTTATAAATAATACAGTTTCCTCTGGTTTTGCATGCCTTCATAAATCTACTGCCGACAGACAGTGTCAAATTTTAGGTATAAATGCTAAATTTTAAATTCACCTATTGAGCCTACTGTGCCACTTTCTGTTCTTATTTCAAATGTAGGGTGTCTGGATCAGACTTATGTCTCAGTAAAGGGTTAAATCATTTCCCATGTCCCTCCCTACCATGGGCAACATGACAGTGATGCTTGCAGACACAGCATCCAGATAATTCATATTATCCAGGCAGCCAAGAGTCATGATAATGGCTTCAAATTAGTACAGCTGAGGACTTTGCTGTGGATTAGCCAAACCAAGGTGAAAACTGCTGCCCTTCTTTCCCAGCCTCCTGTGTTAAAACATATTTCAACAAACACAAGAAACACAGAAACAGCAGAAAAAACACCCCAACAAAATTAAGAAGAAAATAAATTTTTTTCCTTAAAATAATGGATATACTTCTATACTTTCATAATTCCCATTTGCAGCCACAGCTATACAGGAATTAAGATGCTCGGGAAAGTGAACCATTAGAAAGAAGCACAGGATTGAGAGAAGCCAAACTCTTCCAAAAGGACACAAATTGTGGGTGAATAAAGCAGAGGTGAGCAGGCAAGAAAGCTGTGGTAGATACAGCTGGCACAGAGTAGGTGAGGCATCAGTTGACACCTGGCCATCCTTGTCATCCTCAAGAACACATCGGAGAAACATATTCTGGAGACAGCTGAGTCATAGTTCATTTTTCCTTGGGGTGAAAGGACAACCAGGTGACCTGTAAGGATCCATCCAGCCCTGGGTTTTTCAGCTGTAATTCTCAGCTATGTAGGAAACTGCACAAGCAAAGGGGAAAGTGTGGAATTCCCCCCTAGGAATTAAGAGTATGTTGTGTCCTGTGACATACACAGCTTTGACATTCTAGGAAAAACATCTGTTTAAAACAATATTGATGCTGTTTCTACTTAAAACAAATCGCATTCAGTTTCACATGCTCTTTAATATAACCCAACAAGTAATTTTGAAATGGCTTTTTCAATAAAGGTGTGAAAGATTTCTGTTCCTGAAAGCTGTTAAATATTACAGTCAATTTACAATGAAAGCTGTGAGCAAAAAGCAAGCTCTGTTGTACTGATTTCTAAGTACAGAGCAAGAAGCATCTCCTATGACCAGGCTGAAGAGTGCAGATTCAAGAATGAAGAAACACTGTAGAAATAACCTTCTGGATTTCCAGTTCTGAATACCCCAGGTTCAGCAACTCCACTGGCTTCAACAGAGGCTGAAGTTTACCTACCTAATTGATGTTAGACCCTTGTCTGTATTATATGGGAGTCCCCTGGAATAGTTACTCTGGCTTTGAAGGATGTGGGATCAGGCCTTCCTGCTCCTTCTGAGTCAGAACCTGGCCAGGAGAGTTCAACTCAGATTTTACATTCAGAATGTTGCACTTAGTAAATGTACTGCATGCTGGAAATTTGGGATACAAGTTTCATTTTCTTAACATTGAAGAACTGACCTTTTACTGCCTCCTGTAAAAATATTGAATCATTTATTAAATTACTGTTATTAGGGCTGTCAGACAGACAACAGTGGATGACTGAGATTCATTTTTCTTTTACCTTTGTATCCTATTTCACTGCTGCCATGTGACACATGCCCTTGCATACCAACTGAATGAGGAAATGTTGCATGGTGTAGCAGCAAAAAATTGTTGCTTTGTTTAAGGGACACTGCTCGGTGGGGTGACCACAATTTTTTACAGCAATAATGACCTTCCTTTGAGTCCTCACCTCTACCTGATTAGCTTGAGGCACCAGTAAGCAACAGGTGCTCTTCTGCTTTATCTCCACAAAAACTTCTGGAAGGTTTATCTGAAGGGCTTGAGGACTTTTCATCCTCCAAAATGCCCATTTATCTCAGTCCTCTCAAGATGCAGTAATTTTAGAAATTGCTAGATTTCTGATCCCAGTTCCACTATGAATGGGAATGTATGCAACCCAAAAGCTGACAGCTTCAGTCAGAAGGCTGGGATGAAGGGTACAAGACAAGCACCATGGCTAGACTGCTCCAAATATCCCAGACAGATGCCTAAAGCTAGCCCAGTATGGCAGTCATTCCTGAGGTTGCCTAATAAACACTTTTTTGGACAGACCAAAGCCACCACAGTCCACTCTAGCCCCTTCAGAAAGACCCTGTGAAATAAAAATTAAGCAGTATACATCATCTTCTGGATCACAATTTTTTATTATCTAGGCTTTGTGAGTAAATAGAGAACATCAGCCACTACACTGCCATTCTGCATCAGCCCCTGAGCAGCCAGTGCTTTGCAGCTTGTCACTCAGGGGGTGGTATGATATTGCTCATTCCATTTGGTGGGAAATCACACTACTTTTTTCACAGTGCTTGAATGTGATTTGTCCACAGCACAGGTACACGGTGAACACTGCAACTGCCATTTCTCCACTCATTATGTGGAAAAATCTACCAAGGGAGAAAGAAACTCTGACGATAGCTTCTTAGGTAACAAGAAAAAGAAAAGGACATAAAAGGCAAATGCACATCTCTAGAAATAAATTGAATATTTCCTTCACCCATAAAACAGCAGAGCTAGTACCAGAAAATCGCTTTTTGTCCTCGAGGGCTTTGAAGAAAGAAAAAGGAAAGTGAGATTCACAGCGAAGTGCAGGGTACTGAGTCAGTGTACAGAGCATGATGAATTGTGCCCAAAGCATTCCTGCTGAGGCAAAGCTACTGGTATTTAAGGAGGACTGAACAGGACAATAAACAAGGATATGTTCATGTACTCTGGTTCCTGAAGGATGTTATGTGGGGAAAGGCTTTTGTGGGGCTGCAATGAGAAGGTTACACCAGAGACGTCAGCAGTTCTAGTTCAGAAAGGGTATTAAAAATAACATTAATTAAAGTTTTAGCTGTGTTATTAACTCTGTGCTGATAATTTTAAGGTCAAAATGTTCAATGAATTTCCCCTCCCTTGTCTACTGCTTCTACAAATTAAATCTGGATATCACCATAAGTAACAACCACAGAAACATTCAGACGTGTCAAATGCAAGTTGAGTTCACCCCTGCCACTAGAACTGACCCACCAGGGGAAGAGTTCTGCTAATGAAATTGCTACATTTCATAATGGGGAAAAAAAAATTATTCAATTTTTATGGCTCATCCATTTTCTGTTTCTTTTCCTTTTTTCACAAATCTCTGAGCCAAAACATCTAGAGGCATAATATATGATAGTCGAAATTTTTTTAAAAAAATAAATTATATAGAAGTTTTTAGCAACTTTGAGGGCCATGTTTTGCAGAAGGTGAGTGATGAGCACTGGTTTTATCACTAATAGAGTTAGCTGAAAAAAACAATCTTGCCAGCATTGGCCCCAGCCATCAGTGTCCCCTTGAAGGCATGGCACTCCCCTAAATTCCTTTGGAGCTTATCTAAATGTTTTTTCAAGTCTTGTTAGTAGGACTTAGCATAAACTGGACTCAGAGAAAGGTTATGCAGGACACCAACTAACAGCACATCTGTTCCTGACACAGACAAGCCAAAATGTCTGCAATGGGCTGACAACAATCATCAGCAAAGACATAAAACCAAAAACCAACCCACAAACATTTTTCTGATCATCTTAATAACTCCCAGGAAAAAAAATCCCAGTCCTGGACCAGTTTTAAACATAAGGTGAGTGCTTTCCACAGGTAATCTTGCTAGTGAGTAAGGAAAGAGGAGATATCACAAACACCTTGAGACTCTTTAATGCCTCCTGGGATGTGCACAGAGCTTCAAAACTGCTCATTGATTCCCTCATCCTCAGCCTTGCTCCTCTGAGCCTGCTAAAATAGACTGCTGCCTGTTACTGCCTTTTCTCTCTGTTCTCTGGACTCACCTGTATGATCTGGGAGGGGGGTGCCCACGCTGGGTTGTGCTGCAGTCTCCAGTGTTGGTGCTCACACTCTTCTCTTGGCTTCTGCCCATGCCCAGCTCAAAGCCCAGAGTCAGCAGTCAGGTGAGGAGCTTGGTCTCTATTGGAAAATAATCCCATTTTTGAGAAATAAAGTATGGAGACATGGCCACGGAATGGGGAGGAAGGACCAGAGAGAAAATACATTGGTGTTTTAAACAAAACCGCACTGAGTTTGGGGCAGGGGAGGAAACTGACTTACAACTTTACAACAAGGGAATCTGATAATTTTGTGAACATGCTTCTCATCCTTATCACCACCCCACCAAGCTTGAGATGCTGCCCTTAAAAATAGGGCCACTACCTGCTCATCCCTCTGAGTACAAGGAAGGCCCATGGTCAGAATCCTGATGGTGCACTGAGAACTGGAGCTCATTGCTGTGACACTGTGCAGGACACAAGAGAGCTGGGCTTCAGATCCCTGTCCCTCTGGCCCATGTTTGACCTTATGCTTCAGATACCTAATTAACAGCATCTTGCTCCAGTTCCTGCAATTCTCTGCTAGTACATCTGACCTTTTAATGTAGACAGGAATTATTCAACTTGGCCTTCTACCTTGGAAAGGATGCTGACACCTGCCACATGTTTTGACTTCGAAGCTAAAGTATTTCCTGGTCTTTTAAACAGAGTAGATATCTGGGGTGACCCATGGGACAAGCCAGATGGATATTTTGGGAACAGTAATTCTTAATGAAAAGCTCTGGAAGGGCTTTCCATGGTAGTGAGTTTGCAGTTAATTTGGTATTTATATAGCTGCTAGTGCGCAAGAGTTGTTCTGACATTAAAAAAACTCCAGCACACTCAGGGATTTAAATATTCCTCTCTCAGACCACTGTACTCCCTTTGACTTTGAGGGAGCTGGAGTATGCCTGGCTATGGCATGAGTCCAGAATGCCCTCCAGCAGAGGACATCTTCCCCTGCACACCACCCCAGGAGCAGTGAGGGCTCAGGAAGCTCATGCCAGGCTTACGTGAGGGACATTGTGCCAGAATCAGGCCCTGTACTGGGAGAGGAGACACAATACAGAGCAGAGCACAGTCATGAAGCGAACACATTGTCACTTGGCACAATCAAGCACTGTTGGTTTTAAGCTGATTGAGACCTAATGAGTTGTAGTAATGTGGTTTGCATATGGCAAACCACAGTTAGATCTGTGTCTGCGTGACCGGGGACAGCCTTTGGGACCAGCAGGGATGTAGCAGTGTGTTGCATTCTTCCAGCTGGGCTACATGTTCGGTGTACTGCAGGAGAGATGGAAATTACTCCTTGGGTGCAAAAAGAGCTGCTTTTTGGATGGCAACAAACCACCTGTTTTTATAAGAGGGCCTTATAAAAATAAGGCCTTATATAAATGCTTCTCTTCCCATAAAACAGGGAGACAAAGAGGAAGGAACAACAAAGGGAGGAACAACAAGAGCCTCACTCAGTTCCAACAACAGTTAAAACATTCAGATGCTTTGCATTATACACACCCTTGCTGGCACAGTTATTTTTCTGCTACCACTTTCTTTGGGGAAAATGGTTTATATGTATTTATTTCTCCATGCCTTCTACTATGCTGAGCACACAAGAAGACTAAAGTAGGAAAAGAGATGGTAGAGATTGATTAAATACCGCGCTCCAGTTAATCAATAGTGCTTAAGTCGTCCTCATAGCCATATTTTCTGAGCATCTTACAGAATTTTCTCAATGCACTAATTGTCATATCACTTCTGTAATATTTTCTAAACCCATTCAACAGAGGGATAATTAAGATACAGATAGTGAGGTCCATTTGACTATCCATTACACCACATCTGAACAAGTAAATGCAACATCTCGGGGACTCTTATCTGACCCGCTGGCACAGCACAGCCTACATCTATGTAGATATCCTCCATCCACCAAAACACAGTGGCCTCCTCCAAAATGCCTGTAGTGAATAGTCCCAGGCATGTGCTAAAGCCAGGCCAAACCACCATGGGCAGTGTGCTACAAACTCAGCACAAATGGAGGTGAGAGTGGGACAGTCACTCAGAGCACCCTGAGCTGCCCTTTGGGAGCACCCACTTCCCAGCCATCTCGGTGTCTGAGGCTCTGCACAGCAGCTGCTGGGAGCTGTGTGTCCCCACAGCCACCAGTGCCACCAAGTGACCCCAGTTGCAGGTATGTTCTCCAAAAACAACATTTGTACTCCTGTGCTCAACACCATCCAACAGGTTGCAGCAACAGTTTTCTGCAAGGAGTGCAGGTGCAGAATTAACAGAAATGTGATCTGGGCTGGTCTGCAAGTTACTGCAAAAACTTGGTTTTAGTTTAATGCAAAAGCCATTAGCAGCCACATTTGAAGCAAACAGGGTTCTTCCTGTAGCCACTGGTGCATAAACTCTGTGATTATTTTCCCCTTCGATGCTGATACCATCACTGAATGCTTTCTCTGGACAGAAAATAGACCAGCGTTTCATAAAGCCTGGCACAAAATCACCAAGCAGAGGGTAAAAATAACCCTATATCAAAATCTTTCCTGCTGAAACCACATTCACCCAGCACGGGGAAAAATCAGGCAAGATAAAATTATTTATCAAGATATCTTTTAGGTGCTGCACTTCCTGAGACTCAAAAGGAATAAATAGCAAAAATGACAGGTGCAAACATCACATGGTACAGGGAATCAATGCCACCCTCCTTCATCCTATATGGATGTTGTGCCTCTGTAGAAAAACACACAGAAAAAAAAGACATTTTAAAAATACCTCATTTGATTGTTACTCACTGACTAAAACATGTTCACAGATGAATACGCAGAAAGTGTTCAATTTTATATTTTTATTTTTGTACAAACGTGTATCTGTAACACCTCCCCCAAGCATTAGCTGAAACTCTTAAAAAAAACCATGAGCACACATGAGATATCTTTACTCCAGGACCAGCTGGAGTTGGTGTGGTTTACAATAACAAAATTTAAAAACACCCCCCAAAAGGCTCTATTTCCTAAGCATCCCCCACAACAGAGTGCTGAAGTACGAGTGACACCAGGCCAGGAATGAGCAGTAAGAATCTGCAGCATGAAGCTGCTTTCTAAGCTGAACCAGGCACAGCAGAATCCAATAGATCACAGACAGATTTCTGGATTTTCATTTGAGGCCTTCCTTGAAATCTTTTTTGGAGGAAAAATGGTGACATAAAAATAAGTTTGAACCCAAATCAGACTTCATTTCAAAACAACTAAGTTTGAAGGTGAGATTCATGGGAGAACTGGATTCAGTGAGCAATCTCATTAATGTTTATATATACTTAAAGGGAGAGAGCCAAGAGGATGGTGCCAGCTCTTCTCAGTGATGCCCAATGATAGGACAAGAAGAAACAGATATAAACTTCAGCATAGGAGGTTCCATATAAACACAAGGGGAAATTTTTTTACTGTGAGGGTGACAGAGCACTGGAATAGGCTGCCCAGGCAGGATGTAGAGTCTCCTTCCCTGGAAGGGGACCCACACCTGGTCGTGTTCCTGTGTGACCTGCTGTAGGTGACCCTGCTCTGGCAGGGGGGTTGGACTCGATGATCTTTCCAGGTCTCTTCCAACTCTTAACTTTCTGTTATTCTGTGATTCTGTCAGAGCTTTGAAGATGAACAAAAAAGAAAAAGTTCACATATTTCTGTGAATTTGACCTTAAACAAAGCAATGACTTTCTCACATCTGCTTTAGTATAATTTTTTTTTTTAATTTCTTTTTTAAAATGCAATTCTCATAGTACTAACACTCATAGTGTTATGAGTGATTTTAGGGTAGCTGGAAAAGTAGAGACAAAAAATAGACCAGAATTAGTAGTGATCCTGAAGAAAATTGACACCCTTTCAGACCCCTGGAGTCCTAGTAGATCATTTGGGTACCCAAGAGATCTGAGAAACATGCATGAGAAGTCAGACTGATGCTGAGTTTCAGTGGCATCCACCAGAGCACCAGGGAAACTGAATTGCTGGAGCTTCCCCAGAGTCATGCCACCAGGTTTCAGAGCCCGTGCAGGGTACCACAGAATTCAGGGGTATTTAAGCAATCTCATTTTACACCAGCTCACACTGCTATTTGGTAGAGTGAAGCTGTGATCTTATTATAGTTAGAGAGAGCTAAAACTCAGTATCTTACAAATTTTCTGCCCTACACAGATGAGAAGCCATCAACCTGAAGGCTGCCTTTTCATTTCATGTTTTAAACCTCAGTCTGCTTCTGGACACATAACTCTCAGCCAGCCAAACAACAAATCACATTAAAAAAGGAAATAATCATCTACTGTCAAATAAAAAGTGAGTTAATCCTGGGGTATGACATCATTTCAGTCAAATTTAATTAATCCTCAAAATAAAGACTGATATGGGGGGAGTTGTGACATCTAAGGCTAGGGCCTGGCATTTGCCTAAAATAGAAGCTTGGCGCCTGTGTAAAAATAGCAGATTAATCATACTGATTAAGTGTGATGCAAATATACATGCAGTAATACCAGCAGATGATCCTGAAAATGTATTAA
This sequence comes from Florisuga fusca, assembly GCA_038090715.1. NCBI lineage: Eukaryota > Metazoa > Chordata > Aves > Apodiformes > Trochilidae > Florisuga > Florisuga fusca. The sequence goes on along the minus strand of JAAWXA010000003.1, from coordinate 62,473,470 downwards.
CAGAAAATGAGGCAAGAACAGCAAGTTTCGTTCAGGCTTGCTGCAAGCTCTGTTCAAACAACAGGATACAAACGTAACCTCATGCAAACCAACAGCCTGCCTGACAATGAAGCTAACGTCTCCTATGTTCAAGTCTCACTGCTAGCTAATAAAAATCAGAAAATATGAAAACGATTTATCATCTTTTGAGTAAATCTAGAAAAGGCAAAGACAGGAGCCTTGTGATTTCTTTTTTATACTCAAATTAAGGACGTAACAGGAAGATTGCATAAACTCGTACATCTCACTGGCTATTACCCACTCCTACTATTTCACATGGGCACCAATGGCACAGATAGAAGTAACCTGAAAACTATCAGGAAAGATTACAGAACATTGGGAGTGGCAGTGAAGGACTCAGGAGCACAGATAGCATCCTCATCAATCCTCCCAGTCAAGGATAAAGGGTGGGAAAGAGTAGACAGAACTGGAAAAGTCAACGGATGGTGCCATAGTCACTTCCAAGGAGTGGTGCCATAGTCAGGGCTTTGCCTACCTAGACCATAAGGCTCATTTTGATAAACTTCATCTGCTGGGGGCTGATGGGCTTCACCTGACAGAGAAAGGGGGAAAAGTCTTGGGCCAGAGTCTGGCCAATTTAGTTAGGAGGGCTTTAAGCTTGGGAGTCTGAGGCTGGGGGATAGGATCCTCAGTTCATCCCACATCCATTGAGGACAGAGCCACAGATGCCTTGGGCCTGGAAGAGAATCACAGGCCAACAGGAAAGCATGTGTATGGATAGACACAAGCCCTGCCTCAGAAGAAGCACATCTCAAATGCCTCTAGGTGAATGCATGAAGCATGGGAAATGAAGAAGAGGAGTTGCCCAGGCCTGCAGGACTCCAGGGCTCTGATGTTATTGGCATCACTGAGACGTGGTGGGATGGATGGCTCCACTGACTGGAGCAGGGGGATGGCTGGGTATAAACTGTTTAGAAAGGACAGGAATGGCAAGAGAGGTGGGTCTACACCAGTGACCAGATGGAGTTCATGGAGCTCTGCCTGTGGATGGATGAGGAGCTGACAGAGACCCTATGGGTCAGGATTAAAGGTAAGTCAGGGGCAAGAGGATCATGTGGAGCTAGTACACCAAGGTGCTCACTATTCCTCCCATTTGCTCCAGGAAGAAAGTGGCTCTGGACTCATCCCCTCAGCAAACAAGACAGATTTGCCTCCAGTAAGACAAATAATACACCACAGATTTTGCAAAAGAAACCTGTCCCAAAATTGGCAAGGATTTCATCAAAAGCAGAAACACAAGTGCTCTGACACCAAGGCAGATACGTGGCCCAGACTCTTCCCACCCCCCAGCCTCCTGCTGGGTTAGTAATTGTACTAATGTTTCATTACCAACCTGTGTCTCTTCTAGGGCACAGTATGCATATCTCTGGTATACACAGAAACCTCCACCACTATCTGCTGAGCTCTTTCATCTATGATCAATAAGCAATTCCTTGAACTCCATAACCCTTTGAAGCTGAGGCTATGCTTGTTAGCCAGACTGAGTTGTGGCACACATCTTAGGTGTGCTGCTCTTGGGGCCATTTGCACAGTGAGCAGCATGGACTCTTAGCACTCACCAGAACAATCCTCCTAACAAGTGTTCATTTTCCTTTGAACAGTTGCCTCAAGCAGGGAGGCAGATGAGCCTTCCCCCTTCTGTGTATGTTTATGTGTAAATGTAAATCTTTCTTACCTTTCATCTGTGAAAGCTGAAACATAATTAAATGTCCTAATTTACAGAAAATCCACATGCTGCTGGTGACATAGAAACAGCTGTCCATCCAGCATTATGCACATTCCTCCAGACCTGCATGAAATTAATTTTAAATAAGTAAAAATTGCAGTATTATTTTTACTTGAACCAGGGTGATGATCACAATACAGTTCATGTGTTGTACAGATGGTGAAACACAGGAATACTTTTGGGGACTTCAAGACATTTAAAACATGAACCATCTCTTTTTAGGGTAGGTCTGGTATGGAGCAAGTATGTTTGGGTTAGGGAAGCATTTCTGAGATGTCTTTTCACCTCTGCCTGAGATGCCACTCTTTCATAACATCTTTTGCATGCGTAATTTGGGCAAATTGCACACAGAGCAATCAAGTCAGTGAATTTTGCAGGGGGACCTATTAAAAAAATCAAGTCAGTAATTGTTATGCCTCTTAAATGTGTTAATCTTTTCACACTGTTACTTTTAAATAGATGGTGAGATTTCACCCCAGGACAGTATGTCTAAACAATAAATCAACTGCTAACACAGAACCAACCCTACTTAGTGTCACTGCGTTATGGGTTTGACAGTCTAAAATACATAAGCAAATTGAGACCAGCTACACATAGAACAAAAAACAAGTAAAAGCAACAGTGGCAACTAAAATTAACCTGACATTTGACAAGAGAAACAGAGAACCAATGTCATGATCTTTTCCACATCCCACCTCTCAAATGTTGGGCAGTGAGCCCCTGTTTCAGTTTTTTATAACGTTGTTTCTCACAGTGCTTCTAGAGATAAACTGCCCGTTTAACAAAGGTTACCTGCAACATGGTTAACTCTGAATTTTGTAAAGCACTATTGGCATGCTTACTGAATGCAATTAAGTATTACTTGTAAGAAGTCCAAATCAGGGAAATTGAATATAAAATTTCCTGGCATTCATGAAAAGTGAGCTGTGTGCATCCTTGTGTCAGTGCAGGCTGTGCCACAAGACCCAGAGAGTCTTCCCTCACCCAACTGTCCTCTGTGGAAGAGGAAAAGATTTTCCTGGGGAAACTTTTTGACACATGAAAAAACTCTCTACTCCAAAACAGGATAAGGACTATTCATGTCAATTAAAAACAAATATTAAATTACTTGAGTTTAATGAGAGATTTCAGTTTGGTTTTGATGGTTTTGATAGTTTTGAAACTGTATGGATTTTCACCATGCTGTTTCAGTAGACACGTCAGTTTCAAATGAGAAAAATGGAATTGACTGCATATAAATCTTGAAATACATCATTTCATATCTCCAAACCCAATGGTTGTTGAGATCACGTCTCTGACTATGGCATCCATCTATCTTTTGTTCTAAGTTAGGTGGAGGGAACAGAGATCCTCTTTCTTTCTGTGTTTATACAACACCTAGACCAAGTCCTAATAAGCCTTTAAGTGTAAAAATAATGCAAGCAATAAACAATAACTGAACAGATGGAAGAAGCAGGTTATCCCCTATGTCAGCAATTCCTGAACAACATAATGCATTATTAAGAAAAAGCTGATACTCACAAGGCCACAGAGAAACTCAGAAGCAGTTAGTACATAACAATAAGCTGATTCCGATTTGCCAATAAATTAATTTCAAGCAATAACTATAGTAAGAGAATACTGAAGGAGAGATTTATTCATGAATAACAACATGAATATAAAGCACTTTGCAATATATGGTACATGTGGGAAATCTTGCATATGATTAGGCAATATCAGAAAGCAGAAGGAATGCAATCAAGAAGTTGGTCAGTCTTCAATTTCAGAATCACAAACACAACCAGTTCTCACAAGGTTTCTGACATAAAAGCCTTCAGCCCATGTGTCAGGTCACATGCCATAGCTGGAACTCACCCAGGATCTTGCTCTGCATCAAAACAACTGATCAGAAATCCCACTCCAAGCCTCCGGTGGGCACTGCTCTGATTATCTGGAGGTGCAAGAACAGTTCAAACTTGAAACTTTGATTCACATCTGTCTGCACAGAGAGAATGTCCTATCTTTCCTCTCAGATTACTTTGAACCCAGAACATCAAAGCAGCAGGAGCTAAATATGATGTTTCTAGGTGAACAAACAGTGGCAACAGTGTAGGAAGTAGGTTTTCCAACTTTTGTCTTGGTTTCCATCTCTCAAACTGAGATGATTTCTCTAAATCACTTATATTAATGTGAAATTCAGAATCCCAGGTTCCATGTGCATTATGGTCATTATTAGTGCCATAATGACTTTACCACAAATGTTGTTTGCAGATACTTGTGCATCCTCTCACAGTCCTAGTAGCAGTCTGGCTGTTTGTGTTTTCTTTTTATTACCTTTGACCTGAGACAGCTCTCTCCACTTGAAGTTTGTTCCATTACTCTCACAAAACTTCTGAGTTTCTTATAGATTGACACATGAGCAATTAGAAGGTTCAGAAACAATTATCCTCCACCAAAAGATGTGCTGTAGTAATAAGGATCTTTTAAGCAACTATTATAAATCATCGAAACAGTTTATAAAAATAGACTGAAAAGAGTTATATTTCTGAACACAGAGCTACAGTGGAGCATATTTTTAGATCAACTTGCTTTTAAAATATATGCAAAAAATCCTCTCAGTATTCCTTCCCCACATGTGAATTTGAAAATTTACTCCACAACTTCAAGAATGAAGGCAATACCCTCTTAAACTAGCAATCAAGATAATAAAGTTTCTTTAGAACATTTCTGGCATCTTGTTTCTGCAAGCATCTTTTTTTTAAGTGTTGTAGACATCTATCATGAAGAAACAGTCAGAACATTTTGCTGAAATGATGCTTGCTGATTTTGATCCTCTCCTACCAGGCCTGGTGCCTCACTGGTACCCAGTGCTCAGCTTTACAGTAAGAATAGCCTGACGTGAGCTCTATACAGCTGCATGTACTTTTTTTTCTTCCATGGTGATGTAATGGAAGAGAGCTTTACCTCTGATTAAGTCACTCACCCACTATCCTAAAATATAAGCTGGGTTTCACACAGTGTACATTTAATGCCATGCAGTCTCTCTTCCAACCACGTGTTTAGCTTCCAGTTCCTTATTATGAGAACAACATGAACCAGGTGGAAGAAGTTCAAAGAGGAACAAAAAGGATGATATGAGAATAAAGAGTTTTTGAAGAAATAGTGGATTGTTCAGCCTATAGATGGGAAGCAGCATGATAAAGGTTAAGTGTAAAAGGTGAGAGAAATACATTACACTCTGTCCTATGGGATGAGACAGATCAAATGGCTTTCAGTACAGGCTAGACACTAGGGTGCTCCTCCCATCTAAGATGGCTCTCATTACCTGCTTGTAGACAACTGAATCAAGATCCATATCTCCAGCTCTTCTAGGAGAAACTTGGAAACCTACAGCATTCACAGATATGTGCCTGTAGACATCTAGAGTTAGAAAATTCAACCCATGGAGACTATTTGAAAGACATTGCCCAGAGAAATTCTTCAAACTGTACAGACCAGTCAGTGCTGAAACATTTTGCCTGTAGAGTATGTGGTGTCTCCATTATCAAGAAGTAGGAAAAAGTCAGTTTCAGGACTAATTTAGGGGGAGATGATCCAGCTATGGAGTATGAAGATGGGGCAAATGCTGTCTCTTCTCATATTGCTTTCTATCATGTCTATGATTTTGCTTAAAAGGATGTACAAGGGTGGTCAGGAATGGGGGAAATAGGCCCCAAGAGGTTCAAAGACTGCATCAGATAAAAAAGTTATTGTATAAAGTTATTATTGCCTCCCAACTGAAATTAGACACTGGAAACTGTTCTCTTGGAAAAGAAATCAAAATGGACCAAAGTCTGAGAAATAAATGTTCAGTCCCAACTATCACAGTACTTCTATCCCAAATACAGTGAATAAATAAATACTGAGACTAAGTAATGCTTGTTTGCTTTCAGGACTTCGTTCAAAAAAGGGGACACAAAAAATACATAACTGGAAGGAATAAAGAAAGTAGGTATTCTCCTCTCCCAGGAGATGAGGTACAAAGAAAAGCAAGCATTAAGATAGAAGATATTACTGCTTACTCATTAAAGATATGCAAAGCCACTAAGAAAATGGTAGTATGAAATTAGCAGCTTTTGGACAAATTGCACAGTTCCTGAAAAAGAATTCTCACTGCAACCGAAAGTCATTCTCTGTTCTTTTGTGGTAAATGTTGACTTCTGAGCCATCATGAAGCAGAACAAGCACGAGTATTGATTTTTCTTTTTTTTTTTTTTTTCTTTTTTTTTCATGTGTGCGGGGTTTTTTGTTGTTTTGTTTTTTCATCAGTAAGATCAGACTTCACAAAAGCAAAGGAAACCAAATGGTATCACTTCACCTTACAAAAACCTCAGCTACCCACAGCGGTGAGCTATAAAACTTATAACAAAAAATACTGTCATGTGAAACAGCAGACTATGAGTAAGAGCCATATTGGCTGCAGAAGGAAAGAAAAAACCTTGTTCCTCTGTAGTGCTCTGCCAATTTTTGCCAGCTGTGAAAAAAATGAAAGATTTAAGGTCAAGATTGATTATCTGAAAATTATTATCAACGTGCTCTTCCATTTAATTACTGGCATTTAAATATTTTTAAATAAACCAAAGCAAATTTCAGAGTGAGAATCTAATCAAGGAATAAAAAAACCCAAATAAAGATGGAAACACAAATTAATTAATGAAAATTCTGTAAAATTTATGTATCCAAAAGCAAGTACTGTTGGTTGAATTTTTGTTCCTTCTCTCCCTTATTCACTAAACTGCAGCATGACAGTAGCGATATATGAATATATGGAGTGTTTTCTTATGTTAATACAAGTTTTCTCTAACACCTTCTCCCAGCACACCCCCCAGCCTTAAGGGGACCATAGGTACAACGAATCCCTCAGCACTCATCTTCTTTCTCTGCCCCTACAGTCTCTCAGAGTTCTCTGATAAGCCGCTGCTCGAGGTGACTTCTGTCCTTTATGGTCTCCAGGAGCCAACACGTAAATGTGCTGCTAAGCAAAAAACTGTTTGATATTCTTGTCAGTCAGACTTTTTCAAACATCAAACTGCTTTCTCATCCTCTGCTGGGAAGAAAATTCCCATGCTAGTTTTCAATCAGACCTCTGGATGTGTTGACAAGTGGATAATACTCATTCTTGCTGATGCTCTGGAAATTTTGAGAACAGCAAGCATGACCCCCACCCTGACCCACTTCAGGGATCCCCCAAGTGATGCCTCCTAGATGCAGAAAATAGGTTTGCATCCACTTGATTCAGTCTCTGGCAAGCACAGCAAAAGAATTTCTTCCCTGCTTCCCCCACTCACAGCATTATTGACAGGTTTTATGGCCTCAAGAGTGCCTGAGGACCTTGCTTAGTTTTTTCATGATGAAGGAGAAAGAAATAACAGAGTCAGGCATCTGTCCATGTATGTCTGTGTCCACAGATGTAGGAGGCAATCTTTTTTTTTACTTAAATAAAAAAACTAACTTATCAAAGGCAGATTTCTGTCTCCTGCTTGTTCTTTTGATCACTTCCCAGGCTAAGCATCTCCCATGGCTCTACAAGGTTGCAGAAGCACAGCCCCACACAAGCCAAAAGGTTTCAGAGCTTTCCCAGCTACCAGGCTAAAAAACAACAAAGTAAGAATGTTCACAATGGGACACGGGTCTCAGTCCAGCCTCGGACCTCTCTGTGACCTCTCTGGCCAGCTGAAGATGTCCTCAGCCAAACACAAGAACTAAACTAATGCACAAAGGCTCCAGCAGGGCTGGAACCTGGGGCTCAGGGTTATCTTAGGGACTTGATTAAAAAATGTCTGCACCTTAGTTTTCAGTCTAGATGGATTTCTAAACCGTAAGTATATCCACTTGCTTTCTGAAAATACTGCTGGCTTCAGGGATTCTCCTTTTTTCACTCTGAAACCTGACATCTGGCAGTATATCTGATGCTCACAAACTCCTATATTGAGACAATCTGCTCATGGGGTTTCTGCCATCCATGCTTTACAGGTCCTTCTCATAACCTTTCTTGGCTGAAGAGTCTGTCTATTCACAGCCATACCTCATGAAGAAGCTGTCCCATATCTGTGGTCATTCATAGCCCTCTTTTCTATTCCTACTGCATCCCTATTGAAAGATGAAGGCAAGAACTGCTTGCAGCAGTCAAAAAAAACGGAGCACCATAAACCTGTACAGTACCATAATGTTTCTTTCTGTTTTCTTCCCTCTGAACACTGCCATATTCTTTACAACTCCTTTGCCTCACATGAGGTCAATAGCTCTTCATTGTTGGATTTTAGATTTTATCATCCTGAGAAATACAATACTATCACAAAATGTTGCCATTTTTTCCCCTGTTTCTTCTTCCAGATCACCTATGAATATGTTGATCAGCACAGGTACATGGGTAACATATTTTCTAGAGAAAGGGTCGCTACTGATCTTTAAGAAGAAATCAGTATAGGAAGAAAATCCTCATTTTCTGTAACCACATAATTTGTCAAAGTTGTCCTTGACCAGTTAGGTTTAGACTCCTGATGGACACTTAAACTTTTGACCATCCTTTAAAAAGTTCTGCAAGTAGTATATTCAGCATTAGGAACTATCACAACAGCTTTTTTATTCTCAGCTGCCCAAAATGTACACAGGTCTGTTCTCACAGACATGCTGTTTTAAGGCTCTAACAGCAGAAGTCTGCTGAAAGAAGTGATAGCTAAATAGACTAGATAACATGTCAGAAAAATAGAAAACTTATCAGGCATACTTCTTGTTGCTTAGATCTGCCAAGGAAAAAAAGGCCAGTTCTTGGTGGGAGCAATGTATGGATAAGTGAATGTTAAACTACATTTTTAAAATACACAAGTCTTTGCAAAAGCAAATCCTGCTTAGAAAATAAATACCATTGTACAGTTCACAAAATGAAAACTCACATGGGCTCCTTGCAGTGAAGACTGCAGAATTTAGGATTGTGGGCTAGAGGCAGGTCTGGGATACAATAACATTGTATGAATTGAGTGATTTTATCTAGTGTATGTAAAACAAATCTCAGATTTAGGTTACCTTTATGTAGGGTCTATGTGGAACCTGTTTGAATAGACTGACAACAGTCATTTAAATAGTTTTTATTCCATGCTTGACTCACATGAAACTATAATAGTTACCTCAGCACTGTAGTACAATTCACCAGTTGGTGTTCAGTGCAGGACACTGCCAGGAAAATGATAAAGGCTTTGGTTTTCAACTACACTTAGAGAAAAATGGGTCAAAACACATTCTGTCTTCCAAAAAAACCAGAATATACAATGGGAGTGGACAATGATGATTAATAAGACGCCTTAGATTATAGGTAATCACAGAAAAATAGCTCTGAAATGGACCTTGATTGGTCACCTAGTCCATCCTCCAATTCCAATGCCAGATCAATAGTACTTACTATTTGTCCAGTACGTACTTAGAGACTACCAGTAACAGAGACACTATTACACCCCCTGTAACATACAGCTGTGCCTCACTAATGTTACCATTAAAAAAGCTTTTCCTCCTTGATACAATTTAAGCCCATCTCACCCTACCTTCCAAGAATGGATGATTCTCTTTCTCTTTGCAATGGGCTTTTAACTATATGAAAGCTCTTTGCATGTTTTTCTCCTGCCTTTTCTTCAGCCTGAACAACTCCAATTCCTTTAGTCTTCCTGTCTTCTGCTCATTCTTGTTGCCACCTGCCCTGCCTCCTGTCACTTCACTTCTTGAGCTACGGTGCCCATAAGTAGCCCTTCCACTGGCACCCGACCAATATTGCATAGAGCAGTCCAGGGAATGCTTCCCATGTGTACATCTCCCTGGGATGTTTACTCATGGCTTGGCTTCACAAACGAAGATTTCAGAAGGGCTCTCCCCAGGCTTGCTGCAGGCGTGCTGATGGCTGATGAGGCCAATGGGGGACAGACAGTGAGGCTGCAGAAGGCCCAGCAGAAAGTGTCCTGTGAGGGGACAGCCAAGGCATGGTGCTTTCTGTCCTGTCTTTCCTCCTCGAGACTGATTCTCCATGTGTTCTCAAAGGAGGCAGCAGCATTATGGATGCTGTGTCTCCATGTCTCCCAACTGGGAGCCAGAGGGGACCACTGATGGCAGTCAGTATGGCCAAAGCTGAGGGATTGTTTCAGGGAGTCTCTGTATCTCCTCTTTGGGCTCCTCTCTTGCAGCAGCTGATGGCAAGTTCACCACAGAGCACAATCTCAGGGAGGTGGTGATCCTCCATCCTGGAGACGTGCCCTGCCCAGCACAGCTGTGTCCCCAGCAGCATGGCCTCACTCCTGGTGACCCCTGCCTGTTCAAAGACAGTGACATTGGGCACATGGTCAGTCCAGTGGATATTTAGGATTGTACAGAGGCAGCTATTTTGCCATGAAAACACACTGGCAACTCATTCAGCTTTGTGACTTAAAGTAGACTCCAGATTCCTTTCAGGAAGATTACATTTTCACCAGTTGTTCCTTTTCCAAATTTTGTCCAGTTTTTTATACCTGTCATGGTTTAGCAGCTTGCTTTTGTCCCCACCAGGCTATGCCTTCTGTTTTCTAGATCAGTTTCCTATTTGTCAACCTCCTAATTCCCTCCCTCCTCCAACATGCCTGCACTTCTTCCCAGAACGGAACTGGATATAGATTCTAGGGGATCCTAATTTTTAGAACCATTTTGACACCAGCCTTTGATACCTACTCTGCTGGCATGGATATCAGCCTAGATAATCCCCAGCTCCATAGCAGCTCTACACAGAGGATGTTTCCCTAGGTTTTTATCAGAATACCAGGGTACAGCATCAAACAATGTAACGTGACATTTTCCCATGACATAAATTAACAAAATGTACATTGTCATAGCAGCGTTGTCATATGAAGTATGTAGGCTTTTCTACACAAATAATGGCAGAAGCAGACAAAGATTCTGAAATAAAAATGTTAATGGACCCAATGTGGTGGCTGAAAAGGGAAAATAATGCTAGGTGAAAGCTAAAGAAAGCTGACAAGTCATCTGACATTTCAAGGGTGACAGTTTGGAATCAAGGATTGTAGCTGTGGTTAAAGGAAAAAAGGAAAGGATGAGGGGGTACCTACAAAAAGTACTCAAAAGAGAGAGGCAGAAAGCCAGCAAGTAGTTATGTTTAGGATCTTCAAGAAAAGCAGTAGGAGACAGAAGCAACAGACATTTATAGTGAAGACATTCTGCTGAAATCAGTTAATCCACTCGGGCACATCTGATAATCTCAAGAAAAAGCTGGATCACGACAGCTTTGGGCAGGGGTTACCTGAGAAGTGGGCACAAAACACAGGTTCCCTGGGCCAAGAGGGTGAGGAGTAAGCTCAATTACACGGGCCAGCCAGTTCACTCAACAACTGCAGGAATGAAAGAGGCATTCTCTATGTCACTGGCAGAAAACATTCAAGTAATGGAAAACAGATGTAGTTTGTAAGGGAAGAGTAGAAATGGAAGATGAAGTGTACAACGTAATTGAAAAGCTAAAGAAATTCTGAAGATATGAACATGTGAGGTTTTAATTAAAAAAAAAAAAAAAAAGGATGTAACTACTGCAAATCTACTAAAGCAAGTCTGACTTGACAGAGATTCCTAAAGAGAGAAGCACAATATGCACAGGAGGACAGGTTTATAGGAAAAGTATTGTTTATAAACTTGCTATTTAGTATTGTTACATTGTAGTTAGGCAAATACAAATTCTGGAAATTAAGAAGGTTCTGGTTTCAGAATGGGACAGCCAGTCCTGTTTTTGCTCTTCTTGTTTCTGAATAGTGATTAAACTCACGAGTGTCTTCTCATTTATTAATGACAATGTTTTCCTCCATTTGTTAAGCAGGAAAGTGTTGTGCAATGTGTGAAAGTCACAGAGAAAATATAGAAACCCTGAGTTTCGACAAAACCGGAAGAGCAGTGATCTGGGAAAGACTGTGGCCATACAATGGGGAACAAAACCCAGGCGAGAGGAGAGAGATAGTAGTGCTGGAGTCATACGAATGCTCAGCTCCTGGCTCTCCTACCCAGAGAAAGTCTTTTAACACGTGCAAGCCTCCCTTCTAAGGTACTACTGCCATATTTGGGGTTTGTGGTCATGGGACAGAAAAATCCTGGATTCTGACTACCACAGCCTGTTTTGATTGGGAAGGTACTGTAGGTACATCTAAGCAGGAGATGAGGTCAAAACAATCCTTTAGACAAACTCACCAGGAACTGGAGTATACTGAGGAAAAAAAAGTTAATGTGAAACCCTCTTGTGACTTTAAGTAGTTTCAAAATCAGTTCCACCCCATATTGTATTGTTCTCTCTCATTCTGATAATTGAGAATAATTTTCTCCAGCATTGCAATGCTTTTAACTGACTCATATGCTCTTCAATCACCAGAAAAGGCTTCCAAAATAAGCAGCAAAGTGCACTGCAAGTGTCTAATTCTTTAGTCTTGCTTTCACCAATTTCCTCTACTAAATTAGCATTCATAGTTTCATGTGAACACCACTCTGACATTTCTGAAACAGCATCAGCATGTCTGGAACTGAGGAAACAAGCATTTTGCATTTTTTTTAGCAGAGGTCTCAAACTCCTTCTACACAGCTAGGCAGCCAGAGAAGAGCCAGTCTCTTGTACCATGAGCTAAAACCTCCAAACTCATGCCTCAGATAAGGATGAGGTACACTACACAACCCAACAGACCTGGTACTGAATGAGTTGTACAGACAAAATCATGCCATTGCACCTACAGACTATGGCAGCTCTGAGAGGGAGGGTTTATTGATAAATATATAGGAAAGAAACATAACTTCATTGGGTGACAGAGCATTGGCACAGGCTGCCCAGGCGTGTTGTGGAGTCTCCTTCTCCGGAGACATTCAAAGGCCACCTGGACACATTCCTGTGTGACCTGTAGGTGACCCTGCTCTGCCAGGGGGGTTGGACTCGATGATCTTTCGAGGTCCCTTCCAACCCCTAACTTTCTGTGATTTCTGTGATAGCCCCGTTGCTCTATTATCTTCTGTCCAAGCAAATCTATGCCAGTTTATCAGAAAAATAAACCCCACATTTAGGCCATTTTCTGCTGCATGCTGGAAGAGTTCTTTATAGACTTCCATAGTAGAATAGGATCAAATCACACATACACGCTCCAAGTCTGTGAGTAGCAATAGCTGTATGTGGCATCTTGCATACAATATGCTCACTCAGCTCGCAAGCTGTACTGACAACACCCGAGTTTCATTCATGCCTTCTAACCAGCCTCCTGGCACTCGGCCGCCTCAGCAGGAGCGGGGAAAGCAGGGTGTGGGACGGTGGGAGCCAGATTACTTTATCAGCATGAAACTGCGGGATGGGAGGAAACATCTCATTAGAACACGGGACAGAAATTAAGATTTCTACCAACTCTGCCACAGACGGAGTTTGCAATCCTTGGCAAAAAAACTCTCCCACGACCTCCCTTTCTCCACCTACAAAGGAAGGGGCAGTTATGGCACAGGGGGACTTGAACAGTGGGTGTCGATAAAACAGGCAGATTTTCTCAGGTGGCAGCAGGACCTCGGCCAGACCGGCAGGACCTATCGCCCAGGCCGCTTCAGCGTGGTGCCAGCTCTCCCGGCCCCAGCCGGAGACGGTAATGCCTCGGTATGTCGGGAGGGTGTTACTAGGGCGGCCTTGGCCACCCCGGGGCGGGGACCCACGACATGGAGGCTGACCCGCGTCCGTCAGCCGCTCAGCACCCAAAGCCGCTGTGAAGGCCCGGCCAGGCCAGGCCAGGCCAAGCCAAGCCAAGCCAAGCCAGGCCCATACTACGCGGCACCGAGCACCAGGGCGGGCGGTTGGTCCTTCGTCAGGTTTAGCCGCACCCCGCCAGCAGGTGCCCGCCCGGCCTGGTGCT
>JAAWXA010000003.1:62325943-62459770 GCA_038090715.1 Florisuga fusca | reverse complement strand
CCCTCCCTGCCGCGCCTGGCTGGGCTGGGCTGGGCCGGGCCGGGCCGGGCCGGGTCGGGCCGCCCCCACGGGGGCTGGTCCCGCGGCGGGTTTCGGAGCTGCAGCTGTCCCGGGGGAGACGGGAGACCCGCGAGTACCGTCGGTCTGAGGAGGAATTTAAAAGTTATTTCAGGTACTCTTGTCTATCTTGCCGTTCCCCTGCCTGACTTTTGGGTTTGTTTTCTTTTTTTTTTCTGCTGGTGTGTGTTTGGTGGTGTTTGTTTGTTTTTTTTAAATAATTCTATGAGAGCAGTGGAGATCTATTCTCTGCTCTTTGGGCAAGTTGGCTTGCTCCGTTCAGTCAAACTGTAACGGGCATAAACCTCTAAAAGCGTTGGTTGCACCTTTCTCAGTTCCAGCTGTGGCTTTGAAGTTGCAGTTTCTCCTAAAAGAAATTAATTTTCATTCACCTGTGTGTTTTGGACCTAATTCTGTAGGCATGTCGGAGTGACGCCGGGCATGTAGGGTTGTATTTGTGGAGCGGTGACGTTATTTTATGATGTCCCCGGGGGAGGAAACTGCTGCGCTGTTTGTACAGCACCTTCAGCAGCCGCGCTGGTCCTGTCTGGCGCTCCCGTGCCTGGCTTTGGGCACTGCCAAGTAGCCCTTGGGCGATGATGTTGGTGGAAGTTGGGTTAAGTAAACCCATCCTGCGGAGCGAAGCATAGACCACACATTTTTTTAACAGCAGCTGTATTGAAATGTCTCGTTTAGTGGTGGTGTGCTCTTGGTTTTTGTTTGCAAAGCGGAGACATAATTCATAATTGTGGCTTTTAGGTTTATGGAATTAACAGCATACTTAAGATAGCAGTAGCATAGTCTTTTGATCTGGGGGGAAAATAAACCTTTCAAGTATGTCGGGGTTTTCAAAGTAGCAGGGTGCTTCTGTACTGCTTAGCATTCGCCCATATAGCGAGTCAGTGAGGTCACAATAGCACTTTTTCCAGTTCTGTATTAGGTAAGTCTTAATGAACTTTCTGTGGGGTGATGCTCCAGGGTGAGATCACACTTTAGCAGAGTACTGTAGCAAATCAAATTTTGAGCATGTTTTCATTTTAAAGAAAATTTGTTGTGTCAGGATAATGCACATTTGCCCCTATTTCAGGGAAATAAGGCAAGATTTTTTTTGTTTTCCCTCTTCTCTTTTTTTTTTTATTAGACCAATCAGTCTTCAGAATTCAAAAATACTCTTTTTTTTTTTCCTTTTTCCTAATGGAGGTAGTTGAACCAATTTAGGTTATTCCATCTGTCCACAAACCTTGCCATATTTATGGCTTTAGTCCAACATGGTTATTACACCTTTATTAGTACACTAGATTTTGACAGGGCAGCAGTCACTTAATAGTCTTAGAGTTACCGTTACCGTTTGTGATACTTTCAAAAAGGCAGTTACTACTTTTGAGGTCCCTGATAGACAGGGTTCCACTTAAAATATTTTTAGGCATCTGCAAATCAAAACATGGTTTTAAAATGTCATCATATAATGTAAACACAAAGAGAAGGAGAGTTTATTAAAGGTATGCAATTTAAAAACAAACCTCATACTCTCAACCTGGCAGAGCATGAAGGGATTATCCAGACTTGACTCAACTGTGTAGATTGTGCTTTTCACGCTGACTGCTGAGCTGAGCAACAGCTCACTGGAGTGATTTCACTGACTGCTTCTCTGGGCTGTACCAACCTTTGAAAACATTATTGGTCTTTCAGAGCAGTATATTTTTTTGAAGAAAACTCGGCTTGCAGGTGATGAGGCTTGAAAAGATTGGAGATTCAGTTTGCTATTTCATGAAACCCATTTGCTGTTCAATTTTACATAGGTAAGTCGAAAACCTCGTGAGATTTTCTTCTGTGAATACAAATACAGTGTATTTGCAGCTTAAAATACTCTTAAAGTGAGCTGGAAAAACAGTTCAGTCAGTGTGAAGTGAAACAGGGAACTTACTTGGCTCTAATCAGTTTTTATTGTACTCAGAGATGACTGGCTAAGCAACTTCATGTTTAGTAGAAAGGAGATGTGAGATTTAGTTTGACTTTTTTCATTACAGAAGTCATAAAATCTTGTTTATTTTCTGCATCAAATCAATCACTTCTGGTTTGAACCAGTAAGGGGAAGAGGGGCTTATAGTAACTCTGAGGAAGGTTAGAAAACATGTGATGTGTAAGGTTATGATGTAAAACTCCTCTTTTTCCTCTTCTGTAAATATTATTCTGCTGCTTTTGCTGTTCTGTGAAGCTCTGTCCCACATGTAACTAGGAAGTCGTGGTTAGGATTTTCTTTAAGTTATTCAAGAGAGATTTCTTCGTTTGCTCATTTCCGTAGTGTTTGTTGCCATGGCAGCCAGCCAGCAGCCCTATTAGTGATTAAGGTGGTTACACTTTGTGTCTTGTGGTACTGGGAATTACATCTAAAGTACTGTAAGAAACAGATGTTGTACAAAGACTGCAGTGAGTTTTTTCTATGAAGAGACTGAAATGTTTCTATCCTTGAAGTTATTGTGTGTTTTATCTCTCATATTCTGTACAGTTACGTTTAAAATGCATCCTGTCTTCAAGATTGCTAAATATTTACAGTAAATGTACAACTTTTACCATTTGTTTGAAACAAGAAACCCTTTAATTGAACAGATCTGTATTTTTATGCTTTGAAGAACTGACACTTGATTTTAGTTACTAAATGTTACGTTAAGAGTACAATATAACAAAAGCAGAGGTGAGATAGGTTAAGAAGAAGGAGAGTCATTTTTATACCTCTTTATTTCAACATGCAGTCAGCTCCAGTTAGCACATAGACAAAAAATTTGTCATCTGCTCATAATTGCCTTCATGATAGAGGTATGAGGCAAATCTCTTCCCTTCTACATTTTTTTTTGTTTTTCCTCTCTATCTGTATTTTTGCCCCTTCATATCTTGTGTAATTGGCAACTGTCCTGAACAATAGGGAAAACTACTGTATGGATTTTTTTCACTCTAAAGTTCTGCATCTTTAAGTGTGTTTGTATGACAGCTTAAGTCTGTGTCAAAAACATATGTTCCTTCCTATGCTATTTAGTGAGAAGCTGAAACTGGAAGGTTTTCATAACCTTGGGGCTTTCTGCTTAGATGAACTAGGAATTTCTCTTTTACCTATCAGGATTGATTACTTTGGTGTAGATCACATTTCTCTTGTAAACAACTGAGCTTGCACTACCAAAAATTTAAATTGTATTTTGCTTAGTTTGAAGTGCTGGGCTTGATACCTGACACAAATTGTCTCATTCTACTAGGATATTGTGTCCCCAGTTATGGGGATACAAATCCCCAGCTTTTTCATAAACTCAGTCTCCATTCATTCTTGAATCATAGCTGAAGAATGATAGCATTTTGAAAGCATACTTTAATTTTCAAACTTGTACTTCTGCTGTCCCAACTGGAAAGGTCTGGACAAGACCTTTTCAACATTTACCTTGTGGAGTACTGCAGCTCACCCTCCACCACCGCAGGATTTGTCATTCTTCCAGGCTCACCTCACAGCATGACAGACTACCTCTCCTGTCTGCCTGGCCATTTTAAGGTTGTATTTGCTTGATTTATGAAACCAGTGTAGCACTTCAAAGTTTGATGTACCTTCTCCTCCTCCTTGAGAAGGGAGATATGTATGTACATGTATATGTGTTTAGGTAGACACTGAATAGAATGGTAGACCATCCTGGGTGCTGCTATCCCTGGAAGTTAGAAAGTTCCTAGTTCTTACAAATACAGCTCCCAGTACCTCTGGTTTAGACCAAGTTCTTTTAGGGTAAGTATGTTCTTTGTGTGACACTTCTTCAAGGTTATGCAAAATAATTAAAACTTACTCTGAGTCAAAATAATAGGGTTTTTTTGAGGGTTGATAGTGAGGAAACTAAATCTACGTTCAGGAGGAGGGATTTTATTTAATAGGAAGTTGATATTTTGAGAAAATAGTGGGGAGAGAGGGGGGTGAGACAAAGCAAGACATTCAGTAGTTGGGAGTGCAGGAGAGTCCAATGGAAATTAATAATCCTCCCAATGGAAGAAATAGAGTAATTTCTTTTGGTATGAAAGGAATGTCTTGGGAGGTGGGTGAAAGTTGCAGAGGAGTGCCAGAGATTGGGGAGCTCCGTGAAGCTGAAGGTCTTCAGCAGTAAACGTGACACAGGTCATAGGAAGTACCTGAGATGCGGTCTGCTTGCTGGGAGTAGGTAAAGCTCAAAGACTGGGAAGAATCTTAAGTCCTTGAGTCCTTTACTAATTGGCAAAACTGTTCTAGGAATTCCTAAATTACCATTTGTGTGAGCCATCTTCCCCTAGGAGCTGTAAAAAGTAATGTGCTAAGTTGCAAAATCAGTGAATAAGTCCCATCAAACTTTGAAGTTTTGCAATGAGCTGAAAATTCTGTTGTGCTGTGACTTGGACCTTTTATCTTGGGACTAATGAAAGTTGATGGTTTGGCAGAGATTGGCTGGAAAAGGGACAAATTGTATTTTCTTCAACAGAAGCTACTTCCTTGTCTCCTTTTGGTTTGGAAACTTTGAAGTAGCTGATACCTGTAAATCCTCATCTCTGTGCTTTCCTAGTCACCATTACAGTTGGTGCCCTGATTCTTAACAGGTCTCCTCAGTCCTTTGTTATCTGTGAAGCTACTGTTTGAATCCCTAAGCTGTCTGATTTTTCCAGCATGAGTGCATGGCCTTATTCTTGATGAGAGACATTTCTCTTGTAAGAAGTACCTTCAGTGCTTTCATGGAGTTCTCCACTTTGTCTAAGTGGAAGGTCTGAGAGCTTCATAGTTTGCAGCAATATTTTCTGCAGCCTTTCTACCTTAAAGCCTTGAACTGATTTGAAGACCTTGGATGATTTCTGCTTCAGCAATAATTCCACTACATACTATTTGTAAAATCAGATACATCTCTGGAAATAATTTGTTCTGGCTAGGAAAGAGCCATGATGAACAAGTGCCCAGGGCTGTGCACCTGGGTTCTCAAGTCTCTGTAGCATCTGCTTCTGGGATTGCTGCTGCCATTCCTGCTGGGCTGCTGACTGGGCTTTTACTGCTCTTACTGAGCTGTGAGTTGGACTCGTTAGTGTTTCTGGAACTGTCACTGTTGGGATTACTGTTTGGGTTTCTTGAAGTTGCTGCTGAACTATAGCTCATGCTTACTACTGAAAGATTAAAACCAGTGTTTTCTGCTTCAATTGTTGTTTCCCCAGCCACTTGTTCACTTGTCTGTTAATAGCTTTTTGTTGGAGCTGTTGTGTGGAAGAAAATAACATCTGGTATGATGCCTACATTGGTGTGACTTTCATCTGGTTCCAGCTAAAGACAGTGTGGCTAATAAATGTGTTTAGGTGGTGCCCAGTAGCTGGAATTTGTCCTTATTACTAAGACTCATTCAAAGTTTCAACTTCCTTTCT
Source organism: Florisuga fusca (assembly GCA_038090715.1). NCBI lineage: Eukaryota > Metazoa > Chordata > Aves > Apodiformes > Trochilidae > Florisuga > Florisuga fusca. The sequence continues at coordinate 62,454,319 of JAAWXA010000003.1, read as the reverse complement.
TGTGAGCTCTCTGAATTGACCATCACTTATGTCACAAGTGAAACTTGGTAAAACACCCTTGCCTGATAAATAGGGGAAATTAAACTACAGATCTTCATAGAGATGTAACATGTTTCAGCACAGTGAAATTATGCAGTCAGTCTTTTTCAAGGCTCAAAATAATTGCTTTTTGGCTTGCATAAGTTTAACTGTGTTGGTACCAAGCCTGGTCTCTCCATAATGTTTTGTTTAGTGTTTGGTAGTGGTCTTCTGTATGATTTGTTTCCTAAGTCTGTCAGGTCCAAAGTTCCCTTGGGCTGTGGTGCCAGTCTAGTTCACATGGGACACCTTGCTAAATTTCAGACATTAGTATATTAAAAATCAATTACCTTTTGATGTGTACAATTGTTGCAAGAGAGACCTCAGATAAGCAAATTAATTAATGTGAAAACAAGCATTACCATCTTAAAGCTGATCTTCCCTGCTGTCCTCTACGAACTTATGCCAGCAGTTTGAACTGTTCATCTGCAGCTTGGATACACTCATCCCTATGCACCTGGGAGCTCTGGAGAGAAAACATTTGTAGCAGTCAGACTGAAAACAGGTGCTTCCAGTGGGCATTGTAAATAGAGTTTAGTTCATCTGCTGATATGGAATGCTTTTGTGGAAAGTCAAGCCTCATCCCTTGATAAGTGCAAGTGATGCTGTAAAAACCAGTAATAAAGCCAAACAGGCTGTATTACCACAAGCACAGCCAGCATATCAGGCTGATGAGTTGCCTGCTTTTGGCATTGATGAGATTGCATTTGGAGCACTGTGTCCAGTTTTGGTGTCCAGAGAACAGGAGATGGCAGGGATTTACTGGAGCAAGTCCAGTGGACAGCGAGCAGGGTGATTTGGGGGCTGAAGTACATCACGTGTAAGGAGAGACTGGGAGAGCTGAATTTCTTCAGCTTTACTGAGAGAAGATTAAGGGAGAATCCTACTGCTGTCTTCAGCTGCGTAATGTGAGGATAAACACTGGGATAGGTGTCTGGGGAAAGCATGGAATCTCTGGCTTTGGAGGTGCTCCAAAGTTGACTTGGAAAAGGCACTGAGCAACCTACTGTAGTTGACCCTGTGTTGAGTGAGGATTTGTTGGACTAGCTGGACTCTGGAGAGACCTTCTAAATGAAAATACTAAATTCTAAATGTTAATAGCATCACCAGTTCTGAATGACATCTTCCCAATTGCATCTTCCATTGTTGGATCTAACTTCATGATGAGATGGGACTCTGAAAAGCAAAATGTATTAGGGCCAAAAAGGGTCCAAAGTACTACCTTTTTGGAAGAAATCTGTGAAGGCATCACAGGATTAAAATCTAGTCAGCTTTCCAACTTAAAACAAAACCAAACACACACAAAAACAACAACAAAAAAACAAACAAGCAAAATGAAAAAAAGATTAATAAAGTGGAGACTAAACATCAGGAAATTTTGACTTCAATATTCATTTCTACTTTAAAAGCTGCAAACTTCTGAGTTCAGGATGAAATGACTCTGAGACTCTGAGGACCTGTTATGTGAAATCTCTAACAGATGGTTTGTCTTTTTTTTGATATATTGAGTTATTAAATGAAAGCGAGCAAGCTATTTTATTAACATACAACATACTGTAATTTCAAAGTCCTGTGTACACCAGTGTGGGAATTTCCTGGTGGTCTCTCCTGAGTCCAGGGATACAGCAGATCTGGAAAACCCGTGCCTAATTGACAGGTAGTGAGAGAGACTTCTGTGTAGCTATTTTTTTACTATTTATTTTTGAACTTGGGTTTGCAGCTACAGTAACCCACTTCCTGTGAGATCTGTCTATTCTTGCTATTTGTCACGTCTATGAAAAGCTTCCACAGAAAGTAAAAAATAATTGTATTCTAAATGCATCTTGACAAACCTTCTGGCTATCTCTGTCTTCCCCGATTCTTAATTTACTAAATCCGGGTAAAAAATTGGACCTTAACAAATTCTCTGGCCCTGTCATCCTGTTAGAGAGTAAATGGCAAGGTTGAAAGTCTTGTAGAAAATCCACTGCTGGCAGCTCTCACAGAAGGCTTCAGTCCAAAGTGACAACTGCAGCCATGTGGTACAGGCACAGGAATTGTCTCTCAAATAAGCATAACCCTGTGAAGCCATTTAGGGCAACACAGAGTCCAGCCAACACCTTGAACTCCATCCAGGAACCCTGGAGATTATGGAGCTCTCTTGCCAGCAGCATGACCTGAAACACAACCTGGCCGTGTCACTAGACAGTTTGAGAGGCCTATTTTCCTCTGACGAGCCTTTCACACTCTTAATAATAGTCTGTAGCACAAATAAAAGATGTTAGGTTGACTAGCTAAGTCTCTTAAATTTGTATTTAAATGAGAAGAATACTTTTTTTTTTTCACATAACCATGTTAGTTTTGTTAGAGGATTTTCTTCTGACAGAACAAATTTGAATAAAAGTACTTTGCTAAGCATGACGGCGTACACTTTGTACAGTCGTAGGCATTGTCTGACTGCCCAATATTGTCACAGGGAAAGTTAATTAGTTCAAGTTTTCATGCTCAGAAAGCATCCAGACAGGGTGACTCATTCTGGAAATGGAAAGAGGTCAAATCTAATGTGTATTGGTGGAAACTTTTTTTCCTGGAGTGCACTGTATCTAAGGGTTTCAGCTTCAATTCATAGAAAGCGATATTAAGAAATAAATTAAACAGAGTGCCTTCTGGCAATGATCTTAAAAAACACACTGTGTTCCCATTTACTCCTAGAATCAGCAGTGTGTTCCATGCTGCCCTGGTATTGATGGGAGCAGTTGCTTGACAGCCATTTTGCCACGACAGGGGGTTTTAACATTTTCAGGTTTCCAAATCTCTGAAAACTTCCTGGTAGAGCTGGACAACCCAGCACTGAAGTTAACTGAATTGAGACTGAAGTTAACTGAATTGAGGTTGGATTTTCTTGGGCAAACTAAAAATAGAGGAGGCTTTTTTTTCTGTAGACTGGAATTTGAAAACCAATGGCAGAAGATGTGTTTTGGTTTTGCTGTTTTAAAGGATTTGTAATCTGTTACATTTTCTCAGTAATGTAAGATGTTTTAGGCTCCTGCATTCACCAAAATGGCAGAAACAGAAAGAAGATACTGGATTAAAGTTTTGAAGAAAGCTAAAAAGATTATTAGACCTACCTTGGTGCTAGTGGCAGATGTATTTTTTCCTGATATGTGCATTTTAAAGAAAAATAGCAAGATTTTTTTTGAGATGGGAAATGGTAACTGAGGTCACAGTCCTAAAGGAAGTGGAGTAGAGTGGGTCTCACATATGGCTGTATCAGGGCAGGGAGTGAAAGGATCTACCCCTACCAACACAGGCATAGTTCCAAAGTTGAACATTAACTGGACAAACTGTGGAAATTGTTGCATAGCTTATGTGCCTAGTAAAGGAAAATATTTCCCTGGCACATTTGGTGGAGTGGTTTTGGGTGTCTCTTCCCAAAAAAATCCCAAGCATTTCTGGGCACATGACTCACATCCTTTGGAAACAAGACTTATGTGATCATGCCATCTGTACGAACCCACATCTCTACTTGTGCAGGTGTGCTCATAGTGACTTGTATTTTTGTGACAGTTTTTAACCCCTCTTGAGTTGCAGCATCCATTTAAAGATGGGAAAATCCTTGAGCCTGCAATGTGTCCTTGTGGCAGAGAAGGCCGGCAGTGTCCTGGGCTCCATTAGGAGGGATGGTGCAGGCTGTCAAAAGAGGTGATCCTTCCCCTCTGCTCAGTGCTGATCAGATACACCTGGAGTGCTGTGTTCAGTTCCACGTTCCTTACTACAAGAGACATGGACATGATGCTGGAGAAAGTCCAACAAGGAGCCACTAAGATGGTAAAGGGACTGGAGCATCTCTCCTGTGAGGAAAGTCTGAGAGAGCTGGGACCATTCAACCTGGAGAAGAAGCAGCTCAAGGGGATCTTAACAATGTCTATAAATATCTGAAGTGAGGGTGCTAAGAGGACAGGGCCAGGCTCTGCTCAGTGGTGCTCAGGGACAGAGCCAAAGGCAGTGGGCACAGGCTGAAATGCTGGAGGTTCCCTCTGGACATCAAGAAACACTGTTTATGGTGGGGGTTTCCAAGCACTGACCCACAATGCTCATAGAGGTGAAGTTTCCATCCTTGGGAGATAGTCAAAAGTTGTCTGAACAAAGTCCTGAGCAACTGGTTCTAGTTGACCCTGCTGGAGAAGGGGGGATGGACCAGGTGACTTCCAGAGGTCCCTTCCAACTGCAGTGGTTCTGTGATCCTGCAGAAGGGGCTTTGCTTGGGGATCCATGCCTACAATGGATATCCGTGATGCTGAGGCAACTACTTTTTCATTATCCTCTTAGGTCAACATAGTGGGGTTTTATTTTGTCACATGATCAAAACTATTCACTTTCAGAATGAAACTGGTTCAGAAAACATGTCTTATTTCAGGAGCTGCTTCTCAGCGTGATACTGACTGGAGATGCCAGTGTTTTTGCTGGGGCTCCTTACATGGGCAAACTGCAGTTAGAGGAAGCTGCAGAGGTGCACCATATCATCTTGTGATGAAAAGCTCATGGTCATGGCCTTTGCCCACCTACAGGCAAGGAAAGACTGGATGATCTGTTTATATTATCAAAAAATAATCACTACTTATGATAAAACTTAGGGTTTTCCTCTTTGCATCCTCTAACCATGCCTTGAAATGGTAAAAGTTGCAATGGTTTGCTCACATCGTGCATGTAGTCAGTGCTGGTGATCTGGTGGGATTGTACTAGAAACTGTAGACTTTCTAACCTTTTAAGATGTGGGCCTGGTGAAAAATGCATCTTTGCTCTGTAAGTTTTAAGGATATCTACAGACAGCTGAGTCTCCTTTCAAAGTTCTCCTGCTGCTTTGTTTTAATTCATTTCAAAATGCATGTTTTTCTACAGTGAAATCACACTGCATTTGAAAACACAGTTGATCCTTTAAAAATAATTTTTAACATTATTTATCCTGTAGCAAAGCAAAGCATTCCTCATATTTGTCATAATATCACTTGGTTTTCTGAATTCTAGGTGCTTTTGACTGGTCATTTAATTCACTTCTCTGCATGGCTGTGGAGTGCTGGTGGATCTTTGTTTTACTATTTACCAGTCCTCAAAACTAAGTGAACTTACTTCAAAGTGTTATACTTAAGCTAGTTTGCATCTCTTAGCATGCTAACCAAAAAAATAATTTCTGCTGCATTGCCGCCTCTTAATTTTAAAGATAAGCATCTTGCAGCTCTTAAGTCCAACAGTATCTGCAGGGTATTTTGCAATGGCATAGCAGTGAGTTTTGTCTGTAGCATACAGCCATCATCTCCATTTCAGAAATTCAGTGGTATGTGATTGCTTTAACTTGTACAGTATATTCTTGCAAATGCATCACCTATTACCAGAGGTTTAACATAAAGTTCTGCAGTAAAAGATAATTAAATACTTCAATGGGAGAAGTTGTTTTTCTGACTGCTGTAATAATATCACTTGAGTTACAGAATCACCATTCTGTATGGCTGCATAAAATAATTTGGTTTTAAATAAGGCTTTGTTTTCAGTGTATTTGAAACACACAGAGTTGGCTGGAACTAGAAGGTGGGTTTTGTTTTGTTTTAGAGTGGATTTTTTTTTCCCTTTATAGTAGTGTTTCCCTAATACTTGCATCCTACACTGTCTGAATTTCCCAGCTGCTCCAGCTCTCCCTCCTTTGGTCTTTCTGATTCTCCCATGCATGCTTCTCATACCATACTGGGCAGCAGGGGAAAGGGGATGATCTCCTTCCCACCCCCTGCCCAGCTTAGGGATTCACCCTCTGCAGCATCCCATGGCCTTACTGTGAGCTGTTCAAAAATCTCCTTCCACCATGGGGTCCCTGAGTTAGCCCATCACTTCAGCCACTTGATGATTCTGTGCTGTGCAGCTGTTTAATCCAGTGCCACGAGAGACCTCATGAGCACTGCACATAATGTCCAGTCTCTAGGGGTCACAAAAATAGGTGTTTATAGCTTCCTGATCTTCTAAGACCAGAAATTTGAAAAGCTGCTGTATTTGCTGTGTTTTGGGGACTGGATCTAACTTACTGGCACTTTATATTTTAAATATGACAGTGGGAAATGGTTGAATTGATCAGGCTGTTGGATTTGGAAGTTTTAGCACAAGAAGTAGGGACCTCTTTGTTCACTCGCACTGTGTACCTTCTAGTGATGCTGTTACAGCCCATCACAGATGTGATGGGAGAGACACAGTGTTTCTTACAAAGGTTTCTTTGTTAACTTCATCATTCTCAGTACAAAGTTTGAGTACTGCTTAAAGTTTAATAAAAATGCTTTTCTGTTATAGAATTGTAGAATAGTGTGGATTGGAAAGGACCTTTAAAGGCTATGTAGTCCAATCCCCTTGGAAGGGGCAGGAACATCTTCAGCTTGTTGTCATCACAAGCATGATACAACAGGATGATCTCACACCCTGTAAACCTTTGACAGCCCAGCCCATTTTTTAGGAAAGACCTGAGAAGATGCTTCCAGAACAGGCAGCTGGTGTAACTGATGGACACTGTACACAGGAAAATGTCTTATTCCATGCAACTACAGCTTAATAGAATATTTTGTGTAAGTTAAATAGTATAACATAGGTCTTCAGACTGTATCTGTTTTGACTTTGATCATAGTGCTGCAGCATGGCATTAACCATTAGTATGAAACTGAAGTTTAGACCTGAACACATGCTCTTGGAGTCTGATGAGTTATTTGGAAGGGGTGGGGTGTATTCTTAATGTTATTGTAGAAGACATTGAGGGGACATAGCTTTGCAAGTGAACTTCTAATAACTTTTTTTTTAAGGCACATGTTTAAGCTAGACTGTACCCTTGAACTAGTTGTGCTTATAGAGCCCTAAGTACACCACTTCTATGGTGTGGAGTTCTCAGTTTGTTACAGATGTACATACAGGTACCATACATGTCCTCTGCCAAATCAAGCATTTCTTACGTTGCCAGAGAAGTGCCTGGCTCTAGTCAGGAAGATATTCAACTAATGACTAACCAAGTGATCCTGCTTGCATTTAAGGGCAGTTCTTGGAAATGGGGGAACTGGACTGGCTTTTTATTTTGCCTACAGAAGTTTTAATATGCTTAACATTATCCAATACCGACAACGGAGGTAGTCTAAATACCACAGCAGGGACTGATTAGCTTTTTCAGATCACTGCTTTTATTCACTGTTTGCAAAGAGGCTTAATCCAGTGGTGGAGATCAGGCGTCCCACTGTGCTTGTGGGCAGCTTTCTCTCACTCTTTGTGTTCACGGTGGCAAGGAGTCTCCTCCTGCCTCCAACTTAAAAGCTCAAAATAGTGGTGTTGGTCGTTTTTCTTAGGAGTGTTTAATGGACAGTGCAGAGAAACTATAGTTGGAGTTTCTACTTTGCATCTTAATATGTGGGCACATGATAAATGCATTAGTGTAATAGCATGATGCTGTGTGATTTCATTTACTATGTTAGATCACTTCATTATCCACATAAAACTTGGGAAATTACACAAAATGGTTCTAACAAACAGATTCACATGCTTTTTTGTTTTTAAATTACAGTAGATATTTCCCAGCACATCTCCTGTCTTCCCAAGCAGAAGAGGACAGCTGCCTCTGTGGGTCTAAATACTGTTTTTAGTCATGTAATGGTGCTGAATCAGTAAATACACATTTCCATCAGTCTTTCAGGTGAACATTTGAAAATATAGAATACTCTCCTCTGTGCTGGGCTGTCTTCACTGAAGTTACCAGCAATGGCAATTTTTTATTTCAGAGTTCACTTTGCTCCACCTTTTTTATCAAGCATCAAACCTTACCTACAGTTCTACCACTGAATTAGTGTGTTGCAGGACTTGGTGGTATTGGAACTACTGGGCAGTGAGGGGATGGGAGATGTGAACTAGAGTTTGTGTTTCCAGGTGGCTTCCTTCAGTAAAAATAAAACCAGTAAAGAGCTGGCTCTAGCCTAGCCCCTGACTTTTGTTCAACTATTTCCTCATTGCAAAGAGACAGGAAGATCTTGGCATCTTGACCATATCTGTGGAATCACGAAGAATGAAGTCCTGTTGCAAGCAGATCCAAGTGACTGCAGAACAGAAGAGTGGTTTGCAGTCCCTTTCTGTCAAGTGCCCTAATGTTTCAATGGCACTGCTTAGAAATATGCATTATTTCACATATTAATGTTATGTGAGTTTAGTTAAATCAGTTTCATCTTCCATTGATATAATCCACAAGTACTCTGTTAGGGTTGTGTGTCAATGCAAGTTTCTTACGTTTATTGACTGATGTTCAAAAGTGTCAGGAAATTGAGAAAGTGGCTTCTGAATGCATTTCCATGTAGTGTAGACTCCTTTCATACCTCCTTGTTATTTGTACTAATATGATTAATTTTGCTTATGAGAAAAGGAGAGTACAAATAGCTACTGATAGATTTATTTATCTTTTTTTTTTTTTCTTACAAAGAACTTTTTGTCTCCGTAATAGAAGGGATTATATTCCTTAAGACTGTGATACTTTAATAGGAACTCACAACTTTTACTACTTTAAAATAATTCCTTTCTTTGTTTCATGAATTAGAAACAATGTGGAGAAGCTGAAGTCTGCCCAAGCCAGGTGTTTCTTGTTGGCAGCCTGCTCCCTAATGACTCTGGCTCTCATACAGCAGCTGCCTGCTAGTCTCTTTTGTATGGCCTATTGTTGCAGCACACCCCTCGTTAATACACATGCTGCCCCGGGCAGACCCTGAGAATGACATCAACTTGCTTATCTTAGAAACCTCCGAACCTGATGCAGGGTGGGGAGGTTGCCTTGCATCTGCCTGGCCAACTAATTGTGAGCTCTGGGGGCTGTGATTGGCTCCTCGTCCGCTCAGTAATAGGTTAAGCAAAGACATCGCGGGTCCATCTGTTCATCCATTCATTGTTCTGCTTGCTTGCCTGAAGTCTGCAGCTGAAATCGTGTTAAGGAGTTGCTTCTGGAACAGCTACAAGAAACCAATGTCTGTGTGTTTTCCAGCAAACGTAAGTATATGGGCTCCTCTCTGCAGAAATGGGATGTTTCGCCTTCCTGGTGTTGCAGGGCATGGGTTTCCATTTGGGCAGTGTAGGTAGTGTGTCTGTCAGCTGAGAAAGGAAAAGACAGAAAAAGAGTTGTGTCTGAAGACTAAATATATTAAAGAGCAATGATCTCACCCAGTGCATTCTATTGAGGAACTTTCAAAATCATCAGCAATGGTGTGTTTCAAAGAATTTGAAAATGGTAGGCAGCAAGGAACAGAGCAAAGCAAATTATTCTTCTCTACCTTCCTTGGGGAAAGGAGAAGTTTCAGCTTCAACTTAAAGGTATTTATACCTTCCCTCCCCCCTCTTTTCTTTTTTTTTTTTTTTTTTTTTTTTTATTTTGACTGGTAGAAGAAGCTCTCTAAGAAAGAAAAAAAAAGAAGCAACTTCTCCATTATACTGTACAATGCATGAAATTTCCTGCGTTTGTGAGAATACAAAGAGCTCCATTGTGGACTACCTGAAGATACTGTAGCACTAGGTAGAGCCCGAGGATGCTCTCAGGTGGGAACATGTTCCAGTCAAAGGTTTTGTGCTTTGAAAGCTATTTGTAAGTGTGTCAGATTGAGCCTGGCTATTTTATGAAGTTTCTAATTTGTTTTGTTTTATATTTTGAGTTCAGATGTTAGACTGAAGAACAAGCACTGTATACTCCATGAGCCTGTGTTCCAAGGATCCTGTAAAGAAAAAAAATCAAAACAAAACAAAACAAAGACCTTCATATACCAGTTGGGAGGGAAAGAGCATATGAAAGGGTTAAAAAGAGGTTTGCATTTCTACCACATGCCCTATTGTGTGAACATATGCATGAGTCTATTGAAAGTTTTCAGAAGATGGGCAGGCCACCAGTTGCTGGTCTCCTGCAGTTCCAGTAGACATCTGTTGCCCCAGAGCATTAACCAATCTGTTCAATAGGACATCCCTCCTTTGTTGGATAGAATGATGCAGACAACAGCACTCACTGAAATACAATGGTAATTAAATACATAGAAACTACAGCAGTAGCTATTTATTACATATTCATTATTTTATTTGCATTGTTGCAGTATCTATCATTTGGATAACCGATACATTCGTTGTTTTCTTTTCCAATCAGCCCTGCACTTCTGTTTGTGACAAGTAATGACTGTTTCAACAAACTGCGGTTTCAGTATTTTCCATGTTGTCTGTAGAAGACTTAGAAAAAGTCTGCCTGTAAGAAAATTTGCTGAACCATTTTCGTTGTAGAACGTATCTTCAAAAACTTGACAGTATTTTGAGAATACACCATTTTTGTTATACTGTGCCACATGACACTATTTTACTCATTTTACTCTGTGAACTAAACTTGCATTAAACTGCTTTTCTTGTGCTCAGTTGTAAGTAGAAAATACTCTGATTACACAGTAAAAGGTTAGATGATCATGCCCACATCCCTTTGAAAAACGTTTGTGTTTTGTGGCAAGGTGAACTAGTATGATAATTGTTAATGGTGAGTGGAAAATAATAATGACTTCTAAGAAATGGGAAAAGATTATGCTTCTGCAGTGTAGTAGCACAGTGCTCATCTGGAGTATAATAGTTATAGCTGATAAATGTCTTTGACTCAGTGGTGCAGTATTTTGGGCCTTTAACAGTGAACTTACCCTGTGTAAAACCACAGTATCTCACACTATAGTTTAAAATTTACATTGTCATATGTCTAAACTGGAAGTTACCTGATCTATTTAACATTTTCAGAAATACAAAAGCCATATTGAGCTGTGGTGAACATAATCAGAAGCTTCCTTGACAATTTTTTGGCTGATTTTTGTTTGCCTCTCAGTTGAGACAAAATTTGTAGGAAGTAGTTTTCTTAGCTCTCCTCAACTGTATTGCTAAGCATACTTTAAAACCAGATATGCATAATAAGTGTTCCTTGTAAATAAAGAGTGCAAGAAGTTCTTTCTTACCTGGTGTTACTCCTAGGGTAACCTTTTGTGGCTTTCATGAGCTTCATTGTCCTATATGTAAGTACACTGGTGTTTATTTGGAATTTGCACTCTTTCAAGTAAAGAGGCTGGTGTGTTGCTCTTCACTAACAAGATAAAATAATCAATTCCAGCAGTGTTGAACAGTGGCATCTGATTTTCATGGTTCTAATCAGTGAAGCTCATGAAGGATATAATGGGAGTTCCAAAGTCTAACATTTCTAAGAGATGCTGCTGACTGCAAATATGGTATGCAAAGTTCACAGACAAAAAAAAATTTCTGAAAATAATAGTTTGCATTCAGGGCTTAGGCCAGATGCCAGGAATAGAGTACTGCTTAGGCAAAACTATTTCAGAAATCTTTAGCTTTGAATTTACAGTATAAACATAATTTTAACTACTATTTGAAAGCAGTAAGATGATTACGATATACTCTTTGTGGCAGATTTTAAGGCTGATACTCTTACTGCCTTCTTTAAATAGTTTCTGAAAAACAGTAGTTTGGTGCAAATATTGGAGCAAAGTGGAGACTGACAGAGACTTAAAGTAGATAGATGGGAGACTGATTATGTATACATTCCCAACAAGGGACAAAGCTCAGTTTATGGTCATTTTTCATACACAGTTGATGTGCAAATCATCTAAAGTGTGTTTCATGCAATGCCTGATCTTCAGACACATTCATATGCTAGTGGCTCATTGAATCCCACTGGAGAGTGTTATGATTGTAGTTGCTGTAAAGCACTTAAACTTCAAGGAAGAAGCGATTGGAGGATGACTTAAGTATTATTTTAACTAACACGTACACACACAAAAAAAATCCTCTTTCTGATCTGTGCACTTCAAGCTTTGTTGATTCCAGGCTGTTAATATGCAACCTCCTCCTCCCCCGTCCAAAAAGATATTCCCTCCTTCTACTTTTAGTTCAATACTAAAATGACATTTCACAGTACACGGATTTAGGCAGTGACCCATTATCTCCCTGTATTCTGCGGCAGCAGTACATGAGCCAGCTCAACTTTTCAGTCCAGCTTAAAAGTGTTGCCCATTAACTAGACTTCCTCCGAGTCAGAGCAGATTGTGGGGTTGGTGGAACAATGATGTCGGGGCTTCCAGATCGGTTTGGCAGCTGCATTGTTCTCTGAGGGGAAGCCAGACACACTTAAGTCCCGCTCTCTTTCATAGGCTTTTGTTCGTACCAAATTATTCTTTTGCTGTGCTAGTATTCATGATGGTATGTTAAAGGAGTGCATCCTAGCAACTAAAGGCCGGTTGCTAAGCAGCCTCACTTCCAATAGGGGTTTCTTGTTTGAGATTATTTTTTTTTTCTTTTTTTTCCATGTCACTCCTGTGAAGGCCACAGTGTTGGTTTTTTTAACTGTATCCTTTTATTGGGATATTGTTGTGATTTGTTACTTTCACTGTGCCATCGAGTGCATTACACTAGTTAATAAATCACTGTGTGAAAAGGTTCATTTCCTAAATTCTCCTTGTGTTTGATCTGTGGTGGTGCTTGAAAATCCTGAAGATTCAAGTGAAGAGAAAGTAACATTTCTTGGTACGGGGCTTGAGAGTATTACAGCCCTGCTACCTTATAACAAGATCAGATCTAAATAACAACTTGAATATTTTCTTTCCTGTCACTCTTGCTTGAATTAAGGTGTTGGAGATTTAAAGTCTTATGATACATGCATTTATTTATTTTAACTAGAAATGCTTAGGTAAAGCAAGTTTTTGTGCCCCATAGCTAAATAGCTCCACCACAGTGGTGATGTCTTTGCACTCTGCACCTACAGAATCTGCTTTTACTGAACCATGGACTGGATTTTTTTTGCTTGATTAACTCTAGTTTTAAGCCTTGATTAAGCCTTCTCCTGTGTGTACTCTCAGATCTTTAATCTAAGAAGAGGGAAGTACTTTTAAAATACCAAGTCATTCTTAAATGCTAACCTGTAAGTGAATGGGAAAGATAATGTATTTGCTGACAGAAATTTTGTCTGTTCATGAGGTGTACCTGTAATTTCTATTAGTATAGATGAAGAGATTCTGTTTGACATAATGTTTTATCTCAGTTTATCCTCCTTGATGAAATTTGTGTCTGTCAAGTTCAAGTGAAATCATTTGCCTCTATATGTTGCTTTTACATTCTGCCTTGCAAGTTGGAAGTGTGAAAGAAGTCTTTGTTCCAGTCTTCCCTTGATGTAAATTCTTCTTTTTCATGGCAGTACAATTGGTCCATATGGTTCATTTTCATCTATGAGAGAATTTCTCTTTTACTTTTTTTTTTAATTTGTTGAAGCAGTTAGCAAAGAAGATTCTTCTGTTTAAAAGAAGAAATTACGGGAAAGAGAGGTAGCAATCTGCCTGTAAGTGCAGGTAGTAGAAGTAATCCTTGCAATGAAATGGGTAGCAAACTTCTCTATAGCTACCAAAAATTATGCAGATTTCCTCCAGAAAAACCAATGTGGCAAGCATACCAAGTACAAAAACTGCAGCTTTTCTTCTTCATTTCTTTCTACATGGCTTCTATCTGTATATTTAGTTTTGATTTGGAAAAAGGCTTGCACAAGTCCAGTCCAAGAGTTGAAATCAGTTTTTAATTTTGTTGCCCTGTTGGCTTGATGAATGGTGTATTGCAACCAGTGCAAAGACTTCCATTGGCTTTATTGGCCTTTAGATCAATCAGTGTCTCTAAGTGCTCTGTGTGTTAGTAATACAGCACTCTGTTGAGGGCAGTTAGTCTTTCTTCACCTAATTATCACTCTAAGGGAATTCAGAAATAGCTTGTTTGTTCATTTGAGCCAATAGTGTCTTTTAGACCTACTAAGTTTTTATTTAATTATGTTTTCTGTTGCTAATTTATTTTGTTATGTTTTAAATTTGCCTAATAAGCCAGCTAATTTAGTATTGCACTAATTTCTTTCTATTCAACAGAGTTTAAAGCATTTAGTTTAGAAAGCATTTCTAGTACTTGTATTTTGTAGCTGCATTTTTTTGTTGTTGTTACAATACTGTCTTAAGCAATAATAAATATCTTTGTTCCTTCAAGTAATGACAAGACTTCTGTCTCTGCATCACAGTAGGTAAATCTAGTGATTTTATTCCTAACCTTTCATAAACTCATTTCTAGAAATATTAAAGTATATAATTTGAAACACTCAAAAATAGTTGATCAGTTGGTTTTCTGCTTAGCTAAGGATGTTTCTGAGGAATTCCCCCCCCCCCCAAAAAAAAAAATGCAGTTCTGATGAAGAAGCAAGAAAATATGAAACAAGTAGAATGTGTAACCAGTTGCAACATTTTTGTTCTCTCTTTAGGAATACGGAACACTTTATATTCAGGAATACAAGAAAAACAGCAAAGTGGAGTCAAGTACATGCAGCAGCTTCATGGGCTTGAAGGATCATCTGGGGCATGATTTAGGCCACCTTTACATGGGGAGCACTGGCACACAAATAAATGCAATTGTACCTTGGTCAATGGCGGAAAAGCCAACGATGGATAAGGTTAATTCTAGGAAAGAAGATGCAGACAAGGAAGCATCTGAAGAGACTTCTGGAAGCTCCAGCTGTGACTCTGAAGAAAGCACAAATTCTGATAATGATTCAGAGAGACTGAATAATTCTGCATCAGAATCACATTTATTGCCTAAGACTCACCGACAGCTGTGCCGATCTCCCTGCTTAGAGCCTCATATACTAAAAAGAAATGAAATCTTACAAGACTTTAGGATAGAAGAGGCTCAGATAGTACCTAAGGAAGTCAAAAAGCCCCCTGATGTGGTGAAAGAATATCAAACCAAACTGGAGTTTGCACTTAAGTTGGGTTACTCTGAAGAGCAGGTTCAACTTGTACTAAATAAACTTGGTACTGATGCTTTAATAAATGATATTTTGGGAGAACTGGTCAAACTTGGGAATAAAACTGAGACTGAGCAGACTGTAACTAATGCTAACACTAGTGTGATGCGTGAAGCGTCTTCCATAGAGTCTCAGAGGTCAGATTCTCCACTGCAGGAAGATGTGACAGAGGATGGTGACAACCTGAGGCCAATAGTTATTGATGGCAGCAATGTTGCAATGAGGTATGTGACCTTGGAGCTTTGCTTTTATTTTTAAATGGAAACAGAATGACCTTGTCCCACTCAAGCACTGATGTTTGGTATAATTGCCTAAAATTGTATGCATGTTCTTTTCTAAGCATCTTTGTCTACCACACATGCCAATCTTGTAATCAGGCTAGAGGTCTGCAAGAGTTCCATGGTTTGTACTCAGAACAACCATAGGGTAATGCCAGCCTCCCTTTGTAGGCAGCTATCAAATGTCTCCTTCCCCCTGCCAATCAAGTACTTAATTAATTTTTAGTAGGTGCCATTGCTGTGGGCAGTTTCTGTATGAAGTTACATACAGGAGGTTAAAGCAAATGTAACATTCCTTAAGATAAGTTTTTTAAGGGATAATTCTTCTTGGTAGGCTCTTCTGTGATATCTAGCCTCTCTGTAAAATTGGTTTTAGTTGTCACATTTGGAGTTGCCAGTCAGACCAGAGATTACTAATCTTTATACTTTCACTTACATGCCTACAGATAACATGCTTGCCTGCAGCATTCACTGATGTGACCCCAGCCTTCTAGGTCTGCAGGGAGGCAAGAGGTTCATGTCTCGTTGCTGATTAGAGAAAGAAGGAAATGGCAAAGAGAGACATCCAGAGAGATGGTTTCTATATAGCTATATAAATGATTGAATGACAAACTGATTAGTAACTAATTGGGTAGCTCATAAGGATTATCTAATTACTAGCACCAGGGTTTAGAAGGTCAGTTTTAGTCTTCTGATGAATTGATGTGGGTTTTATTAGCTTAGTAATAAAAGTGCATGCAAGACATTTCTGGGCTAAAAGCCCAGGATTTTTTTAGCTCCTAATCAAGTCAATTACCTTTAAATGAGGCTTTTTAAAATGAAACTTTTTAAAAATTAAACTTAAATACAGCTCTTATTTATGCAGTTAGGTTTTGTTTATTTAAGTCCATGTGTTAGCCTGTAAAGGATGGATATTAGTTCTTTGTTAATGGGGTATTCCTATGAGTTCTTTCTACCTGATGTGTCATTTTCAACTTCAGCTTTAAAGGAAGTATGTCCAGTTGAACAAGCACTGTTCTGGTATTCAACCAAGCAGTTATCCAGGGACTTAGAAAATGGATTTGGATTAAATTTCACATAAATCCAAAACAGTTGTGTAAGTGCTAGCTAGTTAACACAGCTCAGAGTTGGTGGGTGGATGTAGATTCAACTTCTCCCACAAACTGCACTAAACACATTCCATAAGTAGCTCCAGGTCAGTCACTTCCCTTTAATGTTTATCAGCTGGTAGCAGAAATATTTAGGACCTGCCTTCCTATGCTCGATTTACTTTCTTGACCACCTACATAAAATGAGCCCAAATATGAATGTGTGCTACAGGGCCTTAAAACAGATTAAATGTATTAAGATAGCAGTCTTCCTGTTTCCAAGAATCAAATTAACAGAGCATTACTTGTTTTCTATCAAATTTAATCACAAAATTATTCAGTTTTGAAGGGACCTCTGGATATACTCTAGTCAGTCCCCTGCACAGATCAGTGTCAATTCAAGGCCATGCCAGGTTGGGTTTTGAAAGTCTCCAAGGATGGAGACTCAATATATTCTCTGGGCCAGTGTTTGAATGCCCTCACTGTAAGAAAGTTTTTTTATGTTTAAACAACATTTCTTATTTTCCACCCAGTTTGTGCCCATTGCCTCTTGTCCTGTCACTGGACACCAGTGAGAAGTCAGTTTCTGTCTGCTTTATTCCCTCCCATCGGGTTTTTATACACATGGGTAAGTTCCCCCTGATCCTTCTCTTCTTTAGTCCCAGCTCTCTCAGCCTCTCCTTGTACGACAGGTGATTAACTTTGTTGCCCTTCACTGGACTCTCGAATATTGTCCATGTCTGTTTTACACTGGGTAGCCTAGAATTAAACCTAGCACTCCAGATGTGCTTCACCAAGAGTGAACAGAGGGGAAGGATCACCTGCCTCAGCATGATGCCAACACTTTTCCTAATGCAAGCCAGGAGGCTGTTGGCCTCCTGTGCTGCAAATATGCAGTGCTGTCTCTTAGTCACCTTGGTGTTCACCAGAACCCCAGGGTCCTTGTCTTTGCAGTTGCTTTCCAGTTGGTTGGCCCCAACCTGTACTGATGCCCGGTGTTAGTCCTTCCCAGGAGGGGACTGGCATTTCCATTTGTTGTATTTGCTGAGGTACCTGTTGGCCCATTTCTCAGTTCTGCCAGGATCCCTCTGAATAGCAGTACACAGGAATAGTGTGCTCCCCCAGTGATGCATCCTCTACAAACTTGGTGAGGGTGCACTCTGTCCCATTATCTACATCATAAAAGATGCTAAGCAGTGCATGCCCCTTTGTCAGTCCCCAGTGTACACCAGTATTGATTGGCCTCTGGATGGGCTTTGTGCCACTGATCATCACCCTTTGAGTGCAACAGTTCAGCCAGACTCCAGTCTACCTCTCAGTCCTCTTACCTTGCCTATACTTCATTAGGTTGTCAGTTAAGATGTTATGAGACAGTGTCAAAAGCTGTGTTAAAACCACAGTAAATGGCATCTACTGCTTTCCTAATTCACAGAGCCAGTAATCTCACCAAAGGCTATGAGGTTGGGCAAGCCTATTTCCCCTTGAGAAATCCATGCTGACTGTTCCTGATCACCCAATCTGCATAATTTGTTAGGAAAGGGCCTTCAGGGGGATTTGATCCATCAGCTTTGAAAGGATCAAGGTGAGGCTGACTAGCCTGTAGTTCCTTGAGTTATCTTTCTTGCCTTCCTAGAAGATTAAGGGATCATTGCTGCCTTCTAGTCCTTAGGAACATCCTCAGTAACCTTTTAAAGATTACCAAGCATGGCCTCACAATGTCATCAGCCAGCTCCCTCAACACCCTTGAGTGCATCCCATCAGGACCCAGGAGCATGGAAATGTCCTGTTTCAGTGTTCCCTAGCCTCTGATGATAGAAAATCATGTTCTGTCACCTTTACCCAACTTCCTGCACACCAGAGTGGACCAGTCTTGTGCTTGGCAGAGGTAATAATTGAAAATCAACCAGATCTTCTGGGCCCCTCTTCTCTCCAGGGACATATCGTGGTAATCTCCTAAGCAGGCCAAAGTCTGCTCTTTTGAAGCCTGGGTTTGTGATCCTGCTTTTTGCCTTGCTCTTTCTTCACAGGATCCTTCACAGGATTCCACCACTCCTGGCCACTGCAGCCAAGGCTACCCTGGCCTTCACATCTCTTGGTTCTTCCTTGTTTATGAGGTCCAGCAGGTTCCATCGTTGAGTCCTCAGTCACCTATGTTAAATTACCACCAATGCACTCCATAAGCTTCCTGGATTATTCGTGCATTGCTGTTGGCAAAGACACTTCTACTCTGCTTTTGCTCAGTCAGTGGCAAAGATCTTCTCGTTCTGCTTGGTCAAGCAGACTGCAGTTTTTCCTAGAAACCAGTCCTTGAAAGATGGTCCCATGTTTTTAAAAGATCAGACCCTGTTGCTGACACCAGCTGTGTAACCAGTTGCTTTCCATCAGCATCTCTCCTTTCCCCTTTAACAAAATAGGCAATAGTAAATAAGCTCTTTAGAATAAAGTTTTTCAGACTTAACATATAAAAGAACAATGTTGAAAGAAGTGGAGGAGATACAGGAATTTGCTTGCAGTCCAGATAGTCTTGTTCAAATTTCTCCATCTAAGTATCCAAGATCCTTGGATGAATAACTAACCTATAAAATGACACAGTCTGTTCCTCTCTGCTTTTCCAAGCTGTGGCCTGTGAGCTCACTTTGGAGTTGCTAACAGGAAACAGACACCTGCTCTAAGCAGGACTGGAGTTAGTCTTTCAAGAGATACTCTTGGGAATACATTCTCACAGAGAAGGGTGGACTTTGGTGTATATTCTTACTCTCATGTTGTTGTAATACACGTACTTGATGATACCATTTACTGTTAAAAATGTTCTGGATAAAACCTGCTATTTTTCCTTTGGGGTATGTATTTAATGGGAGAGGGAAATTTTGCAGAGAAGGTTGAGGTGAATGATGTCCAATAATAGAAGTAGGATGAACCATTTTATGATTCCCGGAAGGATCAAGCACTATATGCTGCCTTGTCTCTCCATTGCACAACTAATTAGGAATGCAGTTTCACGGAACAGCTAATGAGTGACACAGAGGGACTTAATTTCAGCCTTGCCTCTATCTCACCACCAGCAATGCTTTCCTCCCTGCATCTTGTCTAGTGACTGTGGCTGCAAAATCAGTTGATTCAGCTTCCTAATTCAAAAAGGATTATTTGCCCGCTAGACCTGTAAATGAAATCCCATATTTTTGTGGTTGGGAGAACAGGTAGGTCTGACACAAAGGAGGAAGGATATATCTGATTATGTGACTGGAGGTTCGTATTCGTGCAACTGGCTGCATCCAGTCAAGTGCTGGTGGGTGGATTTGTGTTTCTTGAGGGGAGCACAGATCAAGGCTTGGCACAGAATAATTTACTCTGGCCAGCCATAGCCAGCACATATGCTGGTCTAGTCTTTTTACTGCTCTTGTTCCAGACAAGCTGCTTTAGCAAGTTTGGAAAGCTTACCTTATACTTTAAGATGGTATTGCTTGTCATTTGTGCCTTAAACTGAAAAAAGTTGATCAGAAGCATCTTGTGTGTTTCAAGTTTAAGACTCCAATACTGGCTAAAGAATATGAATTGATTAAAGTTTTCAAAACAACGCAAACTCCCCCTTTCACCTCAATAGCAGAAAGTTGGCTTTTGCAGGCTATGGCTTGAAGAATTACCATTCAGTTTCTATGCAATGCTTCAATCTGGTCTTGTTCTTTCATTATCCTAGTTTTCATGATTAATCCTTTTCCCATAGAGGAAAGAGAACTACACATTTAAGTGTAATAACACCAAAGTCTTTTGTGGAGGGGTCTTTTATTGGAAAGGTCTGATTTTTCTCTATGTGTAAACTTAAAATCGGAACTGAACAATGAATTAAATAATCCCCTAGAGCCACTATGGATGCTTCCCACAGCTGAGAGTCAGGATTAAGGAACAGGACCACAGATTCAGTCATGCCACACCTGAGCACTGACCTGTTAGATTTCCAGAGAAT
Source organism: Florisuga fusca (assembly GCA_038090715.1). NCBI lineage: Eukaryota > Metazoa > Chordata > Aves > Apodiformes > Trochilidae > Florisuga > Florisuga fusca. Next base: position 62,434,054 of record JAAWXA010000003.1, on the reverse strand, counting down.
TGTGTAGCTCTAATCCTGCTTCATAAGGTGGGGACTGTTTTGCATGTAGATGATGATGTTATAATGCAATTGCTTTATTTAGAACCTTAGTCCATGTGAATATGAAAGGCATTTGTCCATTCACACAAAATGCACTCAGGACTTTAGTGTAGCCTGCAGGGTGCTGATACTAGGTGGGTAACACATTTCAGTCAGTACTAGTAGAATATCCCTGTCTGATGAGATTTAAGGTAGCCTAAGTTTTCCCTTTACATAACAGAGATAGACAAAAGTAAATGAACAGTAGCAACAGCACATTAGCTCTTCACCCCTATATCTGTCTGTTCTCCAGTCTGTTCTTGGACCTGCTCTTCATGCATCCCTGGTTTCCTCAGCTGAGCCTCGGCAGTCTGGAATGGAGGGGAGAAGGTCCTGTTTCAATATGAGGCAGCAGAGGGAATTGAGGTTCTCTTTTTGCCTCTTTATTTTAAGACTTCCCTTTACTGCTGAGGTTAGGAGAGAGGAAGTTCCTTCTGAGGAGAGAAATACACTGGAGCGGATTTGCACAGTCCTTTTATTTTTCAAGGATAAGGACAAGGATAAGGACATTGCCAGAAATTGGTTATTGCTGTGGTACTTTTCTTTGCTGTAATCAAAGGAGTCTTGCTGCCACCAAGAAGTGAGGAATAATGAACAGTTGTTGGTTACAAAGCCAGTGGCAAAATCATAACTTCTTATTAATTTGGTTCTGTTACAGAGCACCTGGCTACCCTGGGTGCCTTTCAGGCTTCCTTTGCCAACAATGAAAAGGATGAGTTTCAAATTTTACATAAATGTGTATAAAACTTTATATTGAAAACATATGGGGGAAAAAAAAAAAGTCTGCAGTGCTTACAGAGAGCATAACATGAAGATAACCCTAATAGGCAAATCATTGGATATTTGACTTGCTGTATTACAATTTTTAGACAACCACTTCTGGAATTATTTATATAGGCAAAATAACTGAAGTGTTTTGATCACAAGCCATGTGAGTTTGCAGGTTGAAATCAATGAATCTTGTTTTGTGCAATCCAGTTTTTCTGAAAACTTTACCTTTAGGATTCTCATGCTATGGAGGTGATGCTCTTCTGTCTCCGCTTCTGCAAAACCTTGGCCTATATATTTAAACAGTGTTTGATAGCACTTAATTGTACAAGAGAAAACACAGTGCAAGATAACCATTACATGCTAAGTTTTATTTTGAGAGAAAGATGCTGATTTAGGATGGTTGGGGTTTTTTAGTTTAATACACTCCCACTTAAGGCAGATACTTTACAGTTTTCTTACAACTTTCAGGCCCAGCCATCCCTCCAGCTGTGAGTGTTCCAGGTGCTTTGGTGGCATCAGAAACATACACCCAGGCCTGATGAATGTGACAGGGACCCCAGTGCCATTCAGGAGCTGATGTTCAGCTGGGGGAAGTATGAGATAGCCAAAGATGCCTGCCCAGCATTAAACATCAGTGTTTGGGTGACTGAGCCTTGTCCCCAGGTGTGAACTCTTAGGCAGGTCATTTGGCTGTAGTAAAAGTTTTGCTGATAGCCTGTGTCTACATAGAAATTTTTCCACAACTGCAAGTGGTGTCAACCAAAGAATGGTTTGGTTGTCTTACCTATGCCATATGTAGTTTTGTTATGCCAATTTAATTGTGTATGGATTTTAACAAACTAACAATTCAGCACTAGCCTCTGGCATCAGCCTTAGCAATTAGCACTGGCATTAGCCTCTTCTTAGACTGTGTTGCTGTGCTTGGTAGACATTATGTCTTTGTACCTTGATTCAGGCGTTCATCCTTCAGGGGCACCATGTGTCTGGTTTCTTAGATTATTTTGAGAAGTCACTGTAAGGAATAGATACAGATATTTCTTGAATATCTGGGTAGGAGATTGTCACTGGCAGCTCTGAGAGTAACTTCTCTTTGCCTGTTTTGACCTCTCAGTGCTGAGTGCCTGACTCTTGTTTGGTGAGACACTTGCACGCAGTCAGGCTGGCAGCCACACTTGCCATGGTCCTTATAGTGCCCTGATGGTGGAATCCCTACAGATGAAAGATGTTTTGGAAGGTGTTACAGCTTCCCGGGCTTTTTTAATTCAAAGACTCCAAAGCACTTGAGTAATTTGTAGTGGAAAAAAAGTAAACACTTTTGGGAACTGTTTCATCCACTTTGTGTCAGCAGCAAAATATATACGTAAGGAACAAATGTAAGACTGAGAAGGCCTGGATTACTGAGAAGGGCTTTGGATTGGCTTCTTTCTGTGATTAGGAAATTAATAGAGCTTTAATTAATAAACAAATAGAAGGGGTGAGGCTAGTGGCAAAACTAGGCTGCCAGCATAGTGAGTCACTAAGATGATACAAGGTGGAAATTCTTATCTCTATATACTATGGACTCCATACACTGTTTTCGTCCTGTGACTTGACAGAAGAAAGTAGCTTGGCTACTCTAAATTTACCAGGCCAATTTGTGTGTAGTTTTGTACTTGCTTCTAATGCTTTTACATGGGAAATACCTTGATGTGCCCAGATTTCAGTTGTATAAAAATAACCTGTGTGGGTATTGCAGCAGATGTTGTTTTAGACATCAGCCCTAACCTCTCTTGTCATCAATGTGTATGTTTTCTGTAGCTTTCAATATCTGAGAGCTCTGTGTTCTGTTGAATATTGCATTACAGCATGCCAGAAATCTTGCAGCTGCTGTACATAGTGCTTTAGGAGTGTATACCTCAACTCTTTTCAAGACAGTCACTTGAAAATCTATTTGGGGGCTGTGAAGGTGACAGAAAAAATGAGAATGTTTTCATCAGATGTTTTACCACTTTCTCACCTAGCCTTGAAAATACTTGATAGGTTTTTGCTCAGGAAATGTTATATTACTTTTGTCATTAAAAAATAAAACCACAACTATAAACTGGTCAAACATAAAAGTGGTGATAAAAAGAATCATTTATACATGGTATGAGAGAGAAATAGATACTTTTTAAGGCATATACTTTATATTTCTTCCACTGAGGGTGGTAGATCAAACACAGTCAGCAAGCAGAACCAAAGCAGTATGCACCCATGTCTTACCCAGGCTACAGCTGTGATCCTGACTGATCTGAGCTTTCACATACTTCCAATGATTTGGAAGAGATTTTTTAAAGAATGTGGGTTTTTTTAAATAACAAAATACAAACATTTCTCCTCTTTTTTGCAACTAATCAGAAAGAAAAAAAGTCAGAAGAAGCAGCATGATTTGTGTCTTCACCATACGATGTATCATAAAGCTGATGAAGCACAAAAAGGAGAGCATCAAATCTACATGACAACAACACAGAAGAAAAGAACAAATTTTAATTGCACATCTTTTTCACAGACTTTCTCTCTAATCATTTAAACTTCTTGGAATTTGTATCCACTCAGAAACCAGCTTAGGCATGTGTCTAAAAAGGAGTAGGAAAAAAGTGAAGATTTATACAAGCTACAAATCCACTTGCTCAGCAGTGCAGAAAAAACAGTATATGTTGTAATGCATTTCCTATTTCTGTTTTGTGGAGTTTAAGTGTATTTCAAATTTCTGGTCTGGATGAGTGAGTTTAATAGTCTTTATTAGGCAAAGAAAACTAAGGGGATGAATTTCCTGGTCCTCTGCCTTTTAAAAGGGCAGCTTGAATTCTGACCTGATGGAAAGCAATAGGCAAGAATGTCCATTTCTTCAGAGTGGCCAGGATTTAATTCGAGAAATTATCTCCCAGACTTAAGGGAGCAAACATACCATTACTAAAATGCAGTCTAACACAACACTTATTTGCTGACAGGAGCAAAAAGTGGTTTTATGCGTTTGAAACCATGGAGATTGTTTAGAGTAGTAAGTGCAGTGATTTCACTGGAATTCAGTAGCTGGAACAAGCCCTTCCTGTCTGTTTTAAAATGGATTGCAATATTTTTGTGGTCTGATGATAGCATGAACAACCATTTCTGGTATCAGGCTTTGCAGAGGAGGTCTGAGGGCTGCCCACTGGGCACTGAATGCTCACCCCGTGTCCTGATTTGGTGGTGTCACAGGGAGATGCAATTAGACTTTCTATGCATGTGTCTTTTAAATGTGACATATCTGTGTGTAGTTGGTTTCTAGTTCCTGGGAAGGTATGAAATACACAAAGATACTCCTTTTTCAAACAGACAAGCACAAATAATTGTATAGTATAAACCAATGCCTAGGAAGAATATTGCAATGTGTTTTATTATTACAGTGTTATTACAATGTAATAGTGTATTACATTATGGTGTTGTACAAAACAGGGAATGTGTTTTTTGAAGAGGCCTATAGTCATAGCTAAACAAGATACTGAGATACATAGATGTCTTGCTTCTGACAGTATTTCTACTGTAGCTCTATATAGGCACTGAAGATGGACTTAAACTATCCTTGGAGTACCCTGTACTGAAATATACAAACTTTGATTTTTATGGCCAGCAATAATTGCAATATCCTAAGATAATAAGAGGAAATAGTACAGTTCCTCACTTAAATCCAGATAATGGTAGTGGGCTCCTTTTGGTTTTTTGGTTTTTTTGGGGGGCTTGTGACCTTCAACAGAGCCTCTGCTGAGGATGATGCACTGTGAGATGTGTTAGCCAGGACTCATTCTCTCTCAGCACCTAGACACTGGTGGACCTGTCCACCACCTCCTTCACAGGCTTCTGGAACCTGAACAATGGGTCAGAATTTTTCTCACTTTTATTGTGGGACTTCATGCATTGCACAATTACTTGAGCACCCTAAGTGCAGCAAGAAACAATGGTCCTTAAAAAGAAAGTTTTAAAATAACTTTCTGGTCATTTTCTTTCCTTCAAAACACGCAAGTTGGAGGAACTTGTAGGATCCCTTTGGCTCCCCATCATCATACCATCCTCTTAATCACTGCACAGTGAAAGAATTGTCTTTTACCTTTCTGGAAAGCAGATTGTGGCCCACTTGCTATACACAAAAAGACAGACAAGCAAAAGACAACTTGCTGCCATCCTTGTGTTTCTTCTGCTACATATTGTTATGGGGTTGTGAGAGACCTCACAAAAGTTCCTTGTCTCCTCCTGTTCATGGAGAACCCAGGCTGGCCCAGAGGAGACATCTGACATTTTTTGCAAAGTATGTAGTGAGAGGACATCTCAGAATCCATAGGCCCATCCCATCCCATTGGTCAGTTAGAAAGCTGCTTTTAACATATTGTTTAACTGTTCCTTATGCTGGTTGAGGACTTTTCTGTCCTTACCCAGTGGGACTGTGGTGGGTCAGTTGTGGCTGGCACATAGGAACCCACCCATTTGGGTGGTCACTCTCCCCACCAGCAAAACTGGAGAAGAATCATAGAATTGTGATGGTTGGAAAACACCTTTAAGATCAGCAAGTCCAACTGTCAACCCAGGAAAATCCACCATGCCCACTACAGCATGTTCTGAAGTGCCACATCTACAGTTTTTTAATACCTCCAGATATGGTGACTACACCACCTCACTGGGCAGCCCGTTTCTTACTCTCTCAGTAAATAAATTCTTCCTAATATCTACTGTAAACCTCCTCTGGTGCAACTTCAGGCCATTTCCTCTGCTTCTGTCATTATTTACTTGAGACAGGATGCCAGCACACCTTTCCCTGCAACCTCATTTCAGGTAGTTGTAGAGATCAGTAAGGTCTCCCCTCAGCCTCCTCCAAACTAAACAATCCCAGCTCCCCTAGTGCCCCAGTTCCCTCATATGACTTGTTTTCCAGACTCTTCACCAGCTTGGTTGCCCTTGTCTTGACACATTCCAGCACTTTGATGCCCTTCTTGTAGTGGGGCCCAGAACTGAACACAGTATTGAAGGTGTGGCCTCACCAGTGCCAAGTATGGGAGGACAATCACTGCCCTACTCCTGCCCTACTCCTGCTGGCCACACTGTTCCTCATAAAGAAAATAGAACAGAGAAAATGGAACAGGAGCAAGAAAGCTCATAGGTGAAAATAAGGACAAGAAAATCAGTCATCAAGTACTGTTGCATGTCAAACAGACTCAAAATGGGGAATTTAACTTACAGCCAGTTAACATAATTGCTAATTACTGATTCAGATACTGGGAAACAAAATTGGCAAACATTACTGCAGACACCTCTTCCTCCCCCTCTCATGGTTGCAGGTGACAGTGGGTCCCGGCAGAGAGACTGTGAGAGGCAACAGGGGTTGGGGCCAGGACATGGCTGTTTCTGCTGTTCCTTCCTTTCATATTTCTCTTCCAGTGATCCCTGTGGGGGTATAGCTGCTCCCCTTGGAGCACCTCCTGCTCTGGACTTGGTGTTCCCTCATTCCATTTTCCTCCGTGGTGGAGCTGGCTGGAACTGGGCATGCCAGCACAGGCAGGCCCTGACTTTTTCTTGCAGAGGCTGTGCTGCCTGTTTTGGTGCCTTGCTACCAAAACTTTTCCATGGACACCCAGTGGCTGATTGCTGTCCTCTGTTCATTACCTCATACATAGTGGGGATAGTTTTGTTCCTCCACAGGCTGACTTTTTTTTCCCCTCTAAATTAACTAAATGCACTTCCTTCAGCCTTTTCCCATAGGCCTTTTTTCACTTTATTTTGGGTTCTTTCAAGTTCCTCTGTGTCTTTTGTAATATGTCTGGCCCAAAACTGGATGTAAAAGTTGCCTGAGGACTCATTTGCCTTAGAAAATGACCTAATTGTGTCTCTCACCTTAACTGAGACAGACATTGCACAACAGACACACACCTTTTGTTTTGCTTGTGTCTGATCCCTTTCTTCTGAACTGTCTCTCCATGGGTTTTTTTAATACACAATTAATTTCTCCTTCTGAAATGCAGTACTAAGCAAATTCTTAGTTTTGTCATGTAGATTTTGGATAGTCTTTTCAGTTTCCCTAATCCCTGCAGAATGCCTGCCAACCCTTTGGGCTTGGAGTCCTCTTTTCTCATTCTCTGTTTAGATGGGACTCACAGAGGTCCTGCAGCTGGAATCTGCTGCCTCATCCCCTGTTGCCACGTACACCAGCACTCAGTACTCATCTGACAGCATTTCCCAAACACATTGCACTCTTTCATGTAGGTGTTTCAGGCCTCCTCTATTCCTCCATCAAGTTTGTGGTGCCTGATACCCTCCATATTTTTGGTTGGGCTATGAGGATTTTTAACACTCCCTACTTATTTTTTTCCTTAGCTGTCAAATCTCTGTATAGGTGCTAAAAAATATTCAGCAGATTCAGTATCCCTCTCCAACACCATTTTGCAAGCAATGGTAATATATGGGCCAGGCTCAGACTGACTCCCAGTTGCCTTTAGAAACCATGGAGCAAGTGAAGAGCTTGACTGTGAGATCCTTGTTTCACTGTGCTCCATTTGCAGTCGTAGCAAAGAGCAAAGTCATTATAAGAAATTTTAATGTGTGTTTCAGTCACGGGAACAAAGAAGTATTTTCTTGTCGAGGAATCAAACTGGCTGTAGACTGGTTTTTGGAAAGAGGCCACAAGGATGTTACTGTGTTTGTGCCAGCCTGGAGGAAAGAACAGTCAAGACCTGATGCACTTATCACAGGTAAGCTCACTTCTGCCTTTACTGGTTTGTTTGATACTTTGCACACTGTGAATGCTGCTGCTCAAATGAACAAATCTTTAAAAATGGAAGACTGTAATAGAGTATCTGTGGTGTAGTAACTTCATTGAAATCTTCAGGGAGGAAAAAGACAAAGCAATGTCCTCTTTCAAGTCATCCTTTTCCTCTCACCTGATAAATTTTCCTTTAATGTTGCTGCTTATTTGTTGAAGAATGTAACTGCCATTTTTTAAAAATGTTACACCCATGTAGCATTGGCCCCCAAATGGTTTGAAGGTAGTGATTAGCTGGGTGATCTTCCTTGTGAGCAGATAGTGCCAGGCTGGCCTGTCTGCCAGTCAGCATCAGTGAGTCCTCACCTGTGCTGGGGTTACAAGCATTATCCTGACAGAAAGGGAATGGTTCCCCTTTTCATATTAACAAGTCGGGCAGCTTTTCAAAATTTTAATTTTGAATGTGTTTATATAGAAAATAAAAAACAACTGGTGTAGATGCATTGATTTCTTGATCAAACTAATTGATTCTTTGTGAAGGCTGGAGAGTCATCCTCCCTTTGCCCTAAAGCTGAAGCAGAGGAGAATTTAGGGTTAAATATCCCTAGGATTCAGGGGGGTGGAGTGATGAGTTTTTGTTGTTTTGGGAGGTGGGGGGATTGCTTGGTTTGGTTTTCTTAAATATAGCTACCTTTAACAGGGGGGAAGCTTTTGAGAGTAGCAGCCATGGCTTCTAAAAGAATATGGATATTTGATTACCATGTGCATTTTCAAGTATCTGGAAGGATCTTCACATTTGATTTGCTTGGTTGCTACTAGAACATACCATGTTCAAGCACAAAATGTTTGGAAAGCTGCAATTCTCCCCTCATCACCGACAATGTGGAGTCTTTCTCTTGAAGGCATTCTCTTTCACTGTACTAGCGCCTGAGAAGAGCATTGGCTAAGTAATAAAGATTTGGCTATTTAGAAATAAAATGAGGCATTTGATAGAGCTATGGATAGGACAAGAAGCCTCAAAAGAAATTTGAAGAAAGTAGCAAGACTTAGAATTGGTTGGTTGCCTAGCAATGAAGAATCAGTTTGCCATATGTCATCATGGAGCTTGAAAATGGGAGGAACATCAAAGGTTATTGTATCTTCTGTAAAACAGGTTTTAAAGTTTTCTTATCAGGATGCAGGGAGCCTGTTTGCTGCTTGTCTTGAGAAATACATTGTGCTGATACTCCCATTATAACCATATATTTGGTTATAATTTAGAACAATTTCTACTAAGCTGATAAATACATATGTCAAATACATTGTTTATATGTAATATTAATCTTGTATTTCTTCTTGTTGAGTCTTTTTTTTTCTAGATAGAGCATAAGTTTTTTCTTCTTTTGCTGAAACATTCCATAGTGTTTAAAACCACCCTTTCAACTAGGAGGTTGAAAGAGGAATTTTTCATAGAAACATAGAATGGTTTAGGTTGGAAGTGAACTTAAAGATCATCCATTTCCAAACCCCCTGCCATGGTCAGGGACACCTCCCACAAGACAAGGTTGCCCCATCCAACCTGGCCTTGAACACTTCCAGGGAGAGGCCATCCACAGCTTCCCTGGGCAACCCATTCCTCACCACTGTCACAGTAAAGAATTTATTCCTAGTATCTAGTATAAATCTACTCTTTTGTAGCTTAAAATCAGTCCTTCTCCTATCACTGCATGCCCTTGTAAAAAGTCCCTCTCCAACTCCACTGTAGGCTTCCTTCAGGTTTTGAAAGGTCTTCCTGGAGGCTTCAATTTATTTTGAACCACAGCTACATGAACAAGGTCCTCTGTGTTAGTCTTAAAGGAATGGTGTGGAGTAGAAGATTTTTATTTCTTTGTTGTTTTTTAAAAAAATTTATTGCCAGTAGACTGCTGACTGTAACTTCAAATGTCCTATCTCAGACACCTTGTGCTGGACTATAACCATTTAAGACATGTTTAGTCCAAAATGCTTGGATTTTCTTCCTCAAATCTAATGTCTTTGAAGATGAAACAAACATTATTTTCTTCTTGTTCTTTTTCTTTTTTAACTTTGGATTTTTTTTTCCTTGTAGATCAAGAAATCTTGCGTAAATTAGAAAAGGAGAAGATTCTTGTGTTTACACCATCCCGCCGAGTGCAGGGGAGAAGGGTGGTGTGCTACGATGACCGATTCATAGTCAAGTTGGCCTTTGAGTCAGATGGCATCATTGTATCTAATGATAACTACAGGGATCTAGCTAATGAAAAGCCTGAATGGAAGAAGTTCATAGATGAACGCTTGCTGATGTATTCATTTGTTAATGACAAGTAAGTCATGTTGTCTTTATGGGTGCCACTGACATCGTTGAGGAGAGGGAAGTTTGAAGGCTTGTATGAATTATTTGTCTTACACCCAAGTCATTGGGTACATGTAGGAAAGCAGGAGGAATAGTTGATCATAGTTGATTATTTGGTCTTCTGATTAAAAGTACTCAAGCTCTGCTTTTTGTAGAGCTTTTTTTATAACAATGTCTTTTTATCTTTTTATGCTGTTTTTTTTCTCCTTTTGGTGTATGCCAAAATATATACATATATGCTATACTTGGTGCATCCTATGGTGTAATGTTCCAATTCTCTTGATGCACCGAGTGCCTGATTTTTTAAGTGCCTGTGGTTAGACTCTGAAATCCTAGAGCCATAGAAAAACTCATGTTGGAATGCACCTCAGGAGGTCTCTAGTTTGACTGGCTGCTTAGATCCATCTGTGGTATCTTCATACCCCAGCATACAGATAAACTAGAGTTACTACTGGTGGCTTCTTCAAGCAGGTGGGACTCTACTGTTCTAAGCAGACACTTGTATTTGGTGTCTAAATACTGGTGTGAGAGTCCTAGACAATGAATACAGTTTTGCAGTTAGTTGTGGCATTTTAAGAAATTGCTGCCTTTAGGAAAGAGTTGTGTACAGCCCTGCTTTGCCACGGAGCAGTCAGCTGAGCTAGACTGAAGGTGTCTGAAGCAGCCTAGAGGTGTCCATGCAGTATATTTCTATGATTTATCTCTCGGGCAGCACCTGGAGCAGAAAGGTGGCCTTTCAAAACAGTTCTCAAAGGACCCAGGTTTAAAAATGTCAGCATGGCACATTGTGGTGTAGGACACAGTCATGAGGTGCTTGATCATTGTATGAAATTATGAAAAGGCTTGTTTGGTTCCATCATACCTTTTCTTTTTGCTTTGTAGATTTATGCCTCCTGATGATCCTCTGGGGCGCCATGGTCCAAGTCTGGACAATTTTCTTAGGAAGAAGCCTATTGTGCCAGAACATAAGAAGCAGCCGTGTCCATATGGTAATTTAATTTAACTTGTCAGTTTTCTCTACAGCTGGCACTGGGGACCAACTCCAGCATGATTTTAACACTGTCAAAAATAAAAGCTTTTAAACAGAGGTTTTTACATTATTGTCTTAGCCTGAGAATGGTTAAAATGCTGAGCTGATGGTAGAAACTGAAGTGATTTTTTTCATGTGCTCGTTAGAGAACATTTCTGTCTGCTAATAGAGCAACTTCATTAATGATTTGTAGGAGCAGATCTAAAACTGCACATAAATTCTGCAGGGTCCAGAAAGCCCTTCTAATGTGATATGGTCATAAGGCATAGAAATTTTATTCCAGAAAATTGATTTACCTGTCAGGAGTTCAGCTACTTAAGCATTCCTACAGGCAGACCACCATCTTGGCTGAACTGAAACTTGCCAGTCTGACAACTCTTTGGAATTTTCTATTAAATTTTCTGCCTGTATATCTCCTTGCCCCAATACAGCAGGTGTGTACAGATACACTGACAATGTTCAGCTCAAAACGTGGCTGGACATGTTGGTCTGCTTTCCTAGAGCACTTGGTACAGCACACTACCAGTGCTTCTTTTTCTTAGATCTTACCATGTCCTGCACAAAACCGTTTGCAAGCTCTTTCAAATCATCAGTAAAACTTTAAATGAGGGGCATTTCCATTGTTTGATGATAAGCAGATTTTGGTTGAAGTTTTTTTTCATTCAATTGTGTTTGTATTAATAGGGAAGAAATGCACCTATGGACACAAATGCAAATACTATCATCCAGAAAGGGGAAATCAGCCTCAGCGATCTGTAGCTGATGAACTTCGTGCCATGTCTAGAATCACAGCTGCCAAAACTACAAGTGAAGGAGGACTGGTAAAAAGCAATAGTGTTCCCTGTAGCACTAAAAATGATGGCACTTCTGAGCTGAAATGTGCTGCTCCAAAGAGGCAATCGGATCCTAGTATACGGACTCAAGTCTATCAAGACTTGGAGGAAAAGCTTCCCACCAAAAACAAATTGGAAACCAGGTCTGTACCTTCTTTAGTTAGTATACCAAGTTCTTCTGCTGCCAAACCCCAAAGTACTGCACCTTTAACTAACGGCCTTCCATCTGGAGTTCACTTCCCACCTCAGGATCAAAGACCACAGGGACAGTATCCTACAGTGATGATGGCAACCAAAAATCACGGAACGCCAATGCCTTATGACCAGTACCCAAAATGTGAGTCTCCTGTGGATGGAGGGTATTACTCTATGCTGAGTGCATATTCAAATCTAAGTATATCTGGTCCACGCAGCCCTGAAAGGCGCTTCTCCTTGGACACAGATTATAGGATTAGCTCTGTAGCTTCTGACTGCAGTAGTGAGGGGAGCGTTAGCTGTGGCAGTAGCGATTCCTACGTGGGTTACAGCGATCGCTCCTACATGAGTTCGCCTGACCCACAGCTAGAGGAGAACTTGAAGTGCCAGCATATGCACCCCCATGGCCGCCTTAACACTCAGCCCTTCCTACAGAGCTACCACGAGCCTCTCACACGAGTGCAAAGCTATAGTCATGAAGAACCAAAGCATCACCACAAACCTCCAGTTCCGTACATGGCTGTGCACCTGCAGCATCCAGCAGCCGGCGCTCGTTCGAGTTGTCCAAACGAATACTCCGCGTCTCAGAGTTCGTCACATTCAAAGACCATGCATCTGGGGAGAGCCCTCGTGTCCACGAGAATAGACAGCATCTCAGACTCGCGTTTATATGATAACTCTCCGTTAAGACACAGGAAGCCTTATTCTGGCCAAGATGGGCTTGGAAGTTGGGATAGGCAGAGTTACGGGATGGACGCCTACGGCTACCGCCAGACCTACTCCTTGCCGAGTAACCCCACGCAGCCGTGCTACGAGCAGTTTGCCTTCCAAAGCTTGCCTGAACAGCAGGACCAGACCTGGCGTGTACCTTACTGTGGAATCCCTCAAGACCCTCTGCGGCACCAAGACACCCGGGAGAAGGTTTACATAAATCTCTGCAACATCTTCCCCCCTGATCTTGTGAGGATTGTTATGAAGAAGAACCCTCATGTGACGGACGCTCAGCAGCTCGCTGCAGCCATCTTAGTGGAAAAATCTCAGCTAGGTTATTGAGAGATGATGCATCTTTGTGGTGTCTCGTAGTTTTCAGCTCAGCTCTAATGCTGAGGGAGGTTTGCTACAATAGCATTTGGGATCTCCTTCTCAGCAAGGAGGTTATATAGTAATCCGTTTATGTGAAATACTGTATCATGGAGTCTGTATGTATAGCCCCATGCATCGGAAGTACCAGATATGTTTTGTGTCCTAGTTTGAAAATTTTTAAATGGCTATTTTCACAGCTGGAGAATGTTCCAGTTTAAATTAATATATATATATATATCTTAAAAAAACAAAAATCTGTAGTCTCTGGTTATAATCTTTGGTGCATCAGGGGTTTATATGCAGCACTTTCTATCCTTGTTACACGTTGTTGGGATTTTTGTTTTCATTTTTTTAACTTGCTGGATGTTTGTCCTTGGCCTCCATGATATTAAAACAACCTGCAGAAAGAGGATTTTGCTACTTCTGGCAGGCAATTTTCAAGCCAAGTTTTTGTACTTTTTACAGCACCATGTTTGTTTGTTTGTTTGTTTGTTTGTTGTGAATTTTTTTGTGCTATAATCATCTATTTATAGGAAACAAAGATTTAATACAGCACTGACTTCATTTTTTAAACAAATAAAGTTACCAGTTAATGGTAAAATGGGTAACAATATATTAGTAATTTATAGTATGGCACTTTTCATTGCTTTCTTTGTTGTGTTTAAATAGTTACATGTTTTGTTGATGCAGCTGATTAGTAAGACCAGATGCAATCAGAGGAGGAAAAAAATATCCGTTTTTTAACTTAATTTATTGATAAGGTAGAAGCCCTTTTGCCTGATTTTCGAAGGTGCTGAGAATTTGCAGCCCCCTTTGAACCTAGCAGGAGCTGCAAACACTCAGAACCTGCCCAAACCAGGCCACCCTGTTTCAGTTCCCATGTGGTTACCTAGCTCAGTGTATTTCTGGTCAGTAAAAAGGGCCTTGTTTAGTTGTTATAGGTGTTTGTCTTTGTATTGCTGCACAAGTGTACTGGATAAAATAAGCTTTTCATAAAATATTTACCTGTTTTTAAATGAATTTAATTATCTCAATGCAAGTTTTGTATTTAAGATACTGTTTGATTTTTTTCTTGCTATTTATCAAGGCTGGCCTGAAAAGGTTGTGTGTGTTGAGGATATGCAACATTTATTAACTGCACTATACTAATGATATTGTAGCTCAAAAGGATAACTTAAACTTTTTTTTCCTTTCTTTCTGATTCAGTTGGGGTGGGGAGGACTGTGGGGAGAGAAGATACCATATGTGTTCCTGAAGTTAGTTTTTGGCCTGTTGCATTATGTAGGCCCGATTCTTGCCACAAATAGTGTAGTTTTAGAAACAGACAAAGTAAGTCTGGTTTAGTATTAGTAAGGGATATTTCTGGTTTTAAGTCATGGGTTTTACTAGCACCTCGTAAGCTTTTCTATATATATCTATATATATCTAAAATAGAAATAGATTTTGCAATTGGTATCAGATGTACTTATGTGACATAGTCAGTTGCCGACAGTTTTAGGTTTCCATCCATTGTAACAATGTTCAGTATTAAAAAAAAAAAAAATCACTAGTTTACACTGTTACTGCTGATAATTTTTATACACTTGCTGGAATCTAAAGTAAGGCCCTAAAGAACCAGAAAGTACCTTTTACTGTTGATACAAATTGTATCTTTTTAACTGAGAACTATTTTGTTTTGTAGATTTAGTAGAAACACAAATGTATAATTATAACTAGTCTTTTGGGCAACATTTTATCCCTTATTTAAAAAGTAGGGATTTCAGACATAGGATAGACTTAGGCAAGTAAAAGTAGGCGTTAATTTAGGTGTCTGTCTCAATTTCACATATTAAAAAGAAAAAAAGAGCTTATTGGCATCTTCTTCCTTCCAAAATCTTCGTAGTGGGAACTCACTAAAATAAAGGTAAAATGCTGCCTGAAAATTATGTCCAAGCACCTTTGAATACGAAGACATTTTCACTACTTGTGTGACACCGTGTGTTGCAGCAGGTAGGGTTTGGGTATACAGCAAATGCTTCTAAAGAGCATTGTGCATATAGACATATCCAATAATCTGAACCATGTTCAGCAAACCAATTCAGGACGTGGTGCTCATGCAGCTTCTGCTGCTGCTGTGCTGCAGGATCTGCCATTGCCTGTCCCTGCGGCAATACCAGAGGGGCTCTACACCGTCTGTCCTGCGTTTCCTGTTTAGGGAAAGGACTTCTTCACCTGTGGCAACATTTTTTTCCCTGGATTTGGTCGGTTGCCATCTGTAGAGCATGTTTTAATGTAGAGATCGATGCAACGCTGATGCTGAGGTTTGGACTGGCAAATGGGTCTCATCTTAGTTGTACACTAAGATCTTCTTAAATGGAATTACACTTAAGTACTACACCATAGTGTAGATGCAGCTGTTTTAGTAATGCAGTTATTATATTTGTGTTTTTAATGGGTTTCTACATTTATTTTTTATGTAGGAATTTACTTCAGCCAAAAGTTGAATTCCTTTAAGCAGGAACAGAAACGTGTGGGTAATAGAGGCATTTCATCTTTCTCCCTGTCACGTGAGCATCAGAATGCTTCCCACTACCTACATGTAGCAGCCTGGCCTGGATCATTGGATCAGCAGGCACAGCCACATTCTGAAACAGTGTAAGGAGAGAGATGGGACTGTGAGCTGCAGTGCCCAGGCCTGGGCTGTCAGTATTGTTTGCCTCTGCCTGTGTTGGATGCAGCACTGAATCCCTGAAACTGTGGTGACTGCTTGAGAATTATTGTAATAGGTTCTGCCCTGTGAGCTCAAGCACTGAAAATGCTTTAAAAGTATAAGAACAGGATCAATTTGCTGGTTCTAATGTTGTGCAATGAAATGCTAACTCCCTTTGGATTCTCTTACGTTGTGTAAACCAGGTTTACTGTGGATAAAATACTGGCCTTGATATTTTCTTTGGTTTTGCTGTGATAATGGAGAGAACTAGGGGGGTTGCACCTGAACTCCTCCACAGCAAAGCGATCAGTCCATGTATTCAACAGCCTCTAGAGAGGATACCTGTAAAAAACATGAAAGCAATGATACTGGTCACTAAATTTTTCAGTGTAATTGCATTGATAACTGAACCACGTTCCTTAAACAGTAAAAGGTGGCTCAGTGATACTGTCTTTGTCCCATTTAAATTGCAGTGAAGGATAAATACCTTCAAGTTAGGCCTGTCTGACTATTAAGAGGAAGACAACACTTTCCTTTGTCTTCAGTACTTAAAAGTTGTTTTGATCCCTAGCAGAAGCTCTGTATTTTTAGATACAATCCCAAGCTATTACTGCTAGGTCAGTGATAGTCCACAGATACACAGTATTTTGAATGCACATTTACATGAGGCATCTGCCCACAACTGCTTTGTGTACAACAATGTGTTTCCAGTATTTAGAGTTTTTTAATATCTCCCTTGGATGCCTAACTTGGAGCTAAATATGCCCAAGCTATGACAGTATTAATCACTTTCTTGTCTTTTTTTTTTTTTAATACGTATGTCTGCATATAAGTATACATACATACATACACATACACTTGGCAAATGGGTTTAAGACTACTGCTAGTAGCTCGAGGTAAGATCATATCTTTTCAGGTGTCACTCTTTTCTTCTGTATGTTTGAATTGTAGCTCAGTCTTCCACTGCAGAATAGCTCTGGGAGAGCCAAACCCCTGATGTGTTCCTGTGGCACCCCCGAATGAAGGCATTGCCAGTCTGCTGAGACCCTTGGAGGGGATTTGTGCAGCCTTGAAATACGTGGACTGTTGTTGAGCTGTTGACCATCTTCTGCTGTGGAAGTTGTAGTTAATGGTGAACATTTTTCTAAGACTGTCAAAGCTATTGGTGTGAACCAGAGTACCTCACTGGGATTGGAAAGCAGGGGGCATCTGCCCCAGCAAAGTGAGTGCCAGAGGACTGAACGCCCTGGGTGAGAGATCCCACAGCATCCTGCTGCAGTACAAGATTACCAAAACATGGATGAGTTTTATCAACTGATGGTTTGACCAAGGTATTTTCACTGTGTAAAGCTGGAAGAGTGAGACACAATGCTTTCCTAATGTCCAGAGCATTTCGAAAGATACCCAACTGACTTTGCATTGCTACTGAAAGTTTAAAATACTGTGCAATTTAAAGAGACCATTTTAAAAAATAAAAATATTTTAGAAATTATTTATTTTGATTTACAATGTGACTCTTGCTAATTTATTCCTTGCATTATACGGCCATGGAGTGCTGTTTATATTTTTTATTTATCATAGGACCTGCTCATTTATCATTTATTTTTTATTTATAGGAACTGCTGAAAAAAAAACCACAATAGATATAAACTTTAAGCAAAACAAAACTTGCTTTGTTTTGTTTTTTTTTTTACAAAAGGGCTGAGGTTTTATAAACATCATGGCTTATATACTCTGTAAATTTTAGAGAAGCATAGTTTAATAATTTTGTTCAAATTAAATATGGATGTGCACATTGTTTAGACTAACCATGTCACTAATCCTAAAATCATCTGTGTGGAATGTTTGTTCCAGCTAACCTTCTGCTAGGTAACATGAGAGATGCTCAGACCTCATCTTTAGCTGTACTAGAATAGATTTCATCTGTCTTAAGGTTTCATCAGGAATTGGTGACCTGGTCATCTTATCACCTGTGAAACATCTGTGTGCATGTGAATCACCCAACTTTACACCAGGTTTTCCTTGCAGTGTGTTACAAGGCAGTACTGCTACAAGTGAAGTATGTAGCAGATGCTATTACACAGGCACTGTCAAATACACTGTGGTGTTTATAGTTGCAAGGATGCTCTACATAATTTTCAACTCCCATTTTCATGTTGTAAAGGATTGTCATAACTTGGACTTGGAAGTGTTTGTTACTCTTTACCTCTTAACAACTGCAATAGTTCTCATCTCTTCTCTCAGACTGAGGCAGTGAAGAGCCCAGTCTCTTCAGCCCTTACACACACACCCCGTGTGAGCACAAGCACTCACCTGGGCCAGTTTCAGTGGTGGTAGAGAAGACCCGAGTAAAACTGTAATGTGTGTAAGTGCAGGAGGGCTGGGGACCTCGAGGAGCACATCTGGAGCACAGCTGGCCAGGATTGCACTTTGTAGTGGTTGGGAACACCTACAAACCAAATCTTTTTAGATGTCGAGCACATCCCTTTTCAGTGTTTCAAAGGTGTTAATGTGTTCTTCACCTTGTAAAACAAAATCTCTCTGCTTTTTATAAGCCAGCTTTTGCTTTTAGTCTCAGATGAAGTCTCATTTTCCAAGTTAGGTTGGCTGCTTCATTACTTTTTGTTTATCTGAATGACATTCTTAATGAAACTGATATTTCAAACCTGGTTTACCAGCAAATTACAACCTTGCAAGGAAACAGAAATGCAGATACAGCAGCAATAATTGTGTTTCGTAATTCTTTTTTCCCCCTCATTGTCTCTATACTTGTGTTTGGTAGGTGAGAGTTTAATATTGTTGTGAAGTCAACTCCAGCAGAAACATTAGTTAAAATAATGTTTAAACTACTTGATAAAGCAATTGTCATGCTGGGTCTTCTTCATTCCTTCACTTGTTCTGTATGATTTCTGTGATGTGACTATTCACATCTTAAAAACCATCTTCTAAACCATACAGAAAAAAAAAAATATGTACATGGATTCTGCTTTTAGAGAAAAAAAAAAAAGATTAATTTTCCTCATTGATGGGCTGGTTTTGTTCCGTAAGAGAAAAAAAAATAGTCTCAAGAGCAACATAAAAGTTAGCTGTGAGTTATAGACAGCTGTGTTCCTACTTGCACAACAAAACTGCTCATTTTGAGTACCTTTAAACAGTTTTAAACATAAGAAATTATAGAATATCTGTTCATTTTGAATGCATTAATTCATATTTAATAGGTGCTTTCCTCTCATTTTGCTTACTGAAAAAGTCAAGCCTCTGGGTTTAAATAGCAGTGTCAGTCACTTAGTAGCAGAATTTGGATGGAGACTTCATGCCAATGGACCTAGTCACCTTTCAAGTACTGCTAAACATATGTTCATCTTTCATCATTATTAGTGGCCTAGCTCAGACTATCGTGGGATAAATGGAAACAAAATTCAGAATAGAATTTAGAAGAGTTATCTGCTGAATGGGAAAAAAAAAAAAAAAGCCAAAAAAAAAGTGCAGGTGGAGGAGCAGCAGCCCCGCAGCAAGGAGGAAAGGAGGGTGATAGGGATGCAAAGGGAATGAGCAGTTGACCTAAACAAAAAAAAAAAACCCAACAAACCAGTGTTGCCCTTTATCACCCTTCATCAGCTGTGACCACTGGTAATTTGCTTAATGCAAATGTCTTGCACAGCTGTGGACATCTGATCCACTGCATCCAGCCAGAGCATGTGGAATGCCCATTCCTCCTTTGTGGGCAAACAGAGGCACTGGAGTGAAACCTGAAGATCCCTCCCCGGCATCTGGGGGGAAATACTCCTGCCCTGTAGCTCCAGGGATGCTGAACTTCAAACTGTCGTTGGGTGCATGAACTGGGACTGATCGCCTCAGCAGCCAAGCAGGGAGTGATGGAAAGCTGCCTGCATGTAATGTGAGGGGTGGGAAACTCTTCCCAGATCCCAGGTCCCTTCCCAGCTCCCAGGGTGGGGCACTCCCATCCCAGGAACTACCTGCCAGCCCTGCTGCTGATCTGCTGTTTGGCTTCAGGAGGTGCTTTCTTCACAAGCTCTAAGCATGAAGCTGCTTGGCCTCTAACAACACACCATTTTGTGCTTCCATTGCCTTTTTCTGATCTGCTCCTGGACTCCGAGCAACTCCATTGCCTTCTTGGCAGCAGTCAGGCTGGGGTGTGCTGTTCAATGGCCTCCACAGAAAGGCCTGGGCTTTTTAGGGCTTCTTCTTCTTCTTCTCCACCACCACCATCACCCCTCCCCCAGCTGAACTTGCCAAGAACAGCAGGTAGGTACAACAGAAATTAAACACCACTATTAATTTACATGAGGTGAGCAAAGTGTAAGCAAGAGGAGAGCAGAGGATAAGGAGCTGGCAATAGGCATTTGCCAGGCAGGTCCCTTACATGGGCCAGGCTCACCTTACAGAGAGCCCCAGCTGTGCCCTGGAACAGGAGCTCCAGTGGTGATTGGGGTGACCTGACACCCCACCCCTTGGGAAGCAACCTGAAAAGGGGAAAACTTCTCCCACAAACCTGGATTCAATTTGTATTTTGCCCCTTTCACAAAGGAAATTATTCTTTTCTTATTATTCACCCCAAACCTGAGCTCAATAGCAAAACCCCCCTTGCCAGGCAGGGTGCTTCCCTTCCTGCCCCCTCCTGCAGACACACTGCAGACCATGGCAGCACCTCCTGCTGCTCCAGCAGCTGCTGGGGACTGGGATGAGCCCCGTGCTCCCAGAGTGGCTGCAGCCACCCACCAGCTGGGCTCAGCCACAGTGAAATTGGCTCAAAAGGGTGCAGCCCATGGCCACCCCCAGCCTGAGCTGCCCCCAGCTCTCAGGGGCTGAGGCTCTGCCCTGGTCTTGTCATGGCTGAGGAGAGGCAGATGGATGCTCCAGGAGCTCCCGAGAGGGATGATGTTATGTTTGCTTATTGATTTATTTTCTACGAGAAGAAATGAGGTTCCCTTGGCTCCTTCTGCGCTAAAGTGATTTCATTGATGCTGAAACTCTGTTCACAGAGGGTGCAGCAGAGCTGCTCATAGTTGGCTTGAGCTAAGTCTATAGAATTATTTCTGAGAAAGGAAAATGTCACCGTGATAAAAATAGAAAGTGTTAGTGTGCCCCGTGCTGCCAGGAAATGGGGCCGATGGCCCATCCTAAACCTGAATCAGACTTTTCATAGAATCATAGAATTGGCTGGGTTGGAAGGGACCTCAGAGATCATCAAGTCCAGCCCTTGATCCACTACCGCTGCAGTTACCAGACCATGGCACTGAGTGCCACAACCAGTCTCTTTTTAAATATCTCCAGGGACAGAGAATCCACTACTTCCCTGGGCAGCCCATTCCAATGCCTGATCACCCTCTCGGTGAAGAAATTCTTTCTAATATCCAACCTAAACTTCCCCTGGCTCAGCTTGAGACCTTGTCCTCTTGTCTTGCTGGTAGTTGCCTGGGAAAAGAGACCAACCCCCACCTGGCTCCAACCTCCTTTCAGGTAGTTGTAGAGAGTTTTAATGACATCTAACTTGCTTACCCCACCTTTTTAACATTTAAAACTAATATAGTGGGATACCAGCCTCCTACTGATGGCCAGCAAGTGCTGTGGCAGGAGTCTGCCAGGGCTGGGCAGGTCTGCAGGTCTTCATCACTAACTTGCTAGATAGAGCACATCAGCTATGGAAAGCAAAGCAGCAGCAGAACTTCAGCCACGCTGTCACAGAAACGGGGGAGGGAAAAAGCCCCCACACCCTATGGTTATTTACAATATTGCCCTTGGTAGTCAAGGTGGCCAAGCCCTGAGACCCAGGTGGCTGCACCCCAGCTCCCATGTGCTGCCTGGCCCTGGCCAGCTGCCACCTGCCTGCTCCCGAGCCCAGACCCTGCTGTGGCCACAAATGCAAAGACCACTCCTGAAGTCAGAGGAAAGACCCACAATGAACTATGGAAGGAGCAGCAAAGGTGCTGGCCAGCCACCAAGTGTGGAAACAGCACAGAGCTGAGGGGGACAAGAGAGGAAAACACCACCCCAAGTGGTAACCAAGCTGCTTTCCGCCTTCCAGACCAGGCTCTGCTCTTTCATGCCAGGCATTCACAGGCATGATTGAGTTCATATTTTCCTTCCAAGCAGAAGAGCATCTTTCATCATACAACTCTGCAACATTACTTCAGACAGACCTTTACCCAGGGGTGAACATCAATATGACATATCTTCACCAGGGCAATATCCTGACCCCTGCTCCAGGATTACTGAGAAACCTCCTGTGGCCTTCCCGCAGGCACAATTGTCACCGTGCACGAAAGATTGTGACAATTTTCAGCCATAAGGCTTACAGAAAGCAGCTGCTGCAGTGGAGGAGGCCACATCCTCAGGCCGGGTCCTGCAGCAGCCACCAGCAGGGAGCTGCCACCTCTTCCCAGATCAGGAGTGGGTGTGAACCTGCAGCTTCCAGCTAAGGAGCAGCTGTATCAGAGCAGCTGTCTTTTGAATAAAGCTACCATCAGCAGTGAGAAAACTTTCATTGCATCCAAATCCCTTTGGTTCAGGTTTCTGTTTTTAAGCCTGGCTGCTAAGGTCCACCACCCTTCATCCCACTCAAATCCCCGCCTGCAGAATGTCCACAGAGACCAATGCTGACAAAAGAAGGCAAAAAACCATCACAGATAGCAGCAGAGGCAGCACAAAAGTGAATCAAGTTCTCAGGAACATTCTGCAGTTGTATGGAAGATGTATCCTTATTACAGGGTCTTACAACCTTTTAGTGTTAGAAGCCTGAAGTAAACAGTCTTGGAGAAGGATGCTTCAAGTTGCAGTTACTGCAGAAACACTTCTGGATAGACATGAAATTCAGGGAGCCCACCACAGCTCAGTTGCCCCAAGCAGCAGGAACATCTCTAACCCCCCTCACAGGTAACGCAGGGACAGAGATGCTGCAGAAATAATTTTAAAACAATCACTGGAGTGCTGAGCAAGCTGATCCCAAAGTGCCAGTGCTGGCCTAGATGCAAAGCACCCCTAAAATCCCACAGCTCTGGATTTTGTGTTCATCTTGGGTTCCTGAACTCAAACCTTGTCCTCCAAGATCTGAGTCGGGGTCTGGTGGTGCCCTGGTGTATCCCAGCACCACACAGAGGGAGGGAGGGGGATCTTCCTGCTGCACAGCTCCCCATCTCTGCCAGGGGGTTCAGCAGGAAGCTGGCCATGACCCACAGCCCATCCTGCCCATCTGCACTCCTGAGGGTGCAGGGAGGACGTGGCCCCAGGCCCTGCCAGGATGGCAATGGATGCCCAATGCATGCAGCCCCCAGAGGAGCAGAGCTGGAGGGCTGCTCCCCATGGGGAAAGGTGGCTGCCTACAGGAGGCCCAGCTGCCAGCACTGAGGCAGCATCCCAGTTCCATGGGAGGCTTGCAGAGCACTGAGGCAGTTCCCCAGTCAGGAGGTTATTAGTTAACAGTTTCAGACACGTGCCCTAATGCTTGGGGAGCCACCCTCTCAGAACTAAATCCTCCAGTGGACCCACCCACACAATTCCCAAGGCATCCCAAGGAGGCCATCCTGCAGGAAAGCACTGGGAGAAGCACAAATGTTTCCAAGTTTTGCTGTATTCCCAGGGGATGCTAGCCAAATTTGGGAATAATACAGCTGTCCATCTACTCAGGTACCTTAATTGCCTTAATTCCCAGTCTTTTCCTTCCCATCTTTTCCTTCAGGAGCGATCCATTCTTTGCAAATCCAGCCTCCCACAACTTATCTGATCACAGCACAAGACATATACCTGGAAATTCCACTTTGGATTAGTGCCACAAAATGAATTAAAACTTCTCAGAGAAATGAAAAAAAAAAAATTAATTGTACAGTCCAGCAATTAGCAACAGTGATCATCAAATGAATAGTGATTCTCAGGATTAACATTAAAACCCATTTATTCAGGCTTCTGTGCAGGGTGCACAATTCAAAGCAGGTACGTATACACAGTATGCACATCCTAATAGCATACAAAAAGGAAAAAAGCAACAGGTGCTTACACTGGAAAGGTATGTACAGACATATTAAATCAGGAGTCTTACATTAAAAAATTACCTGATAGTATTCATGTATCATCAAGGCTATTAGAAATCATGTAGAAAACCAATAAAACTTGGAAAGTATCTACTCTTATTTCACTTGACCCAGGCTGGGTATAAAGTCAGGCTTCCCACACTACATCATTTATTTTGTGGGCAAAGCCTACAAGATCCACAAGCACTTTGAAGGGTCACATCACCATTCACTCTAACACGTCTCATTACATGTTAAAGATTAACATATTATTCCCTGGGTTGGTTTTTTTTGTTTGTTTTGTTTTGTTTTGGGGTTTTTTTTTTGGTTTTTTTTTCTGGGAAGAACAACAGTTTAAATACTTCAAAAAGCTATTTTTCTCCTGGGAAAAGACAACAAAGGAAAGATTTAGAGACCATCAGAGAACCAAACATTAACAAAATGTTGTAATAGCACTTCCTGGTACTTCCAGAAAACTCTTCAGAGACCAGGCAGCACGTAATTTAAAGTGCTGTCAACTGTCCAGATTTACAGAAGCGCAATGGCAGGCCTTGGCAGACCCCAGATCTTCTGCTGATCTTTACCTTGTTCCTATCCTAAGGGCTGCAAGAGATCGTACTTTTGTAACCTGCACAAAGAGACACAGAGAGATCAAGCAGATTTAGCAAAAGGATACTAAACAACAACAACAGAATCATGCAGCAACATCATAAAAGCCATTCTTCACTCCTTGCACCTACTCCTGAAATTGATTTCCAACTGAATTTTGCTCAAGGTGTCAGCAGAATGAGGGAGCACCAGTGAAGAATCATTTCAGAAACACCTGGTTCTTGTGGCCAAGGCCCCCAAGGCCACCCAGAACCTGTCTTCATTGACTCTCAGCTTGAAAAGCAGGTCCAACTCTTTTTACCTATGCCAGATCTTCTATGCCAGATTCCAATTCTTGCACATACCGCTACAGTTTCGATGGCAAATTTTAGCATCATAAAGAACCTAACCTAAAATCCACCCAGGGAGTAGTTTTAATTTAATTTTAATTTGCTAATGCAGGTGACACAAACCACAGCCAAGTATGGCACAGGGAGACTGTTAAAACTGCTCCCAAAGGTGGCTGAAATAAGATGCTGTGTGCATAAATACACCAAATATAGGACATATTTGTAGAACATTCAATCACAGCCAATATAATTTCAGTCATCTCCTTAGCACAGCACATAAGCTCTGGGGTTTACTTTATTCAGTTCATTGCCTTGAATGAGAAGAGGTGAGGACAGCAGAAAGGTTTTCTCTCAAATTTATTCCTCTGCTAAAGTTCTCTGGTGGAGATCTTTACAATGAGTCAGAATTTACTTGCGTGAAGATACATTCCAAAAATGTGTATTTTCCATATTGGTTTTAATGAAAATTCATTGCTGAAGTCGCTTTTCCCTTAGACTTCCTTAACTACATTCTCAGTAGGTAAAGAATAATCAGTATTTTAAATTCGGCCTTCCTATAGTGTGAACCTCTCATTGTTTTAGAGAAACACCTCAGGTATAAGTAGATCAAAATTTTATTCAAAAGGAATCAGGAAAAAAATTTAATTACTGGACTCTCTTTGTGACTCAGCAAGCACAGGGAATGAGTTGCTATTCAAAAGCAAGAAGCCCTTGATAGCACTTTTTAATGTTTATGAGTTAAGCTGTAGCACATAACATGTGGGAACCCCACACCAAATGGTATATCACAGCCTGTCTGCCACACAAATAATTTTCTGGCACAGAAAGTTAGTGGGAATACTTTGAGGGCTTGAGCATAAGCAAGTAAGCCACGTGGATAAGACTAAGGAGTACTAAAACCACCCTGATGTCTTTAAAGTCTGACAGCAATTCCTGGCCAGGGGTGGGGAAGAGGAACAGGATTCTGGCAGTGAGTGGAACTGCACATCGGCTAGGAAGGTACCACCAAAACCAGGGAAATGTTTCCTGGAACTGAGAGATCCCCAGCAACAATTGGCTTTTGCAGGAGGATTAAAAAGCAAAGCAAAACAAACCAAACCAACAAAACAAACCAAACAAACAAACCAAACATGTAGAAAAATAGATTCAGTTTTGATATCTAAGGACAAAACTGAATCATACTTACTCTGCATGCTGTGATTTTTAAAATCACTCTTTAAAAAACAGCTTTTAAAAGGTGGATTTCTAAAACTACTCAAGATCGAAGATAGCAAGTTGTATATTCCACTTTAATACAGCCATTACAAGACCTGATGCTACATATTGTATTAGAAATTCAACTATGCTACATATGCATATTTTTGTATGATTTGTATGTGTATATAAAGTATGAAGCTCAGCTAAATGCAAAGCAAGTTATACTTCCTTTCCCTCAGAAAACAGTCATCCATAAAGCTCCAGACTGCAAAGTGAGTTGCAGTGTCAGACACAAAACACAATCTTACAGAATTGCTGAGAGAGAAAAGGGAATTTTTATTAAATGCACAGAATAAGTCACACCACAAGTAATTGAGGGACCTATGACTGTAAAAAGAAATATATGCTATTCTCTCCTCCAGTGGTTTCCAAAGAAACCAGCAAATAGCAGTAAATAAGTAACAAGCCAAGTGAATTTTACCAAAGTACTTTGCTACCATAAATTTAGTTAGAGAAAAAGTGTACTTTGCCACACACAGATGCCTGCCTCCTGTTTTCACCCTGTAGTCAGATAACACAAGGTATTTCTTTCAGTAAATCCTCAAGTTTAAACTTTTCTTTTCCCCACAACATCTAAAACTAATAATTATGCCACATCATCTTTGCATGTCTTGATTTGCATTCTGTACCAGAACAGTCATTTAATTGCATAACACATTGTAGTGATGTAAACCCAAGTTGATTCTTCAGATCAAATAAACTGTGTAACACCAGCAAGGACCAAAAAAAAAACCAAAACAAACCAAAACCAAAACCAATCAACCAAACAAAAAATAACAGCAGTAGAGCAAGGTGAGAAGTAAGCACCAGTCAAAGACAGGGAGAAACAGGCATGAGAAGGGCCACCCAAAGTATATAGAAGCCACTAAAAAGAAGGTTCTCCAGAATTTATTTTCATGGCCCCAAAGTAGAATGACCAGAGACATGTAAGAGATATTTTCCCTTCATGCCTCTATCTGCTGCTTAAAGTCAGTGCAGATGGCTGGGTAACTCCTCAGAGATACTGTGCTGATGCTGATGCTATAGAGACTTAAGCTTTTACCAGGGTGACCCTGCAGATGAGGTTCGATGCCAGGCAGGAATATAACAATAACTTTTTAAATAAGGATCCACAGGAAGCCATCAAAATTTCATGGGGTTTGGTTTTTTTTTTTAGTATTTTTACATCTGGAGCAACTGTTGTGCAGAACAGCAAAGCCACAGCACCACACAGGTGTGCCCAACTGCTCTGCTGCTCCAGCTGCCAAAACCATCCTACCCCAGTGCTTTCTTGCATAGTCCCCCCAGCCAGAGAAGCTACACAACAAAATCACAGACTTCTCTCCCACATGCTCCCTTGGGTGACTAGGGCTAGGCTCAAAGTTGAACTTTGTGTGAGGGGATAAACACTGTGATTCAGATCTTCCCTGGTTTCCTGCATGCATTAACATAGTTATTTTCTGATATTGTCTGCTCTCCAGAATGCTACTAGCAATTTTTAGGTATTTCTCCTATGAAGTGGCATACACCACGTATGCCTGATAAGAGTCAAAATCAATCCAGAGATTGTTCCAAGAGCAGCAGTAATAGTTTTAAACTCAAACAGGATGCATTAGCTGGCTTTGTTGAAAACAAAATAAGATTCCAAATGCAAAAGAAGAAAGAGGAAGAGCCATGTTTTCAAACAGTTCAGAGAAATACAACTGGCACTGAGCAGCAAGACAGATGCCTGAAACACTGTTTGCAAGAGAAAAGATCCAAGAATTCAAAATGTGAATTCAACTGCAGAAAAACTATAAAGGACAAGAAACAGAGCAGATGAGTGAAATGAAAAATTCTTATAAGTTTTAGAATTTTTCTGATGTGTGAACAAGTGTGCTGTCCTGTCCCCAGTCTTTGAACACTGAATCTGCTCACTGAAATGTAAATGAATTTGTTCCCAGCAATGAAGGTGCTGGCAGGACAGACTGGTCTACATATTCTGGATATTAACTACACATTCTAAATTTACTTTGTTGAAGATCGAAGTGCACTTGAAGAAAAGGTTTCAGCTTCTGCCCCAATGCAAATTAATCCCTCTCAGGCAACACAACTGCAATTACCATATTCTTAGAGATTATTAATTAATCAGATGTGGCGCTTAAATAAAAATAAAGCCAGACTATATTTCAACTGATCAATAGAATGTATTTTAAGAAAACAGTAGTCAGCCATTCACTGGAAGCTCAGTTTAGTAGAATATTGTTGAAGTTACAGATTAAGAAGCTAAATACTGGATCGAGCTTAATAAAGAAATCAAGGGTGATTAAGGAGCACGAAAGCTGCAGCCACAGGGAGCATCCCGCAGAGCCCACAGAGCCTGTCCTGGGGTTACTGTTTCACAGGGGTACACGTGGGTTTTATGTTGCTGGAAGGAGCAACAGGGCAGCCAGAACTGTGCATGTACAAAACTTCCATCACGTTAGGGCAGAAGTACCCTAAGGCAAAATTACCAGACCTAGGTAAGTCTTCTGCTGAAACTTCCTAAGTTCTAATACAGAGCTTAGTCTGGGTACATGTGGCCTTAAGAACTCTTAAGACCTTTTAAGTGCTTTCTAAAATCCTTCAGCTAAAGATACAAAGAATGGCAAATTCTAACCTGAAAATTAGATAGTTTAAAAGCAAATAATAATAATTAAAAAACAACAAAAAAACAAAAACCCAAACCACAAACCTAAGACCAAACCCTCAAACGAGCAAAAAGCAGCAATATAATTGTCCTACCTCTGAGCTAGATCTCTTTTCACCTGATTCACTTATCCAGAGCACAGGGAACATATAAACTCTTATAAACGTGCATTAGGAACATATGCACCAAGCAGGACGCCTCCTTTGATGTGCATTTCCGTCTCTCGTTTCTTCTGCTGCCTAAAGCCTACTGCTGTGAACACTCTTGACACATAATTTTAAAAAGCCAATATAAACACTTAATGGAATCCCAGCAATTCCAAATGCTCCATCTCCTTTCTCTAACTTTGACCTCCTCTAAACTATGAGCTGTCACAGTAATCTGTCTCTTCCTGGATACCAAGAATATTGCAGGCACTGCTGGAAATACTGTTGTCTGTTCTCCCGAAGAAATCTGATGGTTTGGGATTGGAGTTTTTTGGAGAATTGGTTCTGGGCTTTGGTGAGTCCATTTCATTCACATTAAATGAGACACACGTTTGGTATGTCAGCAATCTCTGCAGAACGAAGGGGGAAACCAACCAAACAAAAATCTTTACTTAACTGTACTCCAAAAGAGCACTTTATTAACTTGGCATCTGCAAACAGTAAAATGATCTGAAGAGGAGGCAGCTCTGTGCAGAGCTCTCAGCATCCTTCCAGTACCTGAAGAGGGCCTACAGGAAAACTGGGGATGAACTTTTTTATAAGGGCATGTAGAGACAGGACAACAAGCAACAATTTTAAGCTGAAAGCAGGTAGATGTAGATTAGATATTAAGAAGAAATTCTCTCCTGTGAGGGTGGTGAGACTGGCACAGCTGTCCAGGGAAGTTGTGGATGCCCCCTCGCTGGAAGTGAAGGTCAGACTGGATGGGGCTTTGAGCAACCTGGTCTACTGGGTGGTGTCCCTGCCCACGCAGGGGGCTTGGGACTAAATGATCTTTAATATTCCTTCCAACCCAAACCAAACCATTTTATGATTCTACGAACACAAATGATATCAAAATCCATGAATCAAAGTAAAATGAGGTATCTGGCCTAAGCCTATAGGTCTGGGCTGAGCTCTGTGAAATGAAAAATTCAGCTCCCTTCAGCAGATTAGCTTTTGAATTTGCTAAACAAATTATTGGTCACACGCTGGATTATGGATTCTGCAGCAGCACACGGAAGCACAAAACACAAGCAAATAAAATGGGCCAGTTAAGGATTCTAGCTCAGGATAAAATTTTGTGGGTTTGTTCCTTCTTACAGCCCTCTACCATTACTCTTCATCATTACACCATCTGTTCCAGCCCTGAGCTGCTCCTTGGTGCTGAACAAGTCCCCAGGCTGGGAAAAGGATCAGTCATGTGAAACTCACGTGCCTGCAGACCAATTGTTTGGGGAGGAAAGGTGCTGCATGGCCAGAGGGACACACGGCCTGGCAGGCACCCACTGGCCACCAGCCAGAAACATCTCCTCACCACTCAGCACAGCCTTTCAGCTGGGAGGAAGGCACTTTCCATCTCTAAGCACAAACAACAGAATATGCTCTGAGGGGGCCAAAGAAAGGACAGCAGTTTGTGTGCTGATCCATTGACACCGAATCTTCCAGGAAAATCTGATCACCCTGCTAAGCTACATCACTCCGTGTGTATGAGACACTTTCTATTAATAGAAGTGAACTTTGCTCTTTTGTAAAGAAGTGTTCAATTTTCTGGCTTTGATATTTTTACACAGAAATGTCTTTACGGGCACGAGCACCAACAACCTCATCCCACTGGGATATATCACCTTCGTTAAAACCCTCAGTGCTTGAAATTTAAATCTGATGTCTTGGGGAGAACCAGACCTTTTATCTTATCTACACGTGAAAATACTTGCATAAAAGATCCTTTTAAAAAGCAAAAGCTTGAACTAATCATTTTAAACTGAAGCTTCTTTTAAAAAATTAATAAAACATACTTGAGCTACTTTCCCTTCAAAAGTTCAAAATACTTCATTTGGAACAAATCTCTTCTTTCCTCAGATATAATTAAGCAGGTAACTTGAACAGCCCTAGAGAACATGTTTTAAGAAAAATACAAAAGCACAATAATGCCTTTGAACTGGATTTAAAAACACAAATTTTGGTCAGTTTTGGACAAAATAAACAGAGTATACAAGAAACATACTCAAAAAATGTAACATATTCTGGGGAACAGTATCCGTTAGGTCTCCAGTCAGAGGCACTGTTTTGTATCCTTTTCTCTCCAACTCGAGAGCATATTAAAAAAAAAATCCTTTCAAAGCACTTACCTCCCTTCTCAAGCACAATATTCTTAAGTTAGATATCTATGCAGAAGCTGTCTAACAAATGAGAAGCCACAAATCTAATACTTCATCAGGAGGGGCTCCAAGAAGAGAGAAGTACAAAACTAGAAATATGCACAGTTTAAAGTATCAATTACATCACACAAAGTAACAAAAAGGTTCATGTGCTTGTACTGAGTGCAAGGCCAAACAAATACAAGATAGAACGGAGTGTCACCTGAGAGGAGGTACAATTTATGTGAGAGCTGCTCAGCAGACTAATTTGTGTGCCTATTTGTATGGCACTGTTCCTGCCATCTTTAAGTATATATTAGACAAGTGGAAAAAGTCCATCAACCCATTATCTGCAGCATGTGCCCATGCGTGTATTTGGCAGCACTGTCCACTCCAATGTGCAGTGTCTTAAAAAAACACATCCAGGTTTCTCAATACTTAAGATATTGACCTCTTAAGCTAAATCCAACTTAACCTGGGGCTGTATGTAGGCAGTGATTGAAAGTTCTTACATTTCCCAAACAGCTCTTACGTGGCCAAATTACCCTTTATTCTCAAGAAAGCCAATCTGCTCTGATGATTCACGTCCTGTTTTGAACTGACACCAGTGCTTCCTCCCAACTCTATGTGGTAATTTCTTAAAATTACTTAAACAGAGTACAATTCTCTAGGGAGACAATTTGAAAATATTTTTCTTTAAATTTCATTTTGACCAGAGTAAGAAACAAATGATGACCAACATGTACACATCACGATCATGACGTACACCACTCATGAAAACGGCTATTACGGGGTATTTAGCAAGGCTGTTAGAAAAAAAGTGTATTAAATAACAACAATGGACCTCAGAGAAATTAACTGTATCTCTTTATTGTTAACCAATGAATGTTATCCAAAATAGTAGATGTAATTGTAGCTTAATTGTACAACACAAAACATGATGCTAAAGGAAAAAGCATGTGGAAAATTACTTCACCAAGTAATCATTAAATGTATTCTTAGTATTTCTGCACCAGTAAGTGTTCCCAACTGCTGGTGACAGCAGCAGCTATTACCACTTTGTTCATTGTGAAAATCCTTATTACAAATGGTTGTTCCTGGCTGTTTAGAAAAAAAAAAAATAAAATCACACAGCTTTATAAATGGATCTAATCCATTTAGCCCTACTCTATATGTTGTAGATTTATGAACAGCAAACTTTACTGGTATTTTTCTCAACACTGAAACTGATGTAGCAGTGCTAGTGCACACTCCCCAGGGAAAAAAGAAAACTCATTGGAAGCACAGTATTTTACCTGCTATGGCAAACTGTTTGAATGTTTGAGAAATTTGCTTTACCTTCAGCGTATGAAGCCTGCAAAACAAAAGCTGTTCTTACAATGCAGTGCAAGTAGAAACACCAACTTCCACCAACCATCACACTGAAGCATGTGCACACTATCTGCACATCAGTCTTCAAGGTCAATCAGATATGTTTAGCCCCACAAACCAAAAATATATTAATGCATCTTTATTTTATTTTCATGATGTCATCCCACATAGCCAACCTTTAACTCCACAAAATAAAAATTAAAAAAACCCCAACAACTTAGTTGGACTGTTCATAAGAAATTTAAACCTATTGTGCATGAAAAAAAAGTTTAATAAAATGGCAAATTTTAATAGATAAGTGTAAATTTATGAGTGCATAATATCAAACAGAAAAGAGCTGAACCATCCTCAGAGAAAGCAGGGTTTTTCCACTGTAGATGTTTACTAGGGTACTGTAACAGAAAGAATAACTGCAGTCCACATTACCTGTAAAGTACTTCTTAAGTTCAGTTTCTAAACAAACTTCTCAAAAAAGCAGGTCTCCTTTTCAAGAGGGAAAGGACTTAATAACAATGATCTGACATCACAGATGACAATTACAGTGCTAACTTCAGTAAAGACTGAAGCTACAAACAATTCCACAGTTCCACTTCTGGGAACTTTCATTTTGTATCTGGAAACCCAAAACCAGACTAACTCACACGCACGTTCTACACCCCTCCCAGGAGATAGTATACCAGTGACAGGTTACAGCTTTAAAACACACAAGATGCTTTTACAATTTAAAGTCAACAAAAGGCAGTTAGACAGTATTTAGCACTATAAATCCATATTAAAGTAAAACAAAATCCTAGGAGAAAGGGCTCCTAGCGTTCTAGATACCACTGTGTAATCATAGGCAATTTAAACAGGTTTTTTAATGGTGTTTGAAGGACCAGTCATCATGTATATAGTAGTGAGGTAGGATACTGTCCCCTCCTTGGGACTGATGTTTTCATATGCTCCCTTGCCAGAAAGGTCCAGGTCTCCCTACTGCAAATAAAATAATTACAAGCAAATAGCACATCAAGTTTTGGTTTTTAATTTTTTATTTTTCCTTTGCTGCGTTAGAACATTTTGCACATCTAAAAGAATCACCTAGCAAAAGCATTACTTAAGCCTATCAGCAGCCGGATGCTGCCCACAGGTAGCGTTCCATTAAAAAAATATTTCCTGGAACTACCACCTGCCATCCAGACCTTTGTGAACAGGCAGGCAAAGAAAACCATCAATGATGACAGGACATGAAACACCAAAGGATTTCACTTGGGAGAAAAAACATTCAACCCTAAAAGAAAAAGAAAAAAAAAGAAAAAAAAAAAAAAAAAAAAAAAAAAAAAAGAAAAAAGCCAACATCCTACTGAAAATTTGGAAATTTTCACATTGAAAAATGTAACTTTAAACTTGACACTGAAATAGTAATTTTCCAGTTTTGGTTTGACTCCATTCTTCTTTCTATTTTTTAATCCTTAACCAATAGGTACACTTGTCAGTCATTATATACTTCACATCAGTTTACAAAGGAAAAAATACGAAGCAATGAAACTGAAAACATGATGGGGAAAAAACTGCTGCTGTTCTCCACACCCTCTCCCTGAAAAAGCTAGGGATGACAGACTGCCTTACTGTTGAATAGCTTCCCCTAATTTGTCTTCTAGCCACTGTAGTCAAACTGGTATTAAGTGCTTTGGCAAAGTGGGGTGCAATCCATCAAATCTGCAAAGGCCTGCTTTTTTCTCTGTTGGTGGTTCAGCTTTACGAGGAACATATATGCAAAATAACAGCTCTCACATTGCTTCAAACTCATCAATACGCTGCTTTGTATTGCCTTGTCGGATTTGTCGAAGAGTCTTGTACTTATCACGGCCTGCTTTAACATTCTCAGCATGAAGGACATCGTTTTGTGTTTTCTTGGTTTCATCTCTGGCTTGAGCCAACTCAGAACTTAAAGCCTGTTGAATAAAATATTTGTGTTTAAGTGCTTTGACTCATCTTTTACTGATTCTGGAATTTCTGATAAGTACTCTGCAACTTGGATACGGACTTCTTGAGTGCCAACCAGTGAAATGCTTTTTGTGTTCTTCTCAGAACTCAAGTTCTGAGGTCTATCAGAAAGACTGAAGAGGCAAAAAAAGAAGGAGAGCACAGGATTCTTTCATTAAACTTAAGTGTGGGTACCAAATTAAAAAAAAAAAAAAAAAAACAAGAAGGCTTCCTACTGTAATATCCAAGAAGAAAAGGACCAGCAAGATAAAGCAGGAGAATGACCTTATTTTTCAATATTTGCTTGACTGAAGAGCTCTTGTTTAACTCTCTGATCCTGCTCAGTGATTGGCCAAGCAGAAAGGATACTGTGCACACACACACACACACAACCCCCTAAGATATTACTGCCAGAAAAAGAAGTTTTTCCATTTCTTTGATTTCCTTCTCAGACACTTCATAACATGGTAAAGGGCTACCACTAACACAGATTAATACTTGGAAGGATAAGACTAGTCTAAGAGGAAATGCTCCACTTGAGAGAAATTATGTTAATCCAAACTGGGTAAAAGTCAGTTTCTGAATTTACAGCATCTGTGAATGACTGCAAATAAACACAAATACTATTAGGCAAGTATCTCTTCATACCACTTAATGAAATTTAGTTTTGAGAAAGGAATGTGTTACATTTTAACATTCAGTGTCCTGGACATTATATAATTATTAGCAATGTTTACTGGCCAATGTGACAAACTAATACTTCTAAACTATAAAGCACAATCTCTATCTATTCCACTTCTAGAACACTGTAAGTTACACTGGTTGGTAAATCAGTAATAAACCTAGTAAATTATAAAAAGACTGTTTCCTTGGCACACTGTAATTTCAATGATATTTTTGACAAATAAAGAACGAAAACCCAAAGCCTGAATTCTGTTGCTACAACTATGAATCTTCATTACCTGGAGCTGTTTCTTAACACGTTCATTTTTCTGTGTTTCTGTTACCCGTTCTTCCTCACTCCTGTGATTCATGACACCATCAGAAGAAAGTTCTGCACTGGCTTCAGCATTGTTCTCATCATGTTCATCATGTTCATTCTCTGTCGGAGGAATAACTGGTGGGGGAGGAGGTGGAGGAGGAGCAGACATCACAGATTTCAATTCTTCTTTGGTCTTTTCCAAGTCCTCTTGGGCTGCAAAAGCCTAAATATAGTAAACAGTACTTAGCAGCTTTTAAAGTGATTTATGAAAAGTCAGAAGATTAAAAATATTTAAGAAGTTTTCAGACACATGGAAACTGTCCTTTATAAATGACATGACCAGCTAGCTCACTG
This sequence comes from Florisuga fusca, assembly GCA_038090715.1. Taxonomy (NCBI): domain Eukaryota; kingdom Metazoa; phylum Chordata; class Aves; order Apodiformes; family Trochilidae; genus Florisuga; species Florisuga fusca. The sequence goes on along the minus strand of JAAWXA010000003.1, from coordinate 62,398,422 downwards.
AAAATGGTCAAATAGCAATACAGGATAAAAAATATAGGCTTCAAAGGCAGCTGTACCCGAGTACAGCTATGTCCAGCAGCAGACAAGAGGGAGAGAACAGGGCAGTCACAATGACAGCTTTCCATCTTTCCTAGACTCCTGAAATTTGAAGATCAGGGACTTCCTATATCAAAGGTGATGTCTTTGAATTTCATATTCAACCAGAACTTGGAAGAATTTGTTCAATCACTTTTTGAAACTATGCACACAGTTATTAAATTATTATTCATATCCCATAGCTAAATACATATTTTGTGAAGAAACATTATTTTGCTTTAAACTACTGTCCAGTTGCACCTCATTTTCTGGTTCAAATTTTCACCACCACTCATGGTTTTACAGATATCCCACCTGATGTGTTTTCTCTTCCAACAAAACAATCTATTTCATCACCATGGGTAAGGAAGCCATTTAGAATCTTTGACCACACCTTTGTGACAAGAACTCCTGTCTCCCCTGTATGACTTGAATATTAAGAAATCAGTTAAACAGAAATATATCTTGGCTTCACTAGACTGGAGAACAAAAAACTTTAAGAAAGGCTTCTCTGAAGCCTAAGGGGAGAAGAAAGATTCAATCTCATGGATGGAATTCCACTGGGATTTCTGCACCCATCTCCCTTAATTCCTTTGAAGTTCTGACTTCACACAGCATGAGCTCACTTTGTGCTGCCATTCTGAAGCTTCCTCTTCCTTCTTTTTCTTGGCCTCCTCTAGAAGTGCAATCTTGGCAGTGAATTCAGCAAGTTCTGCTGCCTGAAAGAAACAAACAAACAAAAAAAATCAAGAAGTTTTCATTGATATCCTTCAGGCTCTGCAGTGGAAGAAAGCAGAGCTTTTGCCATGATCTGTCTGACTTGAAAAGAGTTGGTTATCATCCATCACTTATCTGCTAAAAATAGAAGTTTTAAGAATACATGACAGAAGGAATGAATCAATACTCTTGCCTGATGGAAATAAGTCCAGAAAAATGGTATTTTTCATCTGCACTTCCAAACCTTGCTGGGAAAAAGCAAGTTATAGTTAGAAATTAGTATCTGGGACTGTTGCAGTTTAATACAATTTTATGTTTCCATCAAGGTTACAATTGTGAATCATAATCTCAACACTATGAAGCTCAACTTCACCTTTAGATTTAAGTTTACAGAAGATCAACAGCTGCTTTATAGTTAAGAAATCATTTCTACTACTATTTTCTCAGTTATTATGCAGAAATCTTGAATGAGAAGCAGCCTAATGCTGAATGTTAGAAGAAACTGTAGGTGTTGGAAATGAGAGGGGAAAAGCACAAGAAAAAAACAACCAAACAAAAAATACCCCAGTGTCACCAGCTCCCCACCACTATCATCAAACTTCAGAACAGACCTGTTCCAGAGAACAGGCTTCCCAGTGTACAGCACAAGGAAGCTAATCTTGTTCTCAGTTGGGTAAGCCTGACGTTATTAGAAAGAGAATGTGGTGGTGCTGTCACTTCGAAATGTCTACTTCTTCATAATATAATTTCATACAACTCCAGAGTTGTTTTTTTTTCCTGCAAGTAGTGGCAAATCAAATGTAGCTTTCTAAAAAAGTTCCCTCAACAATCTCTAACAGTATTCCACATACTTTTATCTGTGGTTTGACACAACAGAATTTGAAATTCTCTCAAAACAGGGTTAAAAATTTCTTACTAGCTGCTCCTGGTTCTTCATTTGATCAGCTGCCTGCTTGGCTAGAGCAGCTTTAGCTTCTTCAGCTGCTCGACGCTCTTTTTCCAGACGCTCCGCTTCCTCTTTCGCGCGCTTTCGTTCCTGATCCAGTTCTAGAGCTCTTCTAGTCTGTTCCTCTAGCTCTGCCAAAAGGAAGGTTTGCAGACAAGATATCACTACCTAACTCTTTGTTGTTTATAACACAGGTGACAGCTGAAATATGCTCAGAATAAAGTAACCTAGAAAGCTGACAAAGATTTGCAAGGCTGCCTCGAGCCAAGAAGAAGTGTTGAGCATGTCACCTGAAGCTATGGTCTGTGCCTGATTCCCATCCCCACCTTCTTTAGGACGTGCTATGGCAATACTTCACCTCACCTGACAGTCCTGAGAGCCCAGTGTTTCAGAAAATTATCACCTTGCTCAGAGAACTAAACACTATACGTAAATATACATAGACACGCCCCCTCCCTCTTACTACTGCAGAGATTTTACCTAAATTAAATTACACTGCCTTACAGTAAAAAATAAAACCAAAAACTCTTCTAGTCTATTGAAATGCTTGACAAAGATTCCTGAATTTTAACAGCCAATTTAGGTATGTGACTCCAACAAAATGACCTATGATTCATTGGAAAGGACAGAAAAATTCTCCATAGAACAGTCAAAAAGGTGCAAAAAGAAAAAATTTAATTCAAGGTGGGGATAATAGTTGTCTAGCTCCCTGGTTGCATTGCAACTTAAAGGGCAGAACTCCAATTTGAATGGAATAGGTAGGAAAAAAAAAACCAATGTACCAGTACAGCAAGGTAAGATTTGCACAGACAAAACCCACACTCCTCTGATGTGCAAAATTAAGCAACTATGGAAAAAGACACTGAGAAAAGTCTTTCTGAAGATTCTTGTGGGTTCTAATGAGTTTTCCACTGTGTTCTTGCCTAGACATCACTACCAGATATTCCTTCACCAGAAAATCTAAACAACTGCTCAGTTATTGGAACAATCCATTTGCTTTTCACTATATGCTTTAACACCAAAATTGCATCTCCTCAGGTATACTGGCACGTGCTTAACCTTTGCACTTGCAGTTTTTAAGTAGGTCTCATGTAATCAATATTCTTCAGTTGCTTTCCCAGGCCTACTACTTCAGTTATAAAATGAAATGAACAGTATTAAGTATGTGAGTTATACAAATGCCATGCTTAGAAAAAGAAATAAATTAATGAATGAATATTTAGAGCCAATACTCCAGCAAAATTTTCCCATGATGATGGAAAACACTTAACTACCAAGTCAACCACAGAACACAGACACCTTTTACATAAACTAATTTCCATATGCAAATTGCAGTTAAAGACGAAGCAACATATGAATATTGTTTTATATCAGAAATTAGACATTTCTTACAAAAGTTATGAGAAAATGAGTATCATTAAACTCCAGAATCACCCTGACACTGTGAGCTGAAGAGCTCTCCCTTAAACAGTTCCAAGGGACATATAGTTCGTGTGTTACTTGTCTAGATGTGTGTCACCTGTTCTGCATTGAGAGGCTCAAAAATGTGGGGGTAAAACTAAATGACAGTGCCAGGCATATGTAATTTATTTACAAAGATTTAATCAGTGATTCTCTCTTTCATGCCTGAAGCCAACAGTTATGAACAAAAAGGAGGAACAGAACTTATACCAATGTGAACCAAACCTGAGGCAAAAAAAAGAACATGGAGATTAGAGACCAGGAAGTGGTGGAATTAGGGACTACAGAGGGTTGTTTACACAAAGACCTGGGATCAGTGAAACTATGTTTATTCACTAAAATCTGACAAGATTTTAATTTTAAGTCTCAAATCTTAAACAGGAGTAGGAAAATGAAGGAATAATGAATTCCCAAATGAAAAGCTGAATTTTAAAAAATCCTAGCCAAGTACATTGAATCTTCCTGTCAAATTCCCTGCTCACTCACAACTTCAGATTTTATGCACTTCAAGCATTTTATCATTCTAAGTTGAACTGTACTGATTTCCTTTTATTAAAGAAAATTGCAACTGTTGCAGTATTAGGAATTGGGTTTATATTGCAAATATACACAAATAGGAACACACACATACCACCATTTAACTCTAAAAACTTTGAAAAAGAATCTTTTAATTTAAATGGATGCATTGCTAAATTCTTGCTACTATTAATAAATAAAACAAAATCTATACCACAAAAAAAATGCCAAAAAACATCAAGCCAGAGAATTTTGGAACCAAACTATCCAACTGAACTAAACATTGGCATCAAGTATAAGAAATAAAAGACCAGTAACAGCTCACCTTTCTGAGCTTTCATTGTTTGCTCCTCGATTTGTCTTAAGCGTTCCATTAATTCTTCCTTTTCACGCTCTATTCTTTCCTTTTCCTTTTCTGCTATCTCCCTCTTCTTCTTCTCATTTTCTAATTGTGCCCTGAAAATAGTCACAGTGGGGTTTTTTTCTTAACCTCAAACAAACAAAATTATATTCTAAGGATTCTGGTAGCCTGTTTTTCAGTTTACTCAGCTAGTAAAGAAGCATGTAATTTTAAATGTTTAAAAGTCAGCTACAATAAGAGAAAAATTAAGTTTCTGTTTCAAAATACTGTACAAAAAAACATTTTATGAACCGAACTGATTAGCGAGCTTGATTACAATTCAACCAGGTAAATCCACAATTATACCTGCATTTTACACTTGGCTGATGTTTCATCTGGACTAAAAATGGCAACGGTATTTTTTAAATACACAAAAGGTAAGTCATGAGATTCTTCACTGAACTTGCTTTAAAAGTTCACCTGTATGGTATAAAAGAACCCAAGAATCAAGAGACAGAGGGTTAAGACTCTCCTGCAAAAACAGAAACAACAACAGTACAGCTGCTATTACTATGCTGAGAGCTCAAAAAGGATACGGCGTTCTGCCAGGAGAGGTGAGACATGCCAACCCCCAAACCTGCTTACACATCACAGACAGAAAAGCAGCTCTCTCTTTTCTACAGTGCTAAGATGTCTGATACTCTACAACTTAGTTTTCTTATAAGGGCAGAAGAAAATTTTTTTCTGTTTCATGGAAGTTTGTTAATTACCTTTCCAATTGTTTCTGGTGTTTCTCTTCTCTAGCTTGGGCCTTCATCTGTTGCACTTCAATTGTATCAGGTTTCCTCCTCCTCATGTACAATTCATGATTTCCCATACACAGTGCCAAAATTCGCTTGTTAATTCTCAAACGGGGTGCATAAAAAACAAAATCCTGGCAAGAATAATTGCAGCATATCCATCAATCTAAAAACACAACTGTGACAGGACTCAAAGCATTACCAGGTACTTCATTAAATTTTTTAAATTTAAACTTTCAAGTATTTTGACCTTCATCCTCTGAACAATCCAACACCATAATCTATAAATCTAGTTACAGTCGGGAACTTACAAGATAAATTCAAAATTACATATAGATTCCTCCATGTAGAGTTTAGTTAGCTTACACAAAATTTAAACTTCTAAAAAATTGAGACCATTCTCTATTTCTGAAGAGTTTTGACCTAGAAAGTATCATAAAAAGTACTGCTTAATACAAAAGAAGTAAAATAGAGATAAAGGCCAGAGAATTTAGCATCTTACACTGATTTTCTTCAACACACCACAAAATACTCGTCAAGTTACATTGAATAAGAAAAAAAAAGAAAATCAACATACTATACTTCCAGTAAAAATTTTGATTACTGTAACTACTACCAATAAGAATAATGTCACAAATTATTTAACTCATGTTGTAATGCCAAAGCAAGTCCCTGAGGGCTTAAATCTCTTCATACTCAAAGGCATACTATTCAACACACTACTTACAGGAGCCTTTTTGTCAATTGGCTTTATGACAAATTTTTTGTCATTAAAAGAGATGTTTCTTATTTCACTCCAAGGAAAACCAATCTTGGGTGTCAGCCTTCAAAGAGAAAAAGTTCTCATTAGAAGCAGTGAAGATGTGCATTTTATTTATACCCACAGTATCTTAACTCTGTACCACTTTCACTAAACATAACAGCTACATTTACAACACACAACAACTGAGGCATATTTTGTTAGACAATTTTTTATGTATTATTCCATCAAATGAATAAATTACATAATGAATCAATTACATGTCACCATAGCAGAAGGAATTTAGAAATTTCAAGTTTTGATTTATTCTATTGTCATTATATAGATGCTAAACATTGCAATCACATATTGACTCTTTATAAGATATCACTAATTTTATTTTTGATGAAAAGAGTAACTATTTAAACCTGAGAAAAGTCTGACATTTCAAATATTGAAATTAAATTAGCATTTACCAATGCTGTGCTAAGTTTAACTCACATGTAAGACACATTTTCTTAGATTTCCAAAGATCAAATTAAATTAATTTTTCTCCTCTTCATTTGGTCCAGAAGCTGTTACAATGTCATGCACCAACTACATAACTGTAAATATTTCTCCCCATAAGCACAGACATTCAATTTAAATTGTCTTAATTAGAAGGATCAGAATATGTTTAAGTATTTTATTTCTAATTATCAGGAGTCAAAGAATACCAAAAATTGGTTGATCTTCCAATATGATCTGGACATTTTCTGACTATTTCCTTGTTTCAGGAGTTATATTGCCATCTAATGGCAATTAAAGCTTACACAATTTTGTTACAGAGTATATATCTATTGAACAGTATTAAGTTTCAGTTCAGTTGACAGCTGTTATCTGGTGATTTGACAAATCATGTTTAACCTCAAATCATTGTGAAAATACTGCTGACATCAGATACTACTGTGTCTTGAAAGAAACAAAAGAATTGTTCTGTTTTCAGATCCTTCAAACTGTGTACTTTTTAATTTTATCCCTCTTGAAGTGATACAGAATCTTTGATATCTATCAGGACACAAGACTCATCTATTTTCTGTGATGCCTAAAAGGTTTCCATTGTAGACACCAATTTTTTTATGCTCTAATCCTAGTCACTACTCTTATAAAATGTTTCTTATTAAATACGTTGCTCAGCTTCTCAGTTTCCTTATCATCCTCAGTGAAAAGGAAGTTTTGAGGGAGTGAAAAGTACAGAAAGAAACCATAAAAAGACAGTCTCATCATCATACATCCATATTAAGTAATGTAAAATTAAATTTATACAGAACTGCTCTTCCTTTCCCTTCTTTTGCATCCATATTTAATTCTTAAAATTAAAATAATGTAGAAGTTAAGGTCTATCTTTTCTCTATCTTTTACATAGATTTGAAGGTCTTTGAGAACCTGTTCTGCTAGATGTTACTGAACACACAGTAAGGTGGTTTTTGTATCATCTCAGATAGGATCTCCTAGGCCAGAATTGCAAAATGAGTATTAGCCACTTACTTATCATCATGCTCATAAATATTCAAACCCAAAGCATCAACTCCTAGCCACAACTCAGTTCCTTTTTTATTCTTTATTTCAAAATAGTTGACTCCATACATTTCCAAGTCTTGTGCTATCTTAAGGTATTCCATCATAGAATCTTCCCTGATGAAAGGAGAAAAAAAAAATGGCATAATGTAGACAAATCAAGAGTACATTTTAAGTAAAAAAAGAACTGCAGAATAACTAATTTGTGTAAAACTTAGTTAGGAATTAAATTTCTCTTCTTTAAAGTTCACATGTATGTTGATTCAGATACTTGTAGAGCTCCACACCATAATAACCAAGTATAGTTCAGTCACTGCCCTTAGTCTTTTCACCTCATAAACTAAGGAAATGATAAGTATATTTTAGAGGTAACAACTGTGGACAATGACAGCTGACAAGCTTAGCAGCAATCATGTAGGTAAGCCAATAAACTCATTGGACGCTCAGCGCTCACCATTTAAAATAATAATTTCTTTAACCTCAGCCTTAAAATAATAATTTAAAATAACCTTAAGGGTTCTTGGAAGATTTTTTTAAGTAATTACCTTAACATTCCTCTGTGCTCTTCATGCCAATTCTGTATTCTTTCTTCCCACTGTTCTTTTGTCAGTTTGTGCTGTTCTAACACACTGTGAACAAAAGTTGTTGCTATGAAATGACATGTACAATTAATTTAATCTCTTAAGGTTATAAAAACAAGTTTGGTTACACAGCATAATATATGCTTTAATTGAATGAACTTAAATATGTCTTCTTATACACTGCTCATCCTTTTAACCCAAACAGACAAAGAAACTTTGTATTTTAACCAACACACTTTTAAAACAGTGTGACCTTACTTCTTTTTCCATGTTATTCTATACTCTTTGTAATATAAAAGTCACATCATGGCATATCTGAACCTTCAAGAGTCCTAAAATGCAATGTTTAGAACACCTGAAAATGCAGACCTGTAAAATCATCATACAACAATGCCGCAAATTAATCTTCAGATATGCACAGACACTCAATTTTTCATTCTGTTGTCGTTTGAAAGAAAAGGTAACACACTAAGACAAGATAGCAGTATAGTTTTGGAGGGAGTTTTGGTTTCATTTTTGTCAGTAAAATTAGTACTGAAGCAGTTTCAGAAAAGGATTTTGAGGTTTATCTACAGCAGGCTGCAATGCTGTAATTATGTTTTGATCTACTAGGACTTTAAATGTAGCACTGAAGTAAGACACCAAATGCATGTAACTTTACTGTGCCTATATTCCATGAAACCCAAGCATTCCTGGAGAAAATATTTTAAAGGACAATTTAATAAAAAAAGAAATTGCAAAGTAATCTTACTTAAGAAGATGAAAGAGTTGCTTTTCTTCCTTTCTCTCTATTCAGTAAAGCAAGGATTTACTTTTTTTACCCCCTACATTTTTAGAAAAGCATAAAAAGGAGCAGACTGAGTGATGAAGAAAATACTAATGCAGTGTTTCTTCTGTTACAGGATTTTCTCTGTCATCCCATTTACCACTCTGCCCCATATCTAGCAAAAAGCATTTTTCAGCAGAAGCTGCATCACACTTTGATTTGCTTAGTGTGCATCCCTGTCAGCAGGCTTTACTCCTGAAAACTGAGGCAGAGATTTTATTTTTTGCACCTGTGTGAAGGAAGCTGATGGGTTCACAACTAAAAGATAAAATATGTAACGACAAGAAATACTTTTTGTTTGTTGAGCCATGAATATAAGCATTAGTCCTAAATACAATGCCTGCAGAAGCCACAAAGTCAATCAGCCTGCTTGGCAATCATTTGGAAGTTTCTATTACATAAAATAATTAATTCCAAATCTTCCAGAATACTGTTAATTTATTAAAGAAGTTTGGTAATTAAACTTGGTCTTTTTACATTGTGAGTTGCTTTCCACTATCATTTCTTCTACCTCCTTCAGCAAATATTTACAAAATGTTCAGAAGTTTTCATAGCAGTATAACATAGAGCTAACAATCAGAAAAATAAAGGACAACACAGGACACTGGTAAAATACACTATCCCAGGATTATGACACACAAGTCTCATCTGAAAATAAAAGCTCTGCTCCCAAAGCCTTCCTCACAGAATGGCCGAGGTTGGAAGGAACCTCTGGGAGGTCATCTCATCCACCCCCTTGCTCAAGCTGGGTCACCTACCAGCAGCTGCCCAGGGCCATGTCTAAACAGCTTTTGAATTCCTCTAAGGAGGGAAGATTCCAAGAAATCTGTGCCAGCACTCAGACACTCTCATGGTGACTTGTGCTTTGCTGGGCTTTCTAAATTTCTACTTCCACAGAAATTCTCTGCACTTTCCTCATTTTGATGTGCATTTTAGCTGATAGACAGGAGGCAATGGGCACAAGTGAAATACACTTCAACACAGTTTTTAGCACTAGAACAGGTTGCTCAGAGAGGCTGCAGAGCATCTGTCCTACCTATTCAAAACACAACTGGAAAATGCCTTGAGCAAGCTGCTGTTCTTAGGATAGGGTATTTCACTTGGAAGGGAACTACAGCAATCACCTAGTCCAACTGCCAGACCACTTCAGGGCTAACCAAAAGTTATAGCATGTAATTAAGGGAATTGTCCAAATGAGTTTTAAACACTGACCAGCATGGGGCATCAACTACCCTCTCTAGGTGACTCTACTTAGAGTAGGAAGACTGATGACATGGACTTCAGGGCTCCCTCTCCAACCTCTAATGATTCTTTTGCTGTGATACCCTCAAAGCTGGCAATAGCTCTCTCATCATTTGGTCCTGCTCTCTTCACATATGCAGGAACTATTGAAACAAAGTAACTCTGCAAGGACTCAATACCTTCCTGCTACCCAGCTGGTAATTTTGAGCCAAGAAACAGGCAGTAGTTTTGACAGGTGAATGTTAGGGCTCTATAAATAAGACTACACAATTCACAGGAACTGCTGATCACTTTTTTCAGTAAAATTTTGCAAAGTTAGGCTATTTTGGGAAGCAACTCATTATTTTTTACTTTAAAGTGCGTATTTTTCTGAAGTATTTTTATGATGCATTTGTTAAGTTTTCTGGCAGGTCTCCTGGAGACAAGAGGTAAAACATGAATAATTGTGTTGGAACAAATACAAAAGCTATGTGCTCACTCAGTGCAGACTGGCACACAGCTGGCTGAAAGCATCTGCAGGGAAATCATCTGAACATTTGTCTACTGAAAAGGAGCATCCTAAGTATTTGAATTTGTGTTGCACACAAGCACTCCAGTGTTCACAGGCTGTCATCATAACTCAACAAAACCCAAGATTTGTGAACTAACATATTCAGTAATGACAGTTTTACTGGTACTACATCTCTCTGCCTTCCTAACAAAGGGTAATTTTCTAGAAAGACGTGACTGAACACCCAAAAGCAAACTCTTACCCAGGATTTTTTAAAATGTGAAACACTTTTAGATGTATTTCTTTTAATACTTTACTGCAATACTTTGAAATGCTTTCTTCCAAAAAAAATCCTGTAGCTTGGTTACACCAAGAAGTGAGTTTCTACTTTCAGTTTCCAAATCAAAGATAAAAATACGACTTTTAAAGAAACCTCAATTATTCCATGGCCCTCATTTCTTAGAAGATGCATTAAAGTTACATATTTAGCAATCACACATTTGTCTAAGATACATCAATTAACAGAATTGTTTTTGCACATATGGGTTGCAACACTTCTCTGGCTGCCAATACATGCCAGGAGCATGGCTTCAGTTGCATAAAGAAACAGAAAGCTGGTGTTTACTTTTTCTTACCACCTAGAGGAGTGACTGATACAAAACAGTTTATAGTCAACAGCAATGGCCACAGTTTAGTTTCTAAATTTTCTGTCCAGGCTAGCATTGTTCTGCAATATTTTATTTGAAATATACTTTATAATTATTTTTAAGAAATTACCATCATTTAAGCACACAAAAAACACTAACTGAGGAGAAGGAAAGAGTATTGAATGAATCTTAGTGACTTCTATATTATTTTGATTGTAATTTATCACAAGCAAGTCTGCATAACACTAGGTTATTTTGGAGTACTTTGGAAATTTGCTCAACTGTGCAGATGGTTGTGGATGGGCCAGGAAATACACTTCAAGATATCACACTTCAAGTTGTAATATTTGTTATTTAGAGACTAAATCAGGACCTCTACATTTTGCTAGCACTTTTTAGACAGCTAGCATTAAATGCACATCATCACTTAATATTTTAATTATTTTTTTTAAAAAAAGTGCTGTGATCAAGTTTATATGCACCACATTATGCAAAAAACATCTGTAGTCCCACTCACCGCTGAGGGAGAAGTCTGTCATTGGCCAGGTAGCCCAGCTTATGTATCTCCTTACTGTAGTCTCCATACTTGGACTGGACAGCATAAGAAGCCAGAAGAACTGCAGTTTCTGGTGGGCAATATATTTCATCATTTAGGATTGCTTCTTTGACTTGCAGGAAGAAAAGTCTCTGAGTTATTTCCTGAATTAGTTCTTCCGATACATCCTCTGGAAAAAACTTGGCCCTGAACTTGAACTGCAAAGGATTTTCTTTCCTTACGTCTTGCTGTGTCACCTGAGGAAAAGGCATAAAGAAAGAATAAGAAGAACACTAAACAGTGTATTAAATATTACTAACTCTTTAGCTCCTCGACACTGAAATCCAGTTCTTCCTGACAAGCCCGGTCTGGAAGTCACTGAAGGTACATGTAGGGCTTAATCAGACAATCTCTCAGAATCTCAATCAAGTACAGAAATTGGCTGTTTAAGAAGGTTTTTTTTCAGACTTGTGTGAATTATCACAACAAACATCTGAAAAAAAAAGTGTAATACATTAAAAGAAATAAAAACCAGATCAGAGGATGAAATGCGGGAAGCAGCAGATTAGGATTTAAATGTTTCTTTAGAAAGAACTACAGCACTTTTCTTCAATATAAGTGTAAAGCTGGATTATTTTAAGTCTTTGAACTATTAATTAAAAACGTGCTTTGTTCCTGTGCAAAAAAAATTATTCCATTAATCCCATTATGTTTCTAGAATGGGGAAGCCTTCTAATCATTATTTCTGTGAGGAGATCAGATGCAGTCATCTCAAGTTTTAAGTGAGTGTCAGCTTCAAATTTCACAAAATCCTCATTTTTATGCAGAACTTTCTATTTCATTTGGGCTCAACTTTCACCATTGATTATGACTAAAGCAAAAACGTTCAAAACTAAGCTAATTTTTAACATCAGCCAATACAGGGATTATTAAAAATTACATTAGTAATATATCCCATCCATCCCAATTCCTCAAGCACTTAAGTTACACATTTAGTTGTATGTGAACTAGCAGTCCCTCTAGAACTTCTTCACTATGCACAAAATGATGCATGTGCTTTGCTTGATTTGTAGGAAGCAGAGAAACTGTAAATACAATGCAACCACTAAATCACATACATGATGCAGCACAAGTATTGTACTCACCATTTCACAGGTTTCAGTTTTTAGAAGTTTTGCTCACATGTCATTATTGTCAATCTGCTTCTGATTTACACAGTATTTCACTTCAATTTCACTAGTAAACACTTAGTTTGCACCAGTGAAACTTGATTTGCACACTATTCTGTCATTTATCTAATCTTATCTGTGAGTAATGCAAGTATTTAAATAGTAACATACAAGTCAGAACCAGTTTATGATGATGCATTCAAAAATCAAACATAACAAGCTTAAAAAAAAAAAAAAAAAAAAAAAATTTGCAAATCATTCCTGAACTGCACCAGCAACTTAACTAAGGACTTCCATGGAGGAACAGTTCTTGGGATTTTTTTTTATAAATTATGTGCCAAATCCTTTAGTCTCCAATGACTGGAGGCAAGCTTTTATGGTTAACAAAATATTTGTAGTGATATAATGCTTATTGCTTATGAAACAAGATATGAAATTCTAGGAGACAGCTTTGGTGGTTCTCAAGTTTTACTCACCAGATTTACAAGAGAAAGACTATGTAAATGCAGAGAGTAGGACTTGTCCCTAAAACCTCCCATTTTACCTCCTAGTATTTAAGATAAAAAAGGTATTATCAAGTTGAACTCAAAAAAACCTCTTTATTCTAAACAGTGGCATTAACATGACAGGTGATATTAAAATAAAAAGTGACCATCAAATTCATAAAAAAACCTTAAAGTAAAATGACTTGGCTCCCAATAGCTGGGAGAGACAAGGTGCTCTTTGCTGTTGGGGAAAACCAAAAATTATCCTACAATCTATCTGATAACTAACCAGAAGTTTAAAAGCCTATTACTGGTGCCTTGTTTAAAAATCTATAGCTGTATACATGAAGCTCCAATACTTCACACACACTTCCAACTGTAAAGCATTTATTCTATTATGTTTTGATACATGAAAACTAATGCATGCCTCACCAAGGTACTGGAAATACAGGAAATTGTATCTCCTTCTCAAATTAAATGTTAATGCAGCTTTGCATGTTCTTGTTAACCAAACTTCACACCGTATTTTGTTATTTATAAGGTAATGAAAAGCAACTTTTCAACTACATTTCAAGCCATCTGTATCTAACCTTTAACATGAAAGCAGCAAACTTTGGAATAATATATTTCAAGCTGTATGCTTGCCTAAATGTTAGGGAACTGTTACCTTTTTATTTAGCTTCAGCCAAGTTGAGTAGCCTTTGCTGTCCACATACTGTAGCCCAAAAAACCAGACTTCACGAAGACCAACAGTTTTCACCACCTAAAGATAAATTACCCATAGTCATCAGTAATCACTACAACAGGATTTTAAAAATGGTAATTAAGCTACAGAACCCATCTCAAACTGAAAGGTAATCAAGTTTTACAAGAAAAAAAAAATAGTAGCAAAACATCAGGGTCAGGGAAACATTCACCTTTAAAGTTCTAATTAACTCTTAATTAAATTGGTGTTGCCAAACTACCAACTGGAATGTGTAGCTTACTAATGAGGAATACAAGGTAGCAAACAGGACCCTGATCTTTGAAAGCAGGTCTGGGAAGTGATCTGCATACCTATAGACAAGCAAGTCCATTTCAACAGAAGAGAACTGGGGAAATTATAATAAAGAATAATACTTGTGGACAAGCATGCTGTAATGAAGATGAATCACCTCCTTCAATTATTTCTGAGACATTTTAAGAGTTAGTTAAAAGGATAAGGATGATGTATCTGATAAACCATCCCTGAATTGTGTCTAAGATTTCTGACCATGTTTGTCACCAAAGGCTGCTGAAGAAACAAAATTGTCCTGAAGAGAAGGAAGGCCTTTTTATGGATATATTAGTTAAAAATAAAGCCAACAATAAACAAGCTGTTTTCACAATAAACTTGTACTGTAATAACTAGCTAAGTCCCCTAGGACTTCAAAGGTGGTCTGCAAAAACCAATGAAACTGACATGACAAAATCTGCTCTAGGAAACCTTCCATAAAGATCAGTGAACGAACAGCAACAAGAAAGATGAATTTCAATAAAAGATGATATTAAATAAAACCCAAATACTGTACATAAAAGACAATTTTAATTATTCTAATAAAGTTCTCATTGGAAAGGAAAATAGCAATGATGCAGTTATGTAACTACACACATCTGTGGTATGCCCAGATCTCTAATACAGCATAGGTCATATCAACTCAAAAATGGGATGCTAAAGCATGGAAATATTTCAGAAACATTAAAAAGAGTTATCAGTGATACTGAACATTTTCTGCACAGCTAAGATGAGAACCAAGGCTACTGACAGAGGAACAAGGAAGTAAAAATACGATAAGTATCTGTAAAACTTGCATGGCATGTAGAAGGAAAATTGAGAATGATCATTCATTGCTTCCCACAAGAATTAAGAGAATCACTGGAAATCACTGGATAGCAGGTTCAAATCAAACAAAAAGCAGCATTTACTACATAGAGTATAATGAAACTGTGGAATTATCTTATAAGTGTTTTCTATAGCAAAAGTACATGTGGATTTGACAAGCAAATAATCAGAAAGGTCCAGCAAAGATTATGAAGTAACTGTAAACTCTGGCTCCAAAAGATCCAGCATGGCAGTACTTATGCATGTTCTCAGGTTGGACCATGCTGTCAAGCTGTTTTATGGAAGCATTTAGATGCATGTGAAGTAATTACTAATTTACACATAGATCCTCCTCCATTTTAAAGCAGTACGATCGGGTTTCAAAATTAAGATTTTGAAAATTACAAAATGTCATAAAATAGCTGTGCAAACCTAGTTCTGATGCCTTGAACACTTGTATTATCACAACAATCATTCAAGTGCACCTTTTTTTCTTCCTCTACCATTTTACCTTCAAGCTCCAAGCACAGAACAGACAATGTTCAGGAATCCAACCTGATTCCTTTAGTGAACACTTTTTTTTCCTAAAAATTGCTACATCATTCACTATAGAACATAAGAAACATTAGGAACAAATTTATGTTACTAGTATGGTCCTAAAGAACAACAAACCTGGTGTCCTAACACAGAACTTTCAGACCTGCTCTACTTTTAACACAGATCTCCTTATGGTGCTGATCAAACTACTTGTGGCTTTATCAGATGAATATTCTTTGCTTTGCAGCTGTCCAAGTTGAGCCTTTGTACCTGATCAGGTCTCCAAGCTGCACAAGTCAGTAAGAACAGCAGGTGCTCAACAGCTCTGCCCACAAGACATAAGGAGACAAGTGCTTACACCCATGTCAAAACATTTTGCTCTCACCTGCTAACTAAAAAGCCCTTCACCCGAGATGCACATTGCACACCATTTACAGACAACTTGCCTGCTGTAATGCAGTTACACATGCTTGCAAATCAGCACAAACTCAGCTTACAGATCAGCCTATTGCACTTCATCGTCCTAAAACAAGGCAAAAGCATCATCTATTACTGCCTGTCAGCTCAAATGAAAGGGAAAAAAATTCTGAAAGTTTGTACCAAGATAATGTAAGCACTGATGCACTGCAGTAGCATGACATGAAAACTAAGTACAGAATGAGAAACTTTGGAGTTTGATGATGGCTCAAAATATTTATTAAGTGGCTCTAGGGGAAGTCTTCACTACACCTGTAATACAGATTGATCCATCACCACGTCCTACAACTTGACTGTTAATAGGCAACAACAACTTAACAGAGAAGAAAGAGAACCAGAGAAACAAACATATTTTGATAAATCAAAACATACAAATAAAGACAATCTATCAAGAAATTAATTGAGTTTACTTTGGAAAGATCTTAAGGGAGGTTTCTGAGGTATGTGGAAAGGACAGTGGAGTACAACTTGAAATAAATGAGACCACCATCCCATTCTTTCTGAATGGCAACTACAGTAAACCTTAAGTACTCAATGCTTAGTACAAAAACCTTATTTAAAACAACAGAATAAAACAACCCCCACAATACCACTGTGTGGAAACTTTACCACCAAGGGTTCTTCCCTTCCTAGTAAAGATCTAGATGCTAAACTGGTTGACTAAAGGAAGACAGATCCCTATGACATGATAGACAAAAAAAGTGATGATAAATATATTAAGGTATCTTCTGAAATATGAGTAATTTTTTAAAAATTAGCTTGTGCAACAAACTTAACTGAGTTTCACAATGCAAGAGAAAGCCACAGACGTCAAATATTAAGTTCTTGGCTGCTAGCAGATGAAGATGAAAACACACGCATGGAATGGGAAACAAATCCACAACTCCAGAAAATACCAATTAAAATCTTAAAAGAACCACGGACTGAAAAAAAGGACAAGTTGTTCACCAAAAACATAGGGGAGCACTAGACAACAGCTAAACTAATGGAGAGGTTATTCTCTGCAAGAAATAACTAACATGGCTACTGTCATGTCCACCATTTCCACATTAATCTTGAAGACCAATACTCTCAGCAACAGTGCTATTCAATTCTTTCAACAGAGAAAAAGTATAACTTTTGTCTGAATTTTTCATGCTGGTTTTGCAAGACAGTTGTGCTCTTGATGTTACTCTGTGGAACTCACACACGAATTTAAGAACAGGCTGAAAATGCTTTTCTGATTCTGAATTCTGACACAATTATTCTGATTGGAATGGGCTGCCCCGGGAAGTAGTGGATTCTCCATCCCTGGATATTTAAAAAGAGACTGGATGTGGCACTCAGTGCCATGGTCTGGCAACCGCAGCAGTAGTGGATCAAGGGTTGGACTTGATGATCTCTGAGGTCCCTCCCAACCCAGCCGATTCTATGATTCATTTTTCTTGACCTGACAATTATTCAACTTAAACATCCACAAGTTAATTGTAAGAGGTGGTGAGATATGTCAAAAGCCATGCAGTGAATCGAGGCACAAAGCTGAAGAGGGCATGAAAAAGAATTCAAAGTTGTATCTTTGTTTCCTGTTTGAAAATGCCCCAATTTGGATGAACCTGATTACCTGGGCACAAGACGTTACACAGCAGAATGTCACCCCACCCAACACTGCATGGCAGAAGATAACAAAGGTTGGCAAAAGACAAGTAACAGCTCGAGGCTCTTGTAAGAGTCATGAAGTCTATTGCTATGCTGAGGCTGAAGATGTACTGCTACTGATGTTGGACATAGAGCAGAGGAGGGTAGAAGTGTTGAGTCAGACATTTTAAAAAAAAGATTAAAATTAAAAAAAAAAAAATTAAATACCCTTCCTCTGCAGGAAAAAGCTCAGTATCACAAAACACTAAATATTCACCTCCCTTTCAACTTGCATACTAAGACATTTAACAGGCTCTTAAACATTAATTAAAAGTTTAATAGCTCTTAAGGAACTCTTTCAGTCTGTTACCTTCTCTTAATACCCATCATCACATAATTTAAGCATCTATTAGTACAGAGAACAGAAACAACAGTTCTACCAGACATTGCTGATACAGTTAAACTTTTTTTGAAGACTAATTTTTAGTATTTTTGCACTTTTAACTTGATATATATATCTCAGATCTAAGATAATATAACATGTATTTGGTACTCAAGGAAAAATGAAACAACACATTGACAACTTCTATTCTTAACATTTTCTAGAATAATCCATGACCCAGATCAAAAAATTGTTTCAATATTCTGATGGCTTACACCACACAAAATGAATGTGAGAACAATCCTTTTTAAGAAATCATTCATTTAGCTCATTTGACCTGTGTACAACAGATACACTATCAAGTGAGAGCATGGAGTACTGATGAGTTTGCCAACCCTAAGCACATTAAAGCCATCATTTTCACTTTTCCATTTAGTCTGAGTTTTTCTAACTTAAATTTCAAACTGAATCATAGGACAACATTACTTCTGTAATATTCAGGATCTGAAAGATACCTACAGCTTTCCTTAATGAACTTTTATTGTTACATCCTTTATTAAATAGTGAAGGCTATAGACATTTCTCATACATGTTATTCTAACAATTATACTGTGCTTGCAGCTATAATTTTATTAGATATTAAAAATACCATTAATTTCCAAGTAGTTCTATATGCACAATCCAACTCAAGTTTCACCATTAACCTGTTTACACCAACTTGTCTTTGAATTTAATAAGTAATGAAACTCAAACTGAGAGCACAGCTTAGATACCATAGGGAAAAACATGACCTACATGAGAACAGTCCCACTTTTTCAAACTATGCCTTAACACCCAGAATAGTTTCATTTGTTTGTAGACATACACACACAGACACACACATAAGTTACCTGATCAAAGAGCTGCTTGCCTGTTGTATTGGGCTGGATGGCAAATTCCAACTCTGCATCCATTGTCGTTACTCTGACGTTGATCTACAGAAAATAAAGAAATATTTAAATCATACTGCAACAGTGTCATGCTATTCATATACTGTGATAGCCTGTAAGAAACAATGTATGGTAAGTAAATTCAATCATTTTAATGGTCAGAACAGGCAGATAAAAACCAAAAAAACTTGAATATGCAAAATCATCTCATCTTTTATGCAGTATAAAAGCATATTCAAGACAATATTTAACACTAGGCTTGATATGAATTCCCTGATTCATATCAGGGAATAAAATTCAAAATCAATTTAATGCTATAGCTGCAGTGACTACCACACACTCAAAGAGCACCAGGACACTCAGGTACTGAGCCGTATCTTCCAGTGGGCTTCCCAGAAAAAGTTCCTAGTCATATACATATCACATTAAGGTATTTACACTTGGCAATATAAAAAAAAAAACCAAGCAGCCTCCTGCTATGTTGTTTCAAAATTAGGAGGTTCAGTGGCCTTAAAGTATATATAAAGTTAGAGCTTGTGCACCTCAGGACAGACTAATAGAAGATTTTTTTTATCGATGGAAAAAGGAACTTCACATGATAGCTCCCCTTAACACTGATCTCATTCAATTCCCTTACTACAAGACTGAAAAATCCACCACTATTCAATGAACTTCTTCTGCTGAAAGAGGGGACCATATTCCAGATGACTCCTGACAATCACCGTTTTTATGTGTTCTGAACCAAACAGTCAAATATTTCAGGAGATATCTGGAAGCACAACAGTCTACTCTAATTTCTCTTCAACTGGTACATACAGAAGGGAACATTTTCATGAAAGAGAACAAAGTACTAAATGAAGAGCACTGTCTTCTCACTGCTAGAATGGTCCCCCATTCCTACTTCCAGGGGATGACATTTTATTTATCTTTAGTGAATGGGAATATAAAGTGGCAAAGGTCATATCTACTTTGCTATAAATGCAAAATCCAGAAGCATGAAACTTTTTTAAAGCACACAGAAATATTCTCATTTCCCTCTCTCTATTACAAAATACAAAACAGGAATAAATGAGGACTTGTATTACAGGTTCTTACACTACTTGGTCTATGCCTGTGTAAACCATTTCCACTCACTAATTCCCTAATTTTGCCACCAGGTGGAATACTTTGGGAAGCGAGTCTGAAAAAGTTTCAGCAAGACAGAACACAGAAGGCAGCTCTGAGGTCCAAAAAAAAAAAAAAAACAAAAAACCAAAACACAAAACCGGGTAGAAGGTTGCCCCCCTGCAACAGATTAAGCTTGTTCACTCCCTTCTTCAGTGTCCAGGTAAACAGCTTGGGGTATAAGCTGGATACACAAGACAAGAGTAGTGGGAGTCTGATGAACTGCAGGTTACAGACCTGCAAACAAGGAAGATAGTAGGGGGTTAACAAACTTTTTTGTGTGCAAATGCTGATAAAGAACAAGAGTTGAAGGCTTTGGAGTAAAAGATAGTAAACTTATCCTCAAAAAAAAAAAAAATTAGAGAGAGTGTATCAGGAAGAGGGAAAAGAGGTGTTTCCTGTATATTCTCTCATCCTGCCCATTTCAAGAGAGAAAAAAAGCCCCACTTATTCTCTAGCAGAACAACCCATTTTAACAGTTAGTTCTAATTCACTGTCAGCTGCACTGCCTTAAGTGTGGGGGGCTGCCCCTTGATCACAATATGCTAATTTTTTTAAGCAGTTTTTCAGCCTTAAGAAAAAAAAGAGGTCTGCTTTAGGGCAGCTACAAGTAAGTTACAAGGGATAAGGCTAAAATGTAACTTTATTAAATGCCAAAGCACTCTGTTATGTAACAGCAGCATTGCTAAAACAAGAAGCCTCACAGAAAGTCTACAAAGCACAGTAACTAATTGCAGCAGACCTTTTAGAGCTGCAGCAGAAACATCTTACATAAATACCCTTATACCAAATGTCATCTATTACAAATGCCAGAATCACTACCTGTAAGTCTATATCCCTCACAAGAGCTAATATACTCAAACAGTAGAACACAGAGGCAAACTCAGATGTCTGCAGATCCTGTTCGTTTCTGAACATTACTGCCTCAAATAAAAACAGAGTGCTCTAGGATTACACAGCTGCTACATCTGTGATAGAACCAAATACACATTAGGAGTATCTGATCACTTATATGCATTACAGCAACTGCTGAAGTCTTCAGCAATTTTCTTCTTCTTCGAACTTCTGGTTAACAGATCACCCAGCTGCTAATTAATAGTTATTTACAGTTCCAATAGAAGTCACAAATTAAATTATAGCAATATTAAAATGTCATCTTTTATGATATGAATTATTTTCAAACAGACCTACAAAGGTAACACTATACTTGACCATCTTCCTTCTGTAGACATTTGGGCTGCCTTAAATTTTTGGCATTCAAATACTAAGCTTTAACAATTGCTTCACAGCTTTAGTTATTTTGGGGCATGGAAAATACAAAGGTTACTTTTGGTAAAACCTGAGACTGTGCTCTCAGAAGGGCTACTTACCTAATCCAAACCTTGACCTAAACATCGTGCTCTCAACAAATTCAACCCTCTGGTGTCAGTCACATTGTGTGTAAAATAAAGCTTAAGCATCTGAAGTGGGAGCAGCCCTGGGGGAAGTTCCCACTTTATAACAAGGCAGAGAGAACACGGGCAGAGAAAAAAGGCCCTGTGAGCTCAGCAATGGACTGTCACTCATGTCACCTGCTGTTGGTATCCAGCTACTTTGAAGCAATGCTCCACATGTGACATGAGTGATGGGGAAATTATCTGAACCACAAATGACAAAGGTAGCCACTAATCTGAACATAATTACTCTGAACTAACCTTACCACATGAATACAGAAACAGGAAGGAGCTCTTGCAATGGTAACAACAGAAACTGTGAAGGTTTCCTGTAGCAAGCACTGGAAAGCTACCACTACTCCTACCACAAGACTCCTTTATGCCTCATTTTCAATATTGCTCTTACCAGAAGTACACATCTTCCTTCACACTTCAGAAACTATCTCAAAGCTCTGGATAAGACTTAGTCAATTACTTCAAACATTTTTTTTTTTTTCTTTTCAAGGTCTAAAAAGGGACTTGACACAAACTTTTCTTTGTTGTCACAATTTAACAATTTATGTCACTTATTACTGACCTAGAGATCTCTGTGCAAATATTAAATACTAAAACATCATAGTGGTCACATCTAGGAAATACTTAAAAATGCTGTTGTAGGCTTAGTAACTGGGTAACTTAAGACTTTGTGACTCCTCTGGCAAGGTCCACGTGGTGAGACATCTCCTCCTCCACAGATCAGGCAACATCATTCCTGAAATACCTGAACAGCAGCCCTGTGATGACAAAATTGACAATACAGCACTCCTAGTCCAGCCCCAGAAATCTCAGAGTTGCTGTAAAATGGTATAAAGGACACATTAAAGTTTAGCATAACATACAAAAAAGTCTGCTGGGCATTTTGGAAAACACTACTGCAAAGCTCTACTTTAGAGCATTGAATCTTTGTCTAGGCTACCAATACATACCTTGCAGCTTTTAAAGTGACTACTTAGTCTGACTCATTTGCCTATACCAAAGAATATAATCAGGTGGCCAGGGACCCAAACTTTCACTGTGAAAGGCTCAGGAAATATTTGGAAAAAAGAAATGCTAGAAAAAACATAGATTTCCCTTATTTCTGAAAAAAAATGTTTTTTCCCCACCACCTAGGTACATGTGCATACTTTTTAATCTATTTGTAATAAACTTTTCCCAAATCATGATGCTTTAAACCCTTGCATTGTGATAGATACCTTTTTCACCTTGGTACTAGAACTAGCAATCTGAGTTTCTCTCTATTTTACCAGACGTGCTTCATTATGATGAGAAACAGTCAAGGGAAGGAGAAGACATAAATACATTCATGTTGATTATTCTTTGCAAAGAGAACAACTGATGTTTTGTCAACAAATGTTGCCAATGGGTTATGAAGGCATTTGCTACAGCTCAAAAAATAATATTTACAAAAGATTTTTAGAAATCCAAAACAATCTAAAGCAATTTATCCATGAAAGAATGTATACAAACCAACCATAGAGTCAATTAACATACCTGGAACAATGAATATCCAGGTGCATGTATGAAACACATGCATTTCACAAGGAAATTACATTTTTGTTTTACACATTCTAACTTCAGTCTCCCCAATTTAATGGGACATTACACACTCACAACATTAACTTTTGGACCTCTCCTCAAATGTAGAGAGAATCCATAGAATATTTGCAAAAAACAAGTGTTAGCTTCATAGTCCATGACCTCCCATGACTTTACTCCAGCCATGGTTCACAGAAATTAGTTGTGGCACTTCAGCTTTCATCATTAAGCCCAAAACTAAGCAGGTACTAATATTTAATAAGAAGATAATTAAAAATTATATGAAAAAGGGTTCCAGAGGTTTTGCTGTGTTTTAAGAAATGCCGTATTAGTTGTACGTAAAAGCCACAGAAACCTGTTCATTTCTTAATTAAAAGAAATTTGCATATAGCAAACAAGTTTCTTCCACAGGTTTCTTCACACTAGTTCTGCCAATTACTGTATCAAGATTGCATATTAAATTATTTGTGTTAAGCAGTAGCAGCATATTGGTCCCACTGCTTTACACACTATACAAATATGCACAGCACATCACCACATTAATCTCAAAACAGACACAACAGGAGATGCCAGAGAAAAACTGAATAAGATAAAGTAAAAAATTAAGGATTGAACAGCATTAGGAACAGAAGGCTATAGAGTAGAAGCAGATAGATTTTGCTAATAGACAAACCAAAAGAAAGTCCTCGAAACTGACATCAGTTGTCTATTTATGCTGCAGAATTATATATTAAAACCATAATTTGGTTACTGCATTACACATCCCAAAGATTTTGCTGTAAACATCACTCTAACTCATACTATTCCAACTCAACCACCTTATAACACAACTTGATGTTGTAAATATTAATTTAAATTTTAAACATCCATATTTCTCCACAATCTGATATCTACTCATTCTTTATACACAAAATGTCAAAGTCCAAAAAAAGCAATCTTTTTAAATCTTGGTGACTCTGACATGTACCCATGTTACTACCCAGCACAACGCTTTCTCTTTCGTGCCTTGCAGTCTTGAACAAAAATGCTGCAAGATACCAGCAGAAATGGCTGACAAGTTTAACTCCTCTTTCACCCTTATAAATGCAACTAATATTTCAATCAATTAAACCTAATCTTCTTAGGCTATGAAATTATTAACAGTTATGTAACTAACATTGTCTAATTTTAGTTTCTATGTTTCTATTTTTGGTGAAGATCTGGGAAAATGGCATTTGGCTGAGAAACAACATAAAGCTGAAAAATATTTTGCATCCGCTCTTCTAGGAAAAAAGCACTGAAAATAAGATTCAACAAATACTCTATTTTTCAGTAAGCAAAGAATTAAGCACACTGAAAACAGCTATTAACAGCTCCAATTTTGATTACAGCAGCAAAAATCTAATTAAGCAAATAATCTCAATTTTTTATATGAATCACAACAGAAGCTACATGAAGCTTAGTTTTGTACTGCTAGGCAGAACTGAGAGTACTAAGTCTCAGGACAATTTTATTTTAACATTACAGGAGATATTGAGTGATCTGTCAGAAAGAATTGAAAGCCACTTTGTTATACGTACAGCCAAAGTGAGCAGACTTTTCTACTGAAGCAAACAAGAAAATACTTCATGAAAATACATGTTCAGTAACATGTATTTTCCAGACATGTATTACCTTAATATCTCAAGACAACATATAGTTGTCACTTTTACCCTTTCAAAACAGCCTTTTCACTCAAGCTATTTAACCTAGTAGCCTCTAAGACAGAGAATCCCAAACACTTAAGAACAATGACCTTTTACTACTATGTGTAAGAAGATCATTCACAGTGACATGAACCTTATTTCTGGTTGAGACTTCCAGGAAAAGTTAAGCATCTTTGCTTTAAAATGGTCTCCACTTACTTAATTTTGACTTGAATACTACATAACTTGAACACAAAAGAAAAAAAAAACAAAACTGAAAACAAAATCTAGTCCATTTACTGTTCAGTGATTTAGTTTATTGATTTTATTTACACAAATCTATAGCTTAATTATTCGATTACCACAGAATCATAGAATACCTCAAGCTGGAAAGGACCCATAAAGATCAAGTCCAACTCCTGGTATTTTGTTATACACAACCAAAAATTAATTCAAAACTTGTAGAGAGAACTTATTTATAGTTGTACTACATGGATTCACGTATTTACAAGATGAACAGGTTTTCTGAAAATTATCAGTTGGATCATTACAGCAGAATTTGGGAAAAATTAATGTAAACTTAAATAGGTCACAGAAATACAGACAGCAACAAATAACACTGTCAAAATTCTCACCAGTTCTGTTAACTCAGGTTTCATAGTTCAACACAACTAATGACCTAGTCATGGATAAGATTATCAAGTTAAAATATCTCAATTAGTAAAACTATGGCACAACAGTCTTATTACAACAGCTGTCAGAAATGAAGAAGAAGAGTTGAAGCATAAATAGTTCCAAGATTTGAAGTACATTTGGTTATTGCTGATTATCTTAAAAGAAAACTGACATGACCTACTGTCAATACCCAGGGCAAGAGAACTTCTGCAGTCCAATACTATCAAACTCCAGAAGAACAGCAAGACTCTTCAAAGGACAATGTAGGATTCAGTAAAAATAACCAATGACTAGGCTCTTACAGTCTCCAAAAAAGGAAAAAAGAAACAGGGGGCAAAGGGGGGATCTCAATCTCCAAAGCAATCTACTGTATAAATAGGGCAAAATCTGTGTTTTGATTATTATACAGAAAATTACTTTGGTGTATGTGCTGCTGCTTCTTTCAGCAATTACCAGTCATAATTACAGCAACCAGTAGTTTAGAGGAAGAAATCCATGTGGTATTTTTCATTAAGTATCAACTTTATTTACTTTTTAATGGCTCCTTCCACTTAGCTTTTTTCTAAGATCTCACATGCACTTAGACAGTCAGGAGATACACAAGAACATCCCAACATGAGAACTCTTTATATAAGGACTGTCACAAAAGGGGAAAAAAATTACCTCATCTTTGGCATGAGTTCAGCTTCTTTCCTAAGATCTGGTAGCTAATCTCCATTCCTAGGGTGGATTGTGAGCTCTTCCAACACCTCTGCAATCTCAGTTCTAAAAGTATTTCTTTACTTGTGAACAACCCTAAAATTGTATTTCCTATGATTTTCTTAGGTCCTTAAAACAGAGGGAACCCTGCCTGCCCAAACTGACTGGTTCCAATCACCAGAATTTAAAAAGAAGCAACCTCATGCAGGCCATGTTTTTTTCTACTCATCAATTCTGAGACTTCATTGCTCTGTAGCTGCACAGGGTTGGGGGCCTCAGGAACCACAACAGCTCCCAGTGACTTTCTGCCTTATTCTTGAAGTGAAGTTTTCCAGTTGAAAAGCTCCACCAAAAAGCACTACCCAATTCCCACAGCCAGGATTTTAAAATGTTAAAAAATAGTATGCTGCCAATTCCTTTTCCTGTCCTTAACAGTGCAGCTTTCTCTAAGATGGGTGCAGGATATAAACAACTACTTCCAGCTTTAAAAAGCATTAAGATATTGTGCCACTGGTCTACAAGGGGGGGGGAGAAATTATAGAAACAATGTGGTATGGCCAGTTGGTCAGCTACCAACAGCAAAGCTCAGAACAGAACTCTTAGCCCATGCTCATGCTATTCATTAAACAGCACCAGTCACAAGTACTGGGGTGTAATATGGACTGTTTACACTGGTAATTTCTGATTAGTAGCACAAACCATTTATACATTTATGTATAGGTATGTATATGTGTACACCCATGCACACAGACATATTTATTCATGGTAATAGATCTGCCCTGCTCCTAATCTACCACCTCAATGAAACATCAGTACAGAAAGGAAGCCTGAAGGTTAGTACATAAGCCAATTGGGCTGAATTGAAATAATCTCCACTGACAATTTGTTTGCCTTTCTGAATGCTTTGCTCACTGGATCCAATTGGAAGAGACAACTGGAAGTCA
Organism: Florisuga fusca; assembly: GCA_038090715.1. Lineage (NCBI taxonomy): Eukaryota > Metazoa > Chordata > Aves > Apodiformes > Trochilidae > Florisuga > Florisuga fusca. Next base: position 62,371,363 of record JAAWXA010000003.1, on the reverse strand, counting down.
TTTAACACATGGCAGATGAAATTCTAAACAGCAGAAAAATAAGCTACTGAAAAATTTTCTCCTTAAAGAATTAGAACTATTATTGATACAAAAGTTGGATTTTTCCCTCCCCCAGATAGAAAGTGGACACACCCTTATCCCAGCTGAAGTGAGATGAATACATGACCACAAACATGGCTTCTTTCCTCCCTTCTAGACTTATCTTTTAGGTTATAAACCTTAGTATGGTATAACTACCACCTAACTCAGTGCTGCTGCTGCCACAGACACTTCACCCGTGTTCCATCTTCCCCTGCCAAACCCTGCAGCAAATCCTTCCACTGATTCTTACAGATGTTGTGTTATCATATTTTTTAAGTGCTGTCCCCATCTTCGAGGGTGCTCCATGCAGCATGTTCCAAGCTTTCTTGATCTTTTCACATGTTGGTATCAACCTACACCAACCCCAGTTGTATGTTATTGGGTCTTATGAAATCTGAGAAGGGCAGAGGCAAAACAACTAGGGCTGTTGTAGGATCATAATTCTAAAATGTGAAAACCCTGTTAGATTTTAGATGATTAAGAAAACAGTTACTTACTGGTTTCGGCATTTTTCTTGTTTTCTTTTGTCTCTTGTCCACTGAAGTCTTCTATAAACTCTGTGACCCCCTCTGCCAAAAACAAAATTAAAAGGTTTGTTTTTAAATTAATCATAACAAAGTCCATGTACCTGACAGCAAATAGTACAAATTCCAAAGCAGGTAAACAAGTGCTCTACATGTACAAAATACACTTTTCAGTAGGTAACAAATAAAAAACAAGTAAGATAGCTAGCACCATAATTTGCAGATCTCCAAATAGTAACCTTCTTTCTAGTTTTTGTAGAATATAAATCCACTAATCCTAGAATACAGAGACAACAGTTCCCCAAGTACTATAAATTTATAAATTTTAATATCAGGCATCTGCTAGTATTAAAAACCCTAAGCATTACTTAGAGGAAAGTAAAATTTGTACAAAGAACTCCAAAGCTGCATTTAAGCTGGCAGCTCTAGTCATACTTGAAACGTGAAAACAACATCATTCTAAAGCAGCAAAACAGTATGTCATGTCTAGAAAACCCTCCACCTCTCTCAGTTAGGGAATGATATGGCAATTTTTTCCCAAATCAAGAGAAATGTAAGTATGCCATCACAGAAAAAAAGGAAGGAAATCTGCTCTGCCTAAAAAAGTGTTTTGTTTTTTTTTTTTAAATAAAAGGCTGTTAAGCTAGGTGACCATGGTAATGAATTGATTCAGTATTATGTTCTGTCCTAATACAGTCTTTATGCCTTGAAAAAATATGCTTGCTAAATTATGAGTAAATAGCATCCTGCCTCCTTCTCTATTCATTCTAAACCAGAAAGAATAAGCAGCTAGCCACTTTCTTGCACACTTTTAAAGGAATGACTTCTATAAATCAGTCTTGCTACTGGCCTGAAAAAAAGTGCCAAAAGTAGCACTGCCCTCAAGAATAATATTAACTGGAGTTACAATTATACTAAGAAAAAGTGATGTACTATTCAGAATAATCTGAGAATCCAGTATTGTAACTCTGTGATTCCATCAAATCAGTAAGATTTTCAGAAGTGCTTACAAAACCCCAACAATTTAAGGATAAATAGAAAACCAAAATATTTAGAGTCATTCATTTATAAAAGCACTTTTGGATAAATGATTTCTCATTCATAAAAATGCAGATAAGAAGCCTTGTTTCATAAAATTACAAAAGAAATTACTTTTTCTTGCTTTTTGCCAATAAAAAACTGCAGTAAAGAAATGTTTGCACAGCAACCAAAGGTGCACTAGAGCATTCCATTTTAATTTTTGTAATCTGCAGAGATATGTTTGAAAAGGGGGGCTGGAAAAAAAGAGAGAGAAAGTGAAAACAATTTAAGCAGCATCAATGTTCTCTGCTAAAGAAAAATGAATGTTAAGACTAAAGACTACAGAGAGATAATGCTACATGACTGACAACGCAGAAATGGAGCAAAATTTGTCTAATGAAAAAATGCAACATGAAAAAATGAAAACAGTAGCTTTAAGTTATATTAGACATAATTAATGCAGTAGAACTATGAAGACAAACTGTATTCGCCTAGCATAAAGACAATTCCATTCCAATAGATTATTTATTATTACTAAAAAAGATAAAATTCAAGAGAGCACTAAAAATTAAACAAGCTTGGTTCTAATATCTGCTAACAGTAAGCTGGATTTAGAGCTGTAGTAATCCCTGGGGTTCACACTTTTCACAGTAGAGGCTTGTTGCTTGCAAAACTGAAGGCAGATTGAAGCCCAAGAGTTAGGGTAAGTTAATTAACAATGCAAAAGCTAAATTAGATTCTCACCGACCATTTTATAAGTATGTCAACTCAACAGTACTCAAAGGAACAGAAAGTAGCACAACTATCTCTGTGCATATAGTTATATTATGACTGTACTTAAGTCTGGTCTCCAGGAGACAAATGAGAGTGCATGGCAAATGCTGGAGATCTGTGCTACCAACTGATTAATTTGAGGCCTCTCTAAGAGAGAGACCATGTCTATCACCTTCTAGAGACACTGTCAGTTCCTCATAAATTATACCACTTCAAATTCTTCCATAAATATGTACTAATTTTTTACCCAAATACTTCTTAAAATTACTATCAAGCAACCCCATATTACTTACTTGAAAACAGATTTTTAAAGCCTTAAGGTGATTTTTAAAATCGGAAACATGAATTCAAAGTTTCATAGGATAATTTTTTGTCACCAAATGACAATTGGTAGACATGCAATATAAATGAGTTTACAGAATCAACATTTATTGTTCACATCCAATAAAACGAAGCTACCACTAGAAGGAAGAATCCTCTTGTGCAAAACCCAATAAAAATTAAATATCGCTGTCAGTCCCACAGATCTCATAGATCTGATAAATTACCACAGCACACAAGTAACAGAAAAAATTCTATGCAAAACAAATAGCAGACAAGATTTTTTTTGTTAAAATATATGCTATAATATGTTCTACTAGAGTAAAAAACAAATTCTATCATTTAGTAAAGCAAAGAAAGAAACAGAATAAATTCAGAGCCAACTCTGCTGAATTTGTACTGTTTCAGATCATGAAGAACTTGTGTCATATTATAAGGAAAAAAAAAGAAATCAAACTGAACTGATGGGGTCTACAGCTTAAATTCAAGACTGTTGCCATTTTATATAAAATGCAAAAAACATCCTGTGCCTATATACTTTCATACTCAAAATGTTATGCGATTTCAAAATAGTATATTCACAAAAAAGCATTGCAAGTAAGTATTGTATGTGTATAAAAATAATCAAGAAGTTCACAGACAACAAAACTGTGCAAAAATTGAAATGAAATAAGCACTGAATAGAAAAATAACACCATATCTTTCCCAATTACTGGCACCAGTTAACATGAAAACAAAATAAATATAAGGAAAATATTTGGCCAAAAGAAACCAAGTATCACTGCCAGGCAAAATATTGCATATCTCCACTATTGTTACGGGAGTGGGAGTTCACTTCTGCTACTTATACATTTCCAATAAATTTATATTTAGTGGATGCAATCATATCAAGTTTTAATTTTTTTTCCTTTTATAAAGAATTAACTATTTATACTTACTTTTATCTTAACATTTATGTGAAATGGCATTGCAAACAGAGGAAAACAAAAACAACAAACAGCCAGCTGGGATCAGGAATGATATCCCTGTCACTTCCCATGTTCTGAAACCAGCTTGTGACCTACTAGACACCAAGGCTCATCACTTTGGTATTTCAATTCCCAAAGGTGCCCATCCAAGTCAGGATTAGCAGGGTTGTGACTTTGCAGCATTCCTACTGCTACGATACTCCAGCCCTCCAAACCTTCACAGCATATGCAGGATTCTGGACTCTGGACCAAAGCACCAAAATAACAGCAGGCTCCACATCACAAATGATAAAAAAAATCATGCAGTACTTCCAGAACTCTCTTGGAATGAAGAGCTATGATTTCTATCAATTTCACCACCAGGCAGTTAGGATTTTTAAATTCATGTTTCCAGTTATGCCACAGAAGCCAACAAATAAAGCAATTGTTGAAAGATGACAAAGAAAGCTTTCTTCAGAAAATGATGGTGCATAAAAATGCCTGATGCCAAAATTCTGTCAAATAATTTATGCAGCAGCTGTTTTCAAAAGAAACATTCATACACACAGCCATGGGTCTGAGGTCAGGTGAGGATGGGATAGGAGGCAGACAGCTTGAGCAGGATGCCTGGCCGGCAGAGAACCAACCCCCAAAGGGGGGGATCCCTCTCTGACAGCTTAGGACCTTCTCTCAGAAGCAGGCTCTTCAGCAGTGTGCCTCTTAAGCTCTAAGAGATTCATTATCTATTTTCCTATATAGAGGTGGCAGGGACCACAGAGTTTTAGCCACAGCAATAAGAATAACTCACTTATTTAAAATCAATATATTCTTTCTTTTCAGTCTCATGTGATTCCATTTTTTGTGATAGCTAACAGATTTAGATCTTTTGAGAGGCAGCAATAGGCAAGTTCAAGGCCACTGTAACTGACTAACTTTGGTCTCAGCTTCTTACAAAAAACACCTCTCTACTCCAAAGCAGCCTGCAAATGTCTGCAGGGCAATCATCTTTCACACTAACTGGTCCCTAATGACACACTTGCTGCAGTCCCACAAAGAAGTTCATTTGCCACACACTTCTCCATACATCTTTTTCAGGCAGACAGAGGTTTGCCTACACAGCTGTATGCAATGTAAGTAAACCAAAGCAGGAACCAAAACAATCTATCTCACAAAAGAAAAAAAAAAAAAAAAAAGAAAAAAAAGAAAAAAAAAAGAAAAAAAAAGAAAAAAAAAAAAAGCTGAATTATACAACTAACATATTGTAATTGAGATTTGATCAGTGCTAGATACCACACGCAGAGTATTACCAACTTTTTTTTTTTGAGTACTGTATCTTTACCTTCTTAAAACCACTGTTTCCCCCAATCCTCCCCTGCCATAAAATACTTAAGATAGGCTTGCAGTCCCTCTGAAAAATAACTGCAATATAACCAGTACAATTGTTATGCATTAAATGTCTTTATAGTTAAATGTATTTTAAGAGTGACGTGTTTCTTCCAAACTGGAGTTCCCAAGAACTTCAAAAATACAACGAAAACTTTGCAGCTGCCAACACAGAGTGAAACAAAAAGCTACACAGAGCACCCCAAAGAATATTTGTGAAATACTTGCAATTTTACCAGTTAATAAACTGGTATGATACAGATGCTGCACAGTTTATATATAGTTTATATTTATTAAGTTTAGTGACCTTACTTGAAATTTCAGTTTCAAAGTACCCATACCTGCCCCATCTGAAATAACTAATATTTTGAACAGTCCTGCAACGACAGGGAGGCCAATCTTTCCATGTAGATACATCGGATACACAAGCAAAACCAGAAATTTTTAACTATGACTGATGCAGGTACTCTCTTGTTTCAAGGTGAAACAAATGTCTCCCTAAAAATACAGTTAGCAAAAAACTGCAACATAAACAAAATTCTGGATATATCCCATTTCAAAACCAGACATATTTTCTGAATAACGCTGTCAAGTCTCGTAGAACTAATTCCATAAAATAACCATAAATATGAACTGGCCACTTGCTTCAGTCTCCATATACACTAGAGTTCTAAAAATGAAATGTTCTAGTGTAAGGTTTATTAACTTTTTTTTGAGGCCAGTGTAATATTTGGTTTTACTCGTACTACATAACTTGAAAGTTTCATTTCACAGAGTGATTTATAAATATCTAAAGATGAAATGAAATAAAAAGAATTTAAATCCAAAGCACAGCTAAGAATGCTCACAGATGCAGCCCTTCGATGTTGAAAGTAAGAGGTTTACCAAGGCCCCTTCAGCGCTGGAGTTAACTCACTGAACACACAAGATGCACAGAACACTGCTTTAATGGATCAGTATCTTTCAACAAACAGGACTTTCTTTTTGTATAAAGCTTTGTTTACATTTACAGACCTGAAAATCCTCCCTTTCCTCTACTCCCACAGACTCCTAATGCAAGACAAAGTGATAGGACAACTTTGATGTATTTAACTCATCAAATATTAAGAAGTAATACCTTAAACACTTCTCTCTTAACCTCTGCCAACAGAAGTACCCCCTCAAAAAAAGATGAGTAACATTCTTGAAGAAGAAAAGCAACAGACCTAGCCTGGCAGTGCCCAAAGTAACCTTCCTCACCAGGAATTCCTTCCAATAGCATAACATCTACAATTCTCCCTCTGCTAATTTTGAATCTTGTAAACAGATCCATATTCTTACTATCTTTATGGCTTTATTTTCCGTGAACCAACTTTTTTTTTTTTTTCCTGGAAGCTCTATTACCATCAAGCCCTGCAATGCTCTCCACTGCAATAGCAAGAACAGTCAGACCAGAATTCTCTTTGTCATCTCCATAAGTACTTTTACACCATTTTTTTCTGTCAGCATGCAAGGAAAATTCTCTGGACAGCTCCTGACATGTCACACCATGTCGTTTTCTGTGTGTTTTCTAAAGCTGTTTTTTGTACTTTTGTTCTCTAGTCTCCCAACCTGATGGAAGAGCTGTGTCATTTCAGCACAAAGCTTGGAAATATGCCACTGCCTTGCAATTGCTTTTTGCTGGGAGGTTGCTTATCTGGGAACATTGCAACGACTTGCAGTTTATTTTTCCCACAGCCTCTCTTATGCTAGATCAATAGATCAATAGAGGCAAGTCTTACAATTCAATAGTTACTACTTGTCTCTTGCCTTTAACGATCACAAAACTACCTCATCACAGAAGCCATAACGTTACTGTATACTAACTCCACATCTTCCCTCCCAACACACGTTGCCCAGGAGCATTGTGCCAAGACACTATTTAAGAGCTGACAGCAACAATGGTATTTCTGTGGTTTTCTGAATATGTGAAATGCAGGCAGAGATGCAGCCTCAAAGCGTTTCTGTGACATAAACACAATGACAAGCATCTCTGATGAAAACAAAACAGTAAGGTGCAGGGGCACGTCTAAAGCCTGACACAAACCAGCCACAAAGACAGAACTAATTAAAACTCAGAACTGCAACTCCCATGTAACTCAATTTAAAAAAAAAAAAATCTTTTCAAAAGCCTGTACCAGAAAGAGAAACATGAAATACTTGTCTAGGGTGTTACATAGACTGGAAAAGACAGCATAATAGCACCTTACAAATGATGCGATTAGTTGTGTTGGCATGAAGTCCAAAGAGGTGGGGGTTTTTTCCACGTCTGAATTAAGAAAACTGACAAAAGATAAGTGAATTCCACAAAGTTGAAACTAAAACCCCTTATCTGCGCCAGACTTTAAGCAGCAAGGTTAATTACCAATGCCCACGACTTGTACCAAACATTAATCCATTCAAAAAAAACAATGCACAAAAGCTCATTCTGGGCCGCTGTACCCATTACGTCGGTCAGTATTTAAGGACTGCAAAAATGTGCATTTGTTGAAAACAATAGACAGCAACAGATGCTTCGCAGCACTTGTTTATGAAGTAATTCCTTATTCTTCTTCCACACCGACACAGTCAGCTGGCCAACCCGACTGCCACATGTCTACGGTAACCTCCAGAGCCACGGCGCTCGGGGACATGAATAATGCAGAGGGGGCTGCGCGGCACGGGCACGACGAGGCCGCGCTCCCGGGGCTTCCCCAACAAAGCGCCTTCCTTCCCGCCCGCCCGCCCGCCGCCCCCTCAGCGCCGGCGGAGTCGGGGAGNCGCGAAGCCGCTGCTCATAGAGCCGGCGCCAGCGGAGAGGTGCGGGGGTGGGTTGTGGGCGCGCAGGGAGTCGAGCACGGCTGCTGGGTAGTGGTGGTTCCGTGGATATGCGGGAGCGGCTGCCGGGGCTCTCGTTGAGGGACGCGGAGTGTGGAGAGCCGGGGATCCCGTGGTGGGATAGCGAGAGCTGGAGCTCCTGTGAGGGGATGGTGGCGAGCACCCACCGTGCTAAGGAGGTATCCGGAGCACGGCCGTCCCGAAGCCCCCCAGAGCCGGCACCGTGCTGCGGCCCCTCTATTCGGAGCTTTACAGCGTCCTGAGCCGGTGCTCGGAGACGCGAGTGCGCCGTAGGAGTCACCCGAACCCAGCTCTGCCCGCCCGTGTTTGCCCGTAAAATCTGCTCGGCGGTGAAACGGTCCGGACACAAACCTCAAAAAACTCTTTGCTCACATAGGTGAGGAGATGAGGAGACGGAGCTGCTGTCCCGTTAGCACAGCTGGGCAAAGGCGGAACGCCTGGGCCAGGGAGGGAGCGCTGGCGGCGTGGGTGTGTCACATTCAAACTCCGCGGGGAAATAACGCGCCCTCCTTTGCGGGTGGGGAGGAGGAGGAGGAGGAGGAGGAGGCAGGGAGGGTGCTGCGGGACGCCGTGCGGCTGCGATAGGCGCGGCGGGAGTGCGGGTGTGCCGGCAGATAGGGTGGCACGGAGCTGGCGGTGCCACCGGCCCTGGGCAGGAGCGGGTTGCGGGGGGGTGGGACGGCTCCCCCTGCGATGGCCCTTGGGGAAAGGGAAACCTTCCGAGAAAGAGCGCGGAATGCAGTCTGAGTCCAGACCTCCGCCCCGGTTCCCTTCCATCTCATCGGAGTGAGGGGACGCTCGCTCCTTTTCCAACACTAAGGTGGGGGGAAGAGTCATACTGAGGAATGGAATCACACCTTTTTTTTTTTCGCTTACACACATTTTCATTTTTTCGTGCACAATCCCAATGCGGATAAAGAAGAAAACAGGAGTACGGAAAACCCTTCTGAAAGACAGAGAGACTGAGGCAGTTCCAGGCTCTTCTATGTTTTTGCAATTTTTTTTTGAAAGAAAGTGAAGGTGTTCCCTAAGCTCAGTGGCAACTCAGCCGGGGAGGCCAAACGGCAAAGCTCAGTGCAAAGAGAGCCACTTGAGCTACCAACTCTGAGTCATGCAGATGCTATTAATACATCTCGCCCTCTGGCTGTCTGATAAAGAAAGAAAGGCTGGAGGAAGGACTAAGAGGAATTTTCAATTAAAGGTGCTTCAAAAAAGAATAATAAGAACATTTTAGGATGAATTGGAGGTGGGGAGAAGAGGAGAGCAGCCTGGCAAGCCACAAGGAGTAATCTTCCTGAAAATCTGTGGGAGCTTTACTGACTAAACTTTTTAAAATTCATTTGGGCAACATTTAAAGAACATTCTCATAAACTAGATGAGTACAGAATACAAACTATGATGAAAATAAATTGAATTATATAAGCCTGAGTTTAATTGCTTCTTCTACTCTTTAAAGAGTTTAATCCATAATGATCCAATGCATTTTTTTGTATATTTCACCTAGGCATTTCTCTCTCTGTCATCCCACAGAAACTGGATGTCTCAGTCTATTAAAGGTATGTTCAATTTCCTCCCATGGTCTAAAATTTCAACTCCAGCTTTTCTTATGCCATTTTGCTCCAGGGAAGAAATGACAGTGGCTAAATCCTTCTTCTCTCTGTTGTTCTCTATTGTGAAGAACATCCTGGCTTGAAACAGAATATTTTGCAGAACATTTAACTTCTGAAGTGTCTTGCAGTCTCTGCAGATACACAGTTCCTGTGACCAGCTGCCAATATTGTGCAACATATCTTCCCTCTTCAGATGGCCTTTCCTGCAGGTCAGAGGAAGATCCAAGGGGAATGGGGAAAAAAAACCAACCAACCAACCACCAAAAAAAACCCAAAACAAAACCAAAAACACCCAAAAAAACCATAAAAAACCAACCCCAAATCAAGACCAAACCCCCCACCATCACAAACCTATTTCATTCAGTCACCTAAAGAAATTGTCTATGATTCAGTGCAGTGCACAGATAAAATGTGTTAACTTTAGCTGACTGACTTAGAGACTCGATTTTCTTCCCAAACAGTCCATTGTGAACTAACTCAAATACAGAATTACTGCACTAGGGCATGGTTTCTTTACTACTGTTGGTAGCATGTGGAAGAAAGTTTTTTTCAATTTGTGCATTATCACCATAGGATAGGCTTTATCTTTTATCCTGTTACATGAAGAATATTATTGCTCAAAAATGTTAAAGTAAATAATAGGCTTATCTTCTTTGTCAACAGTATGATGTGGTTTTCTTCTCACCTTGCTTCCTTAACAAAGTGTAAAATGGCAGTTTGTCTGATAAAACCAGGCAGTAAAAACAGAAGTGTAGTTAGAGATCTTATTCTTTTTAGCCATGAAACTGAAACTACAGAAAGAACTACAGGCAATAAAGAGAGCTTTCAGATACCCATATCAACTTAAATTACACAGTTTTTTAAGAGGTAGGTTATAAAGATAATGATAAGAATGCTGTAAATGCAAGATATAAACGTTTATCTTTCAGCAGTAGTGCCAAAATACAATTCTTCATTGAAAAACAGATTTTTAACTTTCATTGTCTTATCTGAAGAATCATCCTGGAGTCACTTTTAAAAGGGAAGTTTTCTGGGCCAATGTTTCTCTTCTTGTTAAGTGCACCTGCAGAGGTGTAAATCATTAGTCAGTGAAGACCCAATTGTGTGAGACTGTATTTTATTAAAGCTGAACATACTGTCTGAGGAGCATTTAATGGAAAAGACATTTTGGAAAGGAGAACTAGGAAATAAAAAAAAAATCACTTTTAGGAATTCATGCATTTCTTGGCATCTTAAATGGTATGTAACACACCTTTAATTTATCCTTTAATTCAATTAAAATTTATGCCATCAGCCCGGATAGATGGGTAGTTCTGCCCTTACCCTGGTGCTAACATGAAAAGCTGGATTTGGTCGACAGTCCTGGAAGCCAGCCACTCTGTCTGGGAATATTTATGCATATGACTCAACACACACGTACTCATCTATTAATATGTTTACAGAAGCAGACCTTACATCGTCTAAAATTATTGCAGGGTAATTCTGCTATTACTAATTGTATGGTTTAAAACCAAATTGTTTATTCTTTTGTTAGTATTTAAATAACAATAATAGGTTATGTTACCTTCATGGACATGAATCGTATTTCTTTTTCCAACAAGTGTATTAGATTGCTTTTTGAATTCTTTGCTAGAAACAAATGGAAATGAAAGAATTTTGTGGTCTTTAGGTGAATCCAATTCACAGATATTTAAAATATTTGGGGAAGTTTAAATAGAAGTCTGAAGAAATAGTTTTTATATCAATTTTTAAATTTGCCTGTCATTAAAATTAAATGTATCTCATTCCAAAGTATTCCAAGTATTTTTTGTGCATTATTAAAATACCAGATTGCAATAAAAATATAAGGGTTCCAGTACCAACACTGAGCATTCCAGATTTCCTTGTGTCTAAGTCTCAGCTTCAATCAAACTTAGAAGGCAAAATATGGTATGACTCTGGAGGGATTAATCCTTTTCCTTTCTGAAACACCATAGCTGTGTGAAGCTCACTTAACTGTCCTTCAGTGCCATGATCCTGCAATTCACAGCACCTCCACAAGTCTCGGCCTCAAGAAAAATGTCACGGAGTCCAAGTCTAGGACTCTCCAGCTGGATATTCCCTCCCACAAGTGTTGTGATGAGCCAGGACAGCCTCAAAATGCAAAAAACTCTATGGAAGTGGGCTTCTCTCTCCTGTTCAGGGACATGCAGGAAGCAAAAAGGATAAACCAGCACCCAAAACCCCAATGAAAAAATGTGAAAATCAGCAGTCAGGATAATCTGCTCATGAATTGCTGTGCTGGCAGCTGGGTTGATGCTAGGCCATTCTACCTTTTGTTTTAATAACCTAGCTGAAGAGGCTTAGCTTCTAACATAGGCATTGAAACCCAGCGACCCAGCAGACACCTTTACTGTCAAAATCCTGTAAGGTTGTTTGCAAAAGCTTCCTTCTGCTGCCCAATATTCACCTGCTAGTGAAAAAACTAAGGAGCAGACTGCTTCCCTTGGTGACTGCACCCACCAGAAGCAGACACTGCACTGGTTAAGGCCTGGGTGAATGAAAAGCCAAATCCTTCACCACTGATGGTCTCACACATGATGACGCCTTCCAATGAGTTGGTTTCACTTTTCTCTTAGGTATTTAGTCTCTGGTCCTGCAGAAAAGATATCCCAGTGGTGTCAGTCTATCTCAGGGCTGATTTTAATACCTTTTCTGCTCAAGACTGGAAGTAGTAAAATCACTTGTAGGAGAGTGTATATTGAAGTGTCAAATATGCATCTTAACAATTCATTCTAAGTGAATCAGTATTTGCATCTCTGTAGTCATTTTCTAATTCAATTTTTGCACGCAAAATATGTCTTACACAATCCTTATGTTCCATCTATTATTTCAACTGCCATTGTAATTTTTTATGATGTGTTTGTGCGATTGTTGGTAGTTGCTCGAGGGACAAGTTAACAAATTAGGCTGGTTTGCAATTAAGGTTGGGGCAAGCTGTCTGATTTCCTTTATCCCAGATGGGACATATCTGCTCATGTCACTGCTCTAGTCTGATGTCACCCAAACATGCCTTCACTGAGACATAAGGTTGTCATCAAACAGCTGACACTTTAGCTGCAGATCCTGCTTCTGGCCACTTTATGTTTTTATCTCATTCATAGTTATAATTATTATGACAAGTACAAGTTGTTTCACAGTGACAGCATTTTTTTTTTTAGTGACTGTTTATTTTAGTTATAATGTGGCTGTATAACGGGGTCATGGCTGTGGCACTGGCAATACAAGTTATTGAAAATCATGGCAGTATTCACTTTAGCAAAGTGATGTCAAGTATTGATAATGAAATAAAATAGGAGGTAAGATCCTATTTTAGGAGATAAAGGCCACATCCAGGCAACAGCTTGTTAAATTAAACTAATTCTGTGTCTGAAAAAAAAAGTAGGAATATGGTTATCAAGGAATTGGATACAAGTGTTTGAAAGCTTGAAAAATAATACAACTGTCAGACAGAGCAAATGCTTTAGAGTTTTTGTTTTGTTTTGTTTTATTTGGGGCTTTTTTGTTGGATTTACATTTTTGTTTTGCTTTGGGGTTTTTGTGAATTTTTTTGCCCCTATGGCACATGTACACTGTTCTGAGATACAGCCATAAAACTTTGTGAATAACAAAATCATACTGCATTTACTTGGTTCTTTTTTAGCAAGCAGAAATAAGAAAGGCTGTGGAAGGGGAGTTGAAACTTTCAGGTACAATAAATTCTCAAGATTTTTTGTTGTCTCCTTGTTCTTCCAAAATGGATATGTCAAAACCTCAAAATAGAAGTCCTCCTTTCCCCCCAGCTCTAGCTGAATAGAGTGGCTAAGACTCTTCTTTAAGATCAGAATTTTCTGGAATATTTATAGATATTTAGGAAGAAAAAAAAAATATTGAAGCAGATTGTTCAGTTTTGTGTTTTCCAGATATGGGAGCTTTTTGAGAGCATGCCAGTAGCATCACAAAGATGAAATAATGCCTACAGAACCAAAGGAAACACTCGATCACCTCTTCAAAGAGGTTATTCCACAGCAGTCGAAATCTTTTTAGTTAGAATCAAACAGATGGCATTTTTTTGTCCAAATTCTTTTCAGCTAAACCCTGCATAGCCTTTAATCAAGAAACTCTGCTGAAAAAAAAAAAAAGTTTAAAAAGAGTAAAAAAAAAATTTAAAAGTCCCAGTTTGAGCATTATGTAAAGAAGTAGAAGCTGAATACAATCTCTCTCTTATTTTAAATGTTATGCCTCCAGTGGTTTATTTCAGTGTTACTCTGCTAGTAGTGAGGACAAGTCATAAATCTGCAGACATTCTGGGCTTCTGAAGGAGTCCATGAACAAAAAGTCTGAGCTGATACTAGTAAAAAATATGTGTCATTAAAACCAGTTACAGCTCAACTGCTGAAGTGGAATACACCCACAGTCATTTTTTTTCACCTCAGAAGCATAGCAAATGAGGAATGTACCAAGACACCTCATTTGCAGAACTAGATTAATCTCAAGACTTTATCATCAGTGCACCTACAAAGATGCAATTTTGAGTCTGGAAGGTAATTTAGCCTTGACAAGGCACCTGTTCTTTCAGCACTCACTGCGTTGCAATCTACCTTTGTCTGAACAAATCACCCATCATTAAAGTTTAGCAAAGAGAAACAGATGGCAAGAAGGGAGAAAGGCAAGGTAATTCTAGGGTGCTCAGAACCTCAGTGTGATTTTTCTCCAAGTATATTTTTAAAGACTCCTTTTTCATTTCACTATGTATGAAGAATGTCTGAAAGCATTAAGAGTGTTTATTTGCTTTTAGAAAAAAATATTAAAAGACCCAGTCTTTGGCTATCTTTGAGGATACCTCAAAGGCAGCTGAAGAACCAGGTGGGCAAAAATATTACAAGAGTAACTGTGGAACAATTCCAATAATTGCTAAAAATTACCCAGACTGCATTTGTACTTTTTAAGTAAAAGGCACAGCATTTGGAGCCAGTGGAATGTGGCCAGTGTACCGTGACTACCATAGATGTTGGCATTATCAGGGGTACTCAGTGTCCTAACTCCAAGAGAGATTGCATGGAGGGTGGAGCAGAGTGGAGGCACCGTGGCCACGCTCTGTGGCAACAATACCCACTAACTGCACTTCTGATACCCTGGGCCAAGAACCTGCCACCCCTTGACAAATGCTGTTCCCCGAGTGTACTTTTGCTCGTTATAATATCATTTTAATATAAAAACCACACCTCCATTCCTAAAGTTACCCAGCTCCAAGGTGTGCACGGAGGCTGTGCACTGAGTTTTCCGCAGCCCATACCTATAAATACAAAGTGAGGGAACTTTGCACCAACCACAGTAAAGATGTGCTTGACTAGAGTCACTTAAGCTCCACCTGTCAGGTAAAATAGCATAAAAATAGTTAGCAAGGGGATGGATGCTACGGAAGACACCATTGCATGGACACTCCTGACATCTGGGACCATGTCTCTGTTAGTATAAATCTCTACACCCACATTTTTTGGCCAGGTTGGACCCCTCCAGGAAATCTCCATGGAGTACTCATAGCCTAAGTGTTTTGCACATTCTTCTCTTTCAGGCAGGAGTCTGTCACTGGCAATCCAAAAGAACTTGTATACTGTTGCTTTACCAAATCACACTATTCATTAACCTCGTGGAACCTCATTTAGCATAACCAAATTCCAGCACATTTCCACAATAATTTCTTTACTAGTGTGGTGTTAGTAATGCAACCAGACCCTCATTTTCCAGGCTAGTATTGGCCACCACTCAGAATCTAAGCCCAGCTGCCCCCATCTTCTCTAATATCTGAGGGTCAGCTGGAATGCAAGGGGGCTTATTTTCTGCCAAATTTATTTACTCACTTTAATGCAACAGGAAAGTGGCATCACAGACAGGACTGCAAAAATATAAATGTGCTCCTTTCCAGGCTGGAAAGGAAAGTGGGTCTAGAAATTTTGGAAGGTTGAAGATAAAGTGGTAAAATGTATTGAGCGATGTCAAACTATCCAGAAGGGTATGCTGAAAAAAGGAAGAGGTTTCATGTGTGCAGTTTTAGGAGCCTGTTTATCTTGTGCTCAACAAGAAGATACAGAAGCTAATGAAGCCTCTGCTCCCACACTGGTTTCCAGTGTAGAGTATATGACACTGAAGTGGAAAAATGAAGTGCTAAAATCCTTGTTGACTTTTGAGAGGAAGGCAAGGGAAAAATCAGGAATCCA
The DNA here is from genome assembly GCA_038090715.1 of Florisuga fusca. Taxonomy (NCBI): domain Eukaryota; kingdom Metazoa; phylum Chordata; class Aves; order Apodiformes; family Trochilidae; genus Florisuga; species Florisuga fusca. The sequence goes on along the minus strand of JAAWXA010000003.1, from coordinate 62,355,611 downwards.
AGCTGAGAAACATAGCTGAAAACAATAGCTTATGAAGCAAAAATTGTGGCCTTTATCAATTGTTACACAAGGTATTAAATCTGTTTGACAAATTGAAGCCCTCTGCTCCAGTTAAGAAAATTTGCAAGTTAATGTGTGACACTGAGTCCTCAGATGACCCCATTTGGCATAACTTTGATGATAGTGATGATGAAGAGGTGGAGACCCCCGTGACTTTGAATCTCAATTGGTTTCTTTATGACCTTTAATTAAAACTGAAACCACTGTTGATGACAGTTACGAGATCCACACTACTTGTCCATACGATCCTGTGGTCACCAGCAGAATTAATTAAAATCCAAGAAAAATTCTCAAGGAGAACTGGGAAAACAGAAGTGCAATGTGTGTGGCAAGTCTCTCTTGACAGGGGAGACCAAATTACGTTAAATGAGGATGAAGCAAGAGGATATGGGGGACCTGGAGTATTTTTAAACCACCACTCCTGGGAAGCATAGCTATTCCTTAACTGCATGGGCTGCATGTTGGACAGGCAGCATAGACCCCCCTAAAGAAGGGAGAGCTGATAGAAAATAAAGTTACAGGCTACTCTGATCTAGATGCAGCAGTATAAAAAGCAGCCTGTATTCAAGGAATATGTGAAAGAAAAGAATTAAGAAAAACACCAATGATAACTCCCATTGATACAGTTCAATTAAAACCTCTTATATGATGTGTCCCCAGTTGCCTTTAGACTTTTATAGCAAATTATCTAGATTGCATTAAAAGCTGTTTGGAATAATGTTGGTCCCAACCACAGGGGTCAAGGACAAAATGTTACTATACCCAGCTGGGGTGAATTTGGACAAGAACTAGATCAGTACAGATACCAAATGGTTTGGATTGGTTTATCTGGAGGAAAATCCTTAAATTATACCCAGGGAGTTTGCAAAGTCTACATCCTGAAAACTAAATTTGAAGGAAAATTCAATCCCGATAGACAACAGGGTGAATTGTGGCATAAAGCTCTATGTTCAAATGTATCCTGACAACTTTTGCGTGGTGTCTCTGTAGAGGATATTGACATTTTGCTACAAATACTGGACAAAAAGAAAGAAACAGCTAGGAAAAATCAATTGGCTCAACAGCCTCCAACCCTTAGTGAAAGTAAACCTTCAGCACCAGAACTTAACCTTGCTGATAGGGCAGAATCTCAGCAAAAAACTTGTGTCCCCAGGGAGTGCAGTGAGCCACCCTGCCTGGTGGATGTTAGCAGTGAAATATGATTAAATTGAAATGGGAATTTAGTTTGGCTTAGTCCCCTTAAGGGTCTAAATTCTGCTAATAATTTTCTATTACTCTTCATTCATGAAGTTCAGTAGTGATAGAGATTGATAGGACAACATGTAAGGACAGATTTGATGAAGTTGAAATTATAAATTAGATAAGTGAAACTAGATGGACTGAGGTTTTCTGTGCCTGGAAACAGAACCCTATAACTGGCTGACTTGGTGTAGCTGTAACTCTTCCCTGGGGCTAAAGGAAACCTGAGAGCTCTGACTGGTGTAGATCCCTGATGACCAAGAAGCTAGGAGATTTCTCAGTCAATCCTTCCCAGCTGAGGACACCTCATTTGTCTTTTTCTTCTTTCATGATGGCTATTTACATGAAATTTGTAAAATGTTAATTTCTTCCAAGCTCTACACTTGTTGGTTGAATTTGGATAACATGTTTTAAAGTTATCAAGTAAAGTTGCAGAGCAACCTCGTTTGATGACAAAAGCCAGGCTAAAAAGTTATAAATCTGAGATCGGCTATGAAGGCAGAAGTACCAGTCCAAGTCATTTATCTTGTTAAATAATGAGCATTTTTTACCTATATCCCAAATTAACGTTCAGACTAGACTGTAGATTACACATTTAAGTTGGCATTAAATGCTACTTGCAATTTGCATTGAAAACAGCAGGTTTAATTACTATTTTTTCCATCTGAAAGTTCAAAATTTTGTTACATCCTGGAGCTGATGAATTCTGGGAGTAGTTTGAACATCTGCTTGCTGCATTCATCTGTATAGTTCATCTATAGTTCAGATATTCATCTATAGCTCAAATTTTCCTTTCTAGAATTTAAGTAGATGAGATTAAGCATTCCTCTTGCTAATATCTCTGGTTTGGTTGTTTCTTTGTTTCTTTTAAACTAAATATGTTTCTTTCTCCCTCTTAACAGATCAAAAGGAGAGCTGGTTACTCCCCTCATTACTCATCATCTTCTATATAGAGTTCCTGAGGCTTTGCATGAAAATGGAGATTTGATAGGTTGAAGATCTGCCCTTTTTTGCTTTACATAACTTCCTATAGTTTAAATACAGTGGAGAATTTTTTCCTCATTGCAAATTCCATGGTGACACTTCAGGATGCAGCAGCCTAAACTGGGGCAGGTGGTCAATCCATTGCACTTGATACTAAGTACCAGTGAGTAACATACTCCCTAAGGAGGTAAGTGGCTGTCACATGCACCAAGAAATCAGAGGGAAACTAAATTATAACTAGTGTCCTTTAGGGAAAATGTAGTTACTGTCCCATTACCCTTTCTTCATTTTCCTCCTGTCTAAGTTCTGTTTTATTAAGCTGTTTGTAAATGGGAAGTACAGTACTATTTAGGTCACATTTTAGTAAATATTCCCTAGAAACTCTGGGTCAAGATCTGCCAAAAGGCTTGCAAATGTAAAAATATAAAAGAATAAGCTTTAATTTTCTTAGTCTTGTAGTGTAAGAGGAGGCAGACTCTGTAGTTGACAACTTGTATATTTGCAACCGAGTGTGCTCTTTTCATCAAAGAACAAAATAGACTGTGAAACTCACTGCTCCAGGATGTTTTTGCAGTCAAAACACACAGCGAGAGTCTAAGAGAGAGGGCAATATTCTCTTGTCCTGAATTAGTGTATTTCTGGATATTCTTGTTATTTACGTAAGAGGTATTAATAAAAAAAAAACCACAGATGGAAACACAAAGTTTAAACAAGTGAGTGATTAGGATGAAGTTTCCATCATCCGAGTTCTGTTGAAAATATGTTTGGGTTTGTTTTCATTTTGCTTCTTCTCAGAAGCACTGGGAGTTGACAACAGTTCGAGACACACAACTGGGCTCAATGAACATAATGCAGTATGGCAGGTTATATGCTCCAAGGAGCTCAATATTTTCTTAGGAAAAAACCTAGGTTTAGCCCACAGGGAAAGCATGTCTGTAATCAAACTACACACGCCTTGAGGAAAAAAAGGAGAAGGAATCTCTAAAGTTTAATTCTGTAAAGCATAGTTTCAGACTGCTGAAGAGCAAGTAATTGCTCCAAACTCCCTCTTTCTGAAAGGTCAGTTTTTATCTTCCTTTAGGAGAATGTAAGAAATACACATTATAGAGCTCAGAAAATCCTTCATTTCTGTTGAAAGTCAGTTCTAGGCAACTCAGGTATTTGGGAAATTCTCTTATGCAAAGACCTTTTTCAGGTGTTACTGTAAAACTGCTGGAGCTCAGAAAACCTTGTCTGCAAATGCAACAGACCATGGAAATGCTGAGTTAGATACCTGTTTATAGTTCTGCTTAGCAAGTAAAATTTCAAACTTTAAATACCAATGCCAAGTATTAAGATCTTCAAAAGCACTACCATTCCCCATGGAAGGATCTGTCACAGTTGCACACAAGATTGTTTAAGGGTAATTGTATTTGCAAAGGCTTGGTTTGCTATTCATTCTCCCACATACACAAAATCTGATAGCAGCAGTCCTGCTATACAGCTCTGTGTGAAGCAGAGAACACAGATCTTACTAATTTTTCAATAGTAACATAGTCATACTATTAATGGTAGCAGAGCAGATTACATTTTTGCTTACGTGTCTTTTTCATCAGCATCACATCCTGGAAAATACAGCCAGGGAGGCTGTATTGTTAAAGGTGTTTTTACAAGCAAAATGAAGATATGCCCAAAGTCTGCATGGGGGCTTTCAATGCAGATAATGTGAATAATGCCAGCAGCTGCATTGTCACCTGCACTGAAATGTCAGCATGTTCTGTGTTCACTTCTTCACCTTGCTACACGAGAACTGCTGCTGAAATTTCTGCAATTTCTTCCTCAAGACTAGAGCCTTCAGAGCAATGCAATATAGAAGGTTCACGTCTTCTTCAAGATATTAGTCTAGCCAGATGTCATTTGCTTCTCATCACGTTTTCAAAATCCCTGGAACAGATTTTTAATGGCTAACATTTTTCTTCATCAGTTTAAGATAACAAACCTGCTAATCTGTATTTTAATATATGCAGAAATCAGTTACAAAAATATTTGTGCAGTACCTAGCATAACCATGACATGCTGTTTCAGTAAGTTAAAATACAGAGTAAAGTTAGTTTCACAAGACCAGTGCTTCTCATTAGTAGTCCTGATAATTTTAGCCAGAGAACTGCTCACATGCATTTTGGTTTGCTGAACTGGCAATCTACATTTTTTCAGATTCAGTGAAATCTAAACCACTGGGCTGGTGTTTTTCCTACACAGTAGGAAAAGCCACTCACAGATCTGTGGGATAAGCAGAAAGATAAACAATTTAGAAAATCAAGTAAAGATGGATTACAAGATACTCTTTGTCCTAAATTAAGCCTAGACCATTAGACTTCTTTACACAAGATGTCAGAGCTCTAGCAAAAAAAACCAGAAAGAGAACACAGGATTTCCCCTAGCTTTTTTCCCTTGTACAGCACTGGAAGATACACTTGAGACTTTGCTACTACGGATGGATTAATTATGGATTCATATTTGACCTGAGTGAGTGTACCTCAGCTGCCCTTTGAGGGATGCTCTATACTCTTCCTCTAGAACAGATGCATTCTGTCAGGCATAGACCCAGCTGTGCAGCATCAGGCCACCTGCTAGAGCACAGGGATCTGGGAACACTCAAGCACACCTCAGTCTGTCCCACTGTAACTATGGATCCATTCTGGACCCTGAGCTGCATCACTATGGAGAGAGGCTGCCCATGGGCTGCCTGTGAGCATTCTGCAGGTGTCACAGTGGCTGCTTGAAAGGCTGACATCTTCATGAGGGACAGGCCCTCCTTGTCACAGGTTGGGCTCCAGTGTATAGAGGGATGTTGTTATAACTGATAACTTCTGTTGTACTTCTCTTGAAATATAATACACTCTAATAAAATCATGGAACTCTGTGAACTTTTGTTTGAATCAAAGTATATTTTTCTACAATAAAATTTGAGTGGTTTGTAATAATACACATGTAAAAATCCAAGTATTTTTGCTTTAGCTTTTGTGTGATTACATTTTGGTTTGTCATGAAGCAAAAACAGTCTTTTGAATAAGACTGTTCACAAGTTTGCAGTGCCATGGACTTCAGTCTTCCATACATACCCTCTAAACTATTAACCCAGAATGGGTAGATAGAAGAAAAAAGTCTAATTAATTTGATGTTCCAGCTTACAAATTACAAAGACACAAGCAGGTCTGCAATGACTGCAACAGTGCAGGCTTAGGAAACAGCCCCCACACACCCATGCTCCCTCAGCATACAAATAGTAATTTCTGGGAAAGCATTTTGTTCTCCATTATATAACTGAAGAGTTCAAGTTTCTTCCACCTTTGTAAGACATCAGTATACAGATAAAAGCTGTTAAATGCAACAAACAACAGTCCTGAAATTGCAGGCAAATCAGTGAGACCAGGCTGTTACAAGGAAAGATTAAAAGACATTTGAGGTTACTAAAGAAGTATCATGCATCATTAAATACATGGAGCATAACACTGGAGCCAGACGTTCAATTATTTGTCTTTGCACAGCCCTCTGCATTGTGGTGGTCAGCCCAGCTCTGTGCTGGTGTAATGCTCCAGGATTCTTCTAAGCTCACAGCTCTGCCAATTTAAAACAAAGAATTTGGCCTGTTTTAGGACTTGAGAGCTGCATGATTCTGTTACCCTTGTTTCTATATGGAAAACAGAAGTGCAGAAAAAAGTAATAGGGTAGAGAGCTACCTCAGCAGTTTAGAATGACAGTGGTACTGCTATGGGTTACTAACTCCAACCTTGTGCCAGCAGTTTGGCCAAGAGCCTCAGGAGCAGTGCAAGATAACCTACTGTATGATATATATACACCATTAGAGTGCCCTGCCTTGAAATAAAAGCCGACAGGCAAAGTCAGAGCAATACATTGGAAGCATTGTTTTATTGCTGCTTTCCTGCTGAGATTGCTGAATGGTCACGAAAATGCCTGGCACTGCTTCTCCACTGTTCCAGCAGGACATGACCTGCTGAGGAAGATGGCTGCACACCGGCTCTCTTTGGTGTGCAGCAGCAGCTCGTGTGAACACCAAAGAACTGGAAATATCACACCAGTTCTCTACGCAATTGAATTTCCAGTGCTTGGATTATTGCCAGCTAAGCTAGTGCAATTTAAAAGTAGACCAGAATTTCTCCACCAGTTGCAGTGCATGGGCTGCACTAAACCCACGTAGAATCTGGTCCTGAGGAGCAGAGTGAGCCCTTGGCTGCTCACAGCACTCCCACAGCCCACACTGCCAGCTGGGCCCCATGGCTTTGGGCCACTTTGTTCACTTCCCCTGCTTAAGGGTTCTTGACTGCACACAGCAATCTTGGATTACGAAGCATAGACTACATCTCAACTGTTTTAAGTTCTGCCAAGAAAAAAAGGGGACTTGGGTCAAGCCCAAGCTAGGCAAGCACAGAATTGCCAAACCAAGGCTTTCAATAAATCAGTTCCCAGAAAGTCATGAGACTGGCATTAAAAAAAACCCCTCACGAGTCCTTAATAATAGTTTGGGGTTCTCTTATTTCTATTCTATGCTCTTATATTCAAGTTTCTCTTCAAGCCTGGGAAGAGAACTTCTTGCTTGCTTGGTTTTAGGTTTTCAATTCCTAGCTGATTACCTGGTTTTGAAACAACAGAAAGCAAGCTTTGATTAAAATACTTTTAAAATTGCAAAATTTAGCAGCTTTGAAACCCCTGTTCACATTCCTGGAGTGATATACATGCTCCTACAGTGTTAAGGGGAGGATTGCTTCTCACACCAGTAACACTTGGAGAGGAGAAGCATAACTGATAAGCTTATCACAAATTGGAATCACATGGAGTCCCAAATATGTGAAGACTTATTGATAAGCCTCTGGCTGGTTTTGTAACCACTTTTACATTTTTAAGATATAACAGATATGACCATCCACATGCTTAAATTTTTGCAGCATCAAGACTTTGTTCTTCTCCACATGTACATGGAGGTATCTAATCTGGCCCCTTACACAACCTTAAGAATCTGAGTTTCAGTGTTGCATTATATACTTGATTAGCATTTTTATTTTTAGATATACCAATTATGACTCCCAATGACTGTGAACAACAGAAAAAAAAAAAAAAATAATTATTTCAACTTACAGTCTTTGACCAGAGAATATTTTCATATATAAACATTTAATTGCTTCAGCTTCTCGACAGTTCTACACATTCTAATTTTTATTCTACATATTCATTACACTGACCTCGATTTGCTGCTTCCGGATGTAAAAATGTGATTAAAAGCTGAGCTTCCCTGCGCGGGGGGTACGGGCAGCGCCTGCAGCGCAGTGAGCACAGCGCAGCCGCGGTTCGCTGCGCCTCCTGCTGGGAAAAGGAACCTGCTGCCTCAGCACGCCCCTTGGAGCCTCACATTTTCTCTAAGAATCTTACACTAAAGCCTTTCTCATGCGTAACCGAGCTGCTGTATCGTTACAAACCGGTAGGCTACCACTAAAAGTAAATGCATTCCTTCCTAGCAGTCTGTATGAACGTGTATTTTTCAAAGGCAGAAGTAAAGACCAGCATGGGGGACCTTGTACATCACTCACTGGCTCCTGACAGGACGGAAGGACTTGCAGCACTTACAGCAATCAATATCCCCTCTTAAAGAAGAGATTTTCATACACTTTGTTGCATAAGGTTTTACCAAACAACTGTAAAGGCTTCTGAGCAGAAAGTAAAAATTCCTAACAGCATTATCCAGAGAAGTGGGCACCAGCAGGAAACAGGAGTCCGTATCAGGCTGTAATTCATTGTCAACACAAATCTTGTGTAGTTGGAAAATGCCTTTTTTGTTTAATTGAAGACTCCACTGCCTTGATCTGGAGTTGGGATACTGGTGGTAGTGAAAAAGATTGCCCAGCCCAAATTCACTTGGGAAGATGGGGTGGATTTTGGTCCTCAACTCCTGTCCTCCACTAAGAACTCCACTGCTTCATCTTCAGGGCGTTACTATATGCATGATAATTAGGAAGAAGTGAGACCAAAGAGTCCATTTTATGTTAGGAAAAAGGTTCCTCGAGCCCAGTATTTTGTCTCCAGCAAGTGCGAAAATTGACATATGAAAAAGAGTATGAGAATGGAGCAAGCCCTGACTTCCCTGGAATACCTTCCTGTCTCCCAGCCACTTGCAAGGACTTCAGACATGAGTGGAACACAGTGTTTTGGTATTTAATATCCAGCAGAGGGTTTCCCTTCCGTGACAGTTGTATTTTGAACAAAATTTAAGATTCCCTATTGATGGAGACATTCACAGTGGAACCTGTCTCTAATTCAGCAACGACAAAATCTGCTTTCTTTTGAAAATTTCATCATAAGCTGTCCAAGCAGTCTTTCAGTTTGTCACAGGAAGGAGCTGTTGCTATGAGATGTTATGCATAACATGAAAAAGAAGAAATAAAGAAACTCAGAAGAGTCAGGAAAGTTTTCCTGTGGAAAGCTCACACATCCATTGAGTACCAAGACTTTCAGACAACTAACTTTAAAATCTCCCACAGATTTTGCATTCTCTTATGAGAGGCATAACAATGGCTTTGAAGCAATCAGTTATTTACAGCTTAGCAGAATACCTTGGCAGTAACTCACCTTCCTGTCATAAGACAGACCCACCTCCTCAGCCTTCCTCTCTGAGTGGATAACTCTGGGCTCTGGCTTATTCCCAGAACTCCACCTCTTAGACTGACAAAACTCCGAACATTTTTGTCTGTTTCCTGCAGTATTTCAGGTGTTATAGCGAAACCAAAAAGCAATTGCAAACAAAACACTCTCCTGCCCTCCTGCCCTGAAGCTACTGAATCCTCACCAACAAAGTGCCAAACTTCCCAAATCTCCCTTCAGCTGCAGAATCCCTTGGCAGCTACACACTATTGCCTTTTAAAGGGAGGCTTATAAACTACTTTAATTCCCAAAATAAAACCAACCATGAGCATTTTACCTATCTGTTAATCCTCCACTGGTTGACCTCTCCTTCACATTCTGGCCTTCCTTCTGGCATGGGTTCTCTCAGACCTTGCTGTTCTCACATCCTATGCTCCAGGGCTGAAGTTAACAACAAAGTGCCCAGCCTGTGTGTCCCACTCATTCAGCTACAGGCTGAGTCTCTGCCACCTTCTGACTGGTTGGAGATTCCCATGATTAATGATTATGTTTTATTTCAGTTTGGCTGTTTAAAATGAGATCAAGGTTTGTGTTACTGAACTGTAAGGGGCAGGTGGAGAGAAAGACTTCGGTCACTTACACGGTCTCAGAATTAAAAAAAAATAATCATGAGATGCCACAGTCTGTGGGAACAAATGTGTATAAAATGTTCTGTGTCAGCAGCTCACATGACCACTCCTGCCCCCAGACACGCGAAGGTTGCCAAGATGAAATAATGTGGCCAGCTCCTCTCCTGCCTTTTTTTTTTTTTCAGTCAAATAACTGAGTTGGAAGAGTCATGCCAAAAGCCAGAGTGGGGTAACCCAGGGTGTCACAAATCACACTACCATAGAGAAGAAACTTCAGATGAGATGGTACTGCTCCCATGTCAGCTAGCAGCAGATGGTCTCAGAAAGAGAGCTCCACGTGGACCATGCATCTTTCCTTTCTCTGGATGTCCTTGAATATTTAATAATAATAATTTGACACAATCCAGTTTCTGAGAAAATCCAAGTTAAAACACATGTTCACATAGAACTTTGATAATGACCAGAAAAGCTAACTGTATATAGAAGCCTGATTTCTTGGTGGATTTGTTATTTTAAAAATCTCTTTAGAACATCTGGATTTGCATCCTGTATACATGCATTCACACCATGTGTCTTGTAGATAGAAAACCAGTGCTCAAACAGATCATCTGTAGTAATTTCCAGAAGATATCTTCTGACCATTGGTATAATATACAATGCTTCTATCATCCTGAGCCCTGAAATTTTATGTCAAGTAGAAGGATGCATGGCACCTTTACTCAGCAGCATAAACCAATCCAAGCTGGGAATGGTGTCCTCCCAGAATACACCTTCTCGTGTTGCACACGGGGCTGTAGGCTGGTTGATGGAACTGAAACAGCTGGAAACCACTTACTTTGTTCTTTTCCCCTTCCTTTGGTTTTGTTTCATTGGATTTTTGTTTTGGTTTGGTTTTTTCCTAGGTGAATTTTTTGCATAGACCACCTCTATTAATTCACTCCACCTGGGTCACAGAAGAAGGGAAGGAAAGGCAAGGAGGAACAGAGCCACATCAGCTTCACTTCAGATTTCTATAAATCGCCATGGGATTGCATTCCATGGCCTCAATGATGAAGCTGAGAACAGAAGACTGTGTGAATGGTCCTGCTGAAATTGTTTGTCATATAGTGGTTTGTTGACCTCCTACAAATATAAACTTTAAAAATACAAAAGCATTGGAGCAATTTTTTTTTTTAAATATTGTACTACATCTGTTTCCCAACATGCAAGAACCTATACAAATACTCAGAAAAAATTAAGGGCCTCTTACAAAGTGTTTACCATTAGACTGAACATGCCATGGAGTCAAGCAACAAAAACTTGGAGACAGCCAAGGTGAGATTCAGAGAGATGTTAGGTACACATTGTTTGTAATTTTTCTTGCTTTTATTTCATCCTGCTACTTGTATTTCATCAAGGTGTCCTGACCTAATTTGCTCCACCATTTTTTCATGGCCAGATGTGAGGTGGTGTAAATACAGCTGCTGCACAGATGCACTGTGGCACGGGCAAGAAGGAGGCAAAGCCTCAGCTGAAAAGGGGCTCTGAAGGGAAAGGAGAGGCCAGTCCTTGCTGATAGTTTTTTTCACAACTGCTCTAATCAGTGAAGGAGCTGACCTTGGACTCTGCCAAGTAAACTTCTGTGAGGGGGTAATGTGCTCAGGACCGTGGCAATCTGAGGCTGGGACAGAGCTATGGAACATGTCCAACACGGGGGTAAAGTTGGTTAATGCAAATGAACCGTAAAAAACGGTGTGTGAATGAAAATCCCACATGAAAGCAGATCGAAGTTCAAAGAGCCCATGTTCAACAAGGGTGAATTCAAACTAACATACACACAAATGACTCAGTGGGATCATCAGGTTAAGAGTCTCCAGTCCTATGAAAGGAGACTAGTAACAACAGAGGCTAAAATAAACAGGCTAGAGGGGGCACAACAAATAATGGGACATTATGGCACATTCAGGTCACTTGGTTTATGGCCAGTTTGGAGGCTCTTGACATTTCCACCACATCCTCTCTCCTTTAAAGATGATATACCAGCTTAAGTTACATAGTATAATGTTGTCTCTCTTTTTGATCTTACTTTGACACAATAAAACACACTCCTAAAATTATAAGGCATCAGGAATAACCTTAGCTACCTTAAACACATTAAAGGTAAGCAACACTTCCCCCTTTTTCACATTTATTTTGACTCCTGTTTGAATTATTTTGACGCAAATGCTCCATTTCCTCATTCACTCAGCACCCTCCAGACTAGGTGTGGGAGGGTGAAGGGGGATCTATCTACACAACCATAAATCGATGCTTGTAAAGCAATGTGGATTGGAGAGAGCCAAATGAAGTCGACATGTGGGGTCTGTAATTATCGCTCAGAAAATCTCAGAATTTCCTGTTGCCTATATGGATCTTTGAACCATCCAACACGAATGCTCACTTCCCGTTAAAACCTCCAATAGTGTTGCTGTCCCTTTGCTGATGCCTGGTAGGGGAGTTTGAGAACTGGAAATTGATCTTTTGTTATAGTAATGCAGAGCTGAGAATTTCTCAGTGGTCCCGCCTGGACAGCCCAGGTGGCTTCCCTGGGGCTGTGCTTCCTGCCCAAGTGATCCTGCCCCTGTACTCAGCGCTGGTGAGGCCACACCTCGAGTACTGTGTCCAGTTCTGGGCCCCTCAGTTCAGGAAGGAGATTGAGGTGCTGGAGCAGGTCCAAAGGAGGGCAACCAGGCTGGTGAAGGGACTCCAGCACAAGTCCTGTGAGGAGAGGCTGAGGGAGCTGGGGCTGTTCAGCCTGGAGAAGAGGAGGCTCAGGGGAGACCTCATCACTCTCTACAACTCCCTGAAAGGAGGTTGTAGCCAGGTGGGGGTTGGTCTCTTTTCCCAGGCAACTACCAGCAAGACAAGAGGACACGGTCTTAAGTTGTGCTGGGGGAAGTTTAGGTTGGATATTAGAAAGAATTTCTTTATGGAGAGGGTGATCAGGCATTGGAATGGGCTGCCCAGGGAAGTGGTGGATTCTCTGTCCCTGGAGATATTTAAAAGAGACTGGATGTGGCACTCAGTGCCATGGTCTGGTAACCGCAGCAGTAGTGGATCAAGGGTTGGACTTGATGATCTCTGAGGTCCCTTCCAACCCAGCCGATTCTATGATTCTAAGAGGCTTTGGGAACGTGTGACAGACACTTCCTTGGGCACCATCGCCACCCTGCGTGTCAGGGACCGCAGCGGGATCCAGGATGTGCCGACACCTTGCCATGGTCCCAGCCATGAGAAGAAATCCCATACAGGCCCAACCAGGGTGGGGCATAGGAGATATCGGGACTAAGGTTAGGGCTTGGATTTGGGGATCAGAGGGCTCCCGCCGTGGTCAGAGAAACCAAAAAGGAAACCGGCAGAGCGAGCAGATCCCTGCACCCTTCCCGTAAGGCCCGGCCCCTTCCCTCAGTGCATTGCTGCGCACTTTGCGTAACCTCGCTCTTCCCCTCGCGCGGTCACTCCCGACAGTCGTCAAGAGGGGCGGGAAGTGCGCTACGTAGTCGGCTGCGAGAATCGCCGCAGCTCACGCCAGTGGCGTAAGAGCTGAGACTTTGCCCCCGCCCCTCGCCCGGTGCCGGCGCGGAAGCTCCGCGCTCGCGTCCTGCGCCGCCATGGCTGCCCCGGGGCCGGCATGGCTCCTTCGAGCCGCCGCCGCTTCCTCCCGCCGCTGGCTCTTCTCCGCCTCGCCGGCAGCCAGGACGAGGCCGGGCTGTGGCAGCGCTGCCGCTGCCGTGAGGGCAGCCCGGCTGTTCAGCCTTTCTGCCCGGGCGGCGCTCAGGTAAGAGGGTCGGAGCCGTGAAGCGCCTGGCGGGCTCCTCAGGGAGGCGGCCGCCTTCCCGCAAAGGAAAGCGCCGGGCCGGGCCGCCGCCTGGGCCGCGGTGCTGCGGGCACCCGGGACCAACGGCTGAATGTGGCACAAGCCGGGCCGGCGCTGCTTGACCTTCCCCCGGTCACTCGCCGGCCCGCGGTGCCCGGCTGTCCCGGCCCTGCCGCTGGCAGACCCGCTCGGGGCAGGTCCCGGCCTCTTCCTCACTTTCCTCGCTCTTCTCCGGGTTGCGCTTCACCCCGACTCTCGCCGTCCCGGCAGCGGTAGCACTGTGCACTCTGCAGGGGTCCTTCCATTCGCCTCCCCCGGGGTGCGGGCCGGCGCCCCGGGCAGGTGGGGGGAGCCGCGTCCCGCAGGGCCGTGCCGGGGCTGCCCCTGGGCTGGCCCGGGTGAGGCACCGCGCAGCCCCTGCTGTCTGCTTAAAATACCGGGTCTGTGTGAGCTTTGACAGAGCCTGTAATGTTACGGAAAGCTCAGCTGCATTCCTTACTAGTTTTCAAACTCGTTTTCTGAAAGGTTGCGACATCAGTGTTGGATTTTCATGAAGTGCGGTGCTTGCTAGGCTTGTGGTAGAAGAACAGCATGTCAGAGCCTAATACTAACAATTTATTGCTCCTTTAGTATAGTTTTTTACTTACGAGCACTTTTAAGTGGAACACGTAGAACCCCGGCTCACCAGTATGTATGAATAGGTGTTTCAAGACACATCTGTAAACATTTATTTCACAACATGTTTCACAACTGTACAGCTTGGTACATGTAGTTAAAGACTGTGCTTATGCATGGCCTTTTAGCTTGTAACTTGTACATTCAAAGAAAAGTTGTAGCCTACAGTTAACTAAATATTTTAAATATGTAAGTTTTTAAAGCCTGATTTACTTGAGTGCCAGAGAAGTTTCTTTGACTTGTCCATTGTCACTGGTGTAGCCTAGCCTGTTTCCAGAGGGTTGTATGGCACTGTTGCCATCAAAGATGTTTCAGTTTGCTTTTAAACTCGGCTATAGGTTGTCTTTTACTTTGTTCAAGCTGTTGCTTCTAATACAGAAAGATAAACTAACCTCTTAGTCTAGGACTCCCATATGATAGGTAAGTTGCCAGTTTAGATCTCTTGTTTTGAGTGATACTGTTGAGTGTCTTGAAAATAAGTCTTCACAGAGTGAGTGCCCTGAACATCAGTTATTTTGAGGTCCCTGATTAGCATTATTTCATTGAGAATTCATTTGGGGCAATGAGGCTGGTGAAGGGTCTAGAGCACAAGTCTTACAGGCATTGGCTGAGGGAATTGTGCTTCTTTGGTCTGAAGAAGAGGCTGAAGTGAGACCTTATTGCTCTGTACAACTCCCAGAAAGAAGATTGTAGTGAGGTGGGGGTTGGTCTCTTTTTCCAAGTAACTTGTGATAGGGTGAGAGGAGACTCACCTCAAGGCTGCCCAGGGAAGTTGTAGAGTCACCATCCCTGGAGGCCATCAAAAAAATGTAGACATAGCACTTCAGGACATGATGGTGGTATGTTGACAGCTGGAATTTAATGATCTTAGAGATCTTTTCCAACCTTAACCTTAATGATTTTGTGATTCTGTGAAAAAAATCTTAAGTATTATTGTGAAGTATTGCCAATTTTTCAAAAGTTATAAAAAAATATGTAACAGTGCAAAACTGAGGGGGGGGGAAGCATACGAAAAAGGGAAAACATTTCCTTACCTAAAGTAATGTAAGACCTGCACACCTGCATTCCCTCAGGTCTTTCACTAACAGATTGCATACAGACAGCAATTGATTCACATTCATTGCACAAGCATACTGGCAAAAAAACATGCAAGCAAGTATTTAAAAACATATTGTTTATATACTGCATGTTGTAACCTGGCTGAGTGAGTTGGGAGAAAAGGCAGATCGTTTTTTGTTTCAGATATTACTATTTTCTCTACTTCATGCAGGTTATTTTATCTAGTCCTACTATTTCAGGCTATCATATTATTTGAGGCCCAGTTCCTGAACTTCATATAGTCAGGCCATGTTATTCCAGTAAAGGATAGATCATCGTTTGTGTATGTCAAATCAGCTATATTTTTGTCTAGAGGATGAACACCTCTATATAAATCATCAGATGAGGTGATTCTTACCA
Source organism: Florisuga fusca (assembly GCA_038090715.1). NCBI lineage: Eukaryota > Metazoa > Chordata > Aves > Apodiformes > Trochilidae > Florisuga > Florisuga fusca. The sequence goes on along the minus strand of JAAWXA010000003.1, from coordinate 62,340,101 downwards.
GTAGCAGTAAGGAAAGCATTCGGTGATAACCTTTTTGTTTCATCTTCTTTCCTATGCTCTCTTGTTTTTCTGAGTTTTTTATACCAGCTTAGATAGAGTTGTACACTGCTTTTGGTAGACAACATATTTACTATATCTTTTAAAGATTAGTTCAGATTTATAATATTTCTGTATTATAATTGAGGCCTGTATAATAGTTTCATTTATTAAACTCTTCAGGCAGTTAGATAGGGATGTTAGATTTACCATTTAATAAAAGATCTGGAAAATAGAGTTGGTCTTGCCAGGCTACAGTTGTTATCTTTATGTTTTGTTTGGAGGAATGTAAGAGGTGATTCTTTACTTGGAAGTCATAGCTGAAGATTCAGAAGGGGTGCTTTCTTAGAGGAGGAAGAGGTGGTAGTCAAGATTCATGCAGTGCTGCTTTGCATGAGAAGGACAGTGAGCAGCATTTACAGTTCTCTGGTGCTTTTCTGTGCTTTTGCAGTATGCTTAATTTAAGGTATCCTAGGAAAGCTTGGTAACACTGTGGCAGCCATAGGAAGAAATTGTTGTGTGTCATATTTGATAAAAAAGCTTGAATTGGGATATTTATGCTTTATGCAGATCACACAAAATATGTTTTGTTCTTCCTAGTGGTTCTGAGGCAATTTATACTTGCATAACCTGGCACATGTTCCATGTTAGTTGCCTGTTACTGGTTCACAGTATCGTGGTGTTTGGTTTTTGTTTCTCCATGCAAGCAATGTCTGGCTAGACAAAAGCCATGTTATTTGAAATTTATAGAGCCTAAATACTGTTTCATGCAGGTATGATTAAAATTATTTTTAAATTGAATTTTTTAAGCTGAAAAGATCTGCACAGTTTGTGTTTTGAATGTCTGACTAGTCTCAGAAGTGTAGGCAGGTTATAATCAAAGAAAATTAAACGTTTTGACTGTGAAGAGTGGTAAAGAGCAACAGCAGAAAAACATCCTGCTGGAAGAATAAAAAGACTATATCTAACTTCATTACAAATAAATAAAATCTAGTTTCAGTTACCAACCATGGTGAATTAGATCCCATCAATTGCTGTAGAGATCTCTAATATAAGTCAGTGACTTTGTGGTGGTGCTTTGGTTTGTCCCTTTCTCCATGCTGCATCATTTAGCCATGCACAGCCATGCCACAGTTCCACAGCTGGCTGAAGTTGCTATAAGATTGTTACTGCCAAAAAGGGGAGCCCATCCTGTTTCAGCATTTGTTTTGAGCAGTGGCACTTCTGTCAGTTTTGCTTGCAGATTCCACTGGGACTCTTTTGTTTTTATGGTTGATTTTTCAGCCTGCTTATAAAAATGAGTTGACTTGGAGTACTTGTGTAAGGATGGTGGCAGGGGGTTTGGAGTGAAGATCACCCAAAACTACATTTCTGTATTAGAAAGAGATTGGTTTAAGCTGATTGTGAAGCTTGGGTTGTATTGCTGCATCATAAAGTTGCAGTAATACAATTGGTTTAAACTGATGTAAATTTTTCTTTCACAAGGGTTCCAGTGATCTAATGAATGGCCAGAGGGGTTTGGTCTGTGTTGTGATTGCCTCATGCTCTAATAGAGGAACTGGCATGTTTTGGATCTTAAATATTTATTATTTGGCATGTCTATACCTTGAGCAGAGGATGCACATAAATATAAGTACATCTTGCATTATGTCATCTGTCAGTGTTGTGTTTGTCATGTTGACAGAAATACTTTGGTTTTGGTGAGCTCTTGAAAGGTTCTTGAAGAAGTTTAAAATTAAACTCAGTAGTTTACTTGGCTGTCAGAATGTGAATCTATACCTTTGCAGATTCAACCTAAACCCATCGTTCTTAACCTGCCAGTGAAGGTGGTGAATTTTTTACTAGTATATCTAAGAAGCAGGTGCTTGTTTCCTTGGTTTTGCTGTGGGAGTTGTTAACAGAGGAGCAAGAAGAAGAGCAGAGCTGGTAACTTGAACCCCTGCAGAATGGTTTACTGAAGGTGCTCCTTGGGTATCATAGGTGACTGTGCAACATTTTGTTAAGACAGATCTTTAAGATTTCTGTATCACATTAAGGTGCTTACTTGAGTTGCATTCTGCAGGTCAGCAAGGTCACTCATCATCGATCATAATTTTGGAATGAATTTATACTTAATGGTAGCTTGCCTTCTAGAGAATGGAGTGAGGGATGGTAAGAATTGAACATGAGATGACAATGAATCATGGCACATCCTGCTGCCAACTGAGCTTACAGTTGGGACAAGTATATTAAGTCTACAGCAACAAACATTTGTTGTTTTTCAAAACAAGCTAGGACTCAGACTGCTAAAAACACATTTTCTTTTACAGTCAGTTCCAAAAATAAGCTGTTTACTGATGTCTCAGTATGGCCACTTTCAAGTTTTTGCTGTAATATTCAGCACTGCAGGTTAGTTTTCCAGGCAGTGACTTGATTTTTCAAACTTGTATGCTTTCTATATGGTTGATCTCTCAAAGACCAAATTACTCAAAATATTAAAGGTAATAATAAGCATGCTGTTCCTTGACATGGATTTCCAATTGAAACAGATTTTTTGCATTAGCTTTCAGTTGTGGGTTTTTTGTTGTGTTGTTTTTCTTTTCTCTTTCATCTCTTAGCAGGTTTCTTTGCTGTCTTTTCAACAAGTTTTCCTTGCTTTACTCTCTGTAGGAAATAATATAGTTTAAAAACAATCATATTTGAGTTGTTAAACAGATTTCCTTTAATTTGCATATGAAATCACATAATATGGAACACCATTTTTAGAAGCATTAGTCTTACATTTTATGCAGACTGGGAGATAAATTTTTTCTTAAAAAAATATAATTGTCTGAAAAGCAAAGCAGAAAAGTACAAACCCTTTTTTCTTTGAAGCCAATGTCAAAACTTTGAAACTCACTGGAATGAATATTTACAAAGTGTAACCCTAGGAGAATTTGATCATAAAAAGCAAAATATCTCTGGAGTGTTTTAATTCTTGAGAGGAGTGGATAATTATATTTTGTAACTAAAATTAAAAAACCTTAAACTCGAAGCAGACATGGTAAAATTTTAAAATTTGTCCTAAATGGCAGTTATGAAAAAACTAAGAAATCCAAAAGAAGACTCCACAGAAATGAGTGAAGAGAAGCATTTTGAAAATAAGCCTTTTATTTGGTAAAAATACAAATATTGTGCCTAATACAAAGTAGCTCTGATTCTCTAAAGTGAAAAGTAAGAACATCAAGATGCTATATAGCTTCCTGTGACAAAACACAAACCAAGCTGTTTTTTTTCTTCTCTTATTATTTTTTCATAGCCTTTGTTCAATGTACAGCAGTAAATGCCTGTATCTGTTACAGCTTTAAAAACCAAGAATCTGGGTTTCTGTGCTCTTAGAGCTGTGATTACTGGTTTAGTAATAGTGATGTTTAAAGATACTTTAAAAATCTAAAATTCTTTCTTTAATTCCATTATATACATTTCTTTTTCAGCTCAGAAGATAAAATAACTGTTCATTTCATAAATCGTGATGGTGACAAACTAACAGCCAAAGGAAAACCTGGGGATTCATTGCTGGATGTTGTTGTTGATAACAATCTAGACATAGATGGGTTTGGTAAGTAGATTCACTGAATACTTTATTCAGTGTCTATAAGTCATGTTCTGTTATCAGTTTATTCATAAATATATAGAGTCATAGCATCATTTAGGTTGGAAAAGACCCTTAAGATCATTAACTCCAGCCCTAAATTGTTTGTTTGTTTATTTATAAAACCTAGCTGTACTTTATTTGGATTTTCTCCCTGTATTTTTTTGTCCTTCAGGTGCATAGAATATTTTGGGTCATGTTCTAAAAAAATACTTGGTGTAAGCCTTCCTTGAATATTAAAGGAGGGGAATGTGGACAGAAAGCTGTCAAGGTAGAATCTGAAAGATGCTGCCTGCAGACATTTCTGAGCTGAAAAGTCATGGAGGAAACACAAAACCAATGTACTTCTATCAATTTCTGATTAGTGCAATATTGCTATACCATCTCAATTTATTGTCTGGCACTTTGTAGCACAAGTTGCTAAGTGAAAGAAGCAACCAAATCATGACAATTATCAGGGAAGAGCAAAGATTTTAATTCTTCTCAAAGGACAGGGGTAAAGGAGGACAAAAGCCCCTGTGAATTTTAACCCAGTACTAGTTTTTAAAATCAAAATAGAAGTAAGTTATACCTCTGGAATCCTTCCCATCTTGGTGCTTTCCATAATTAGTTCTATTTAAGTTGTAGGATTCTGCCCATGCAAAGGATGGGTATTTGCACACCTGAGGACAGGTATTCACATCAACATGAGCTTAAGAATTAATAGAACAAACCAGAGCAGCAAGCAGAAGTACCATTTGCATGAAAGAAGGCATAGCATGGAACAATTAAAGGGACAAAGGAAGTAGGTTAGTGTAGCACAGTTTGAAATCTGAGGGGTGTTTTATTTAAGTGCAGGTAAATTTTGCTGCTCGTAATAAAACCTTTTAAGATTTATTAAGATTTTACATTTCAGACTTGTCTGAGACAGCTCTTACATCTACAGTTGCATATATATGGGGAACAAGAATTGTCTCTTAAAAATACGTGATGGTGGGATAACCAGCTTTATGCATCACTAAATATGTTGTAGTCTTATGACTAGTCTGTTTGTATTCTACAGTAAATATTCTTGCAGTTTATGTAAATATCAGACATATTAAAGCAGAAGATAGTACTGCCAATAAACAATCCTAACTAAAAATTCGAGATACTGTTACAATTTCAATTATAATATGTGCTAGTCCCATCTGAATAGTAATTTTCTAGTGAAAGATCATAGTAGGACACAGGAGTAATGCAGTATAAATAATGTAAAAATGTATGTTCTAGGTTTAGAAAAAAGTAATGAGGGGGGAAAAAGTAAAATGTAAGGCTTACCTATTTACTTCTATCACTAGGGGGCATCCAGCGTGCAGTAATAATAATAGAAAAATCTTTATACAAAGACAAAACTGCTGAACGATTCAGCTGCACTCAGTTTGTTTGCTGCTGCTAGCTTTACAGTTGCAGAGAGACCTTCCACTGTTCAGGTAGACTAGTCAGTGTTCTTCTCCCCTCACCTCTCCCCATGTTTAAATACCTAAAACTGCTGATAGGACAAATTTTACATTATTTGTCACTTCATTTAAACTCTGCTTTTTTGTAGGTACTTGAAGGCATGATGTATTTTAAAAATCAAGTCTTTTAGTGCAGTGTCTTGCTCCCTTTCAGTGTGCTGTTGATACTGTAGTACATGAAAACCCAGTGCCTTCTGTATGGTTCCTGTGGGTTGAATTTTTGTGGGTTGAATATTTCTTTTCATAGCAGTGGTTGTACATACAGCCTTGCTTCCCTCTCTTTCCATATGAGTACAAAGGTGATGTGGGCACAATCCTCTTGGTTCTGCTTTCACTGGAAATGAGTTTAAAAAATTGAAGTGGGTTAATGTCTTACTTGCTTTGTTCTTAACAGTTTAAATCAGAGGTGGGAGTTGTGCTGATCAGGGTGTGCTGAAACCCTGATCTCCACACAGGTGTGAAGAGTTCAGCTTTCTCCTTCTCTTGAAGTTGCATGTTTCTTTTTCAACAAAGAGTAAAGTTTGATGCCAGCCCTGTGCACTGACTGACAAATTTGTTAGTGTTTGAACTTTTACTGTCCTGTGATGCCCTGTTTGCTCTAGCAGGCAGATGTAGTTGATGCTTTTTCTGTTCAACCCTAGCAAATTATTAGATTCTTGGCTCAGGCTGGGTTGCCTAGTAGTACATGTGGGCTTCTTCAGCACAGTAAAAGCCATCTCTCTCTAGCCTGACTGCCATTGTTGTTGTGGGTTAGTATTCTGTTGAGTGAGAATACCAAATATAAAATTCCTCCTTCCAATTCTTCTGAGGAATGTTTTTGTATCGGTGTATTTGGTTGAACTTCTTGAGGAAACCTTCTGAAAACCATAAGAAAGAGAGAGTAGAAGGGTCAACCATGGAAATAAATGAGGTAGTGTTGATTGACAGTGTTGCCTGGTTTGCATTCTTGTAGTAGAAATCTTTTCTCCCTTTAAATGGTGGAAAGGGAATTAGTTAAATATTCAACTACAGCATTTACATAAATCGTCATGTTCTAAGAACTATAGAAATACTATTGAGAGTTTAAGGTAAAGTAGATACATGAGTATGGGAATGTATAAAACATTAATTTTTCTGCTCAACAGGCTTCTTGTGTGATACAAACACTGATACGTGAAGAATTTCTTCTGAAATTCTGCTGTAATTTGACACTTGGATTTTCTGTTATCTTGAATTTTTTTTCTTTAGGTGCATGTGAAGGAACGCTGGCTTGTTCAACTTGTCACCTAATCTTTGAAGACCACATATTTGAGAAACTAGATGCAATTACTGATGAAGAGATGGACATGCTGGACCTGGCATATGGCCTTACAGAAACGTAAGCAATGTAACACTTCATTACACCAAAGAATGGAAAGAAGAGTTTGCAGATGGGGCAGTAATCTCAGAATGCCTTAATCACCTGTAAAAAATATCTGGATATTGTTACACAAACAGGACTGCCAAATTTAAATACTGTTTACCTGGATTCATGCTAAACAGGTGTCAGTACTGATTTTGTAAAACAAAGAGTGGCAGTTGTCACTACTTGCTTTCCAGAGGTGTCTGATGCAGAAGTGTCAGACACTGAAGTATAACCAAAACCTTCAACAAAAAACTGATGCTGTTGTGGGTGGATTTTATTTTACTTGTTTCCTTTCCCTTCTGTTTTCTGTCTCCATTAGTCTAGAGGTAATTAATATATTTTAAGAACATGTTACATTAGTATTTTAGTTTTGGTCAGATCTTCTTTTCACAGAATCACAGAAGGGCTGAAGTTGGAGGAGACCTCTTGAAGGTCATCTGATCCAACCCCCTGCTCAAGCAGGGCCAGTGAGAGCTAATGACCAGGACCATGTCCAGATGGCTTTTGAGTATCTCCAAGGATGGAGACTCCACAACCTCTCTGGTACTTATGTACATTGATAAGATTCCCCTGAGCCTTCTCTAGGGTAAATGCAGTCCCACATGGCAGTGTCCTCACGTGCCTTGCTTTGACTCTGTCAGAGTGCTCTTGGAGCACACAAGCCATGGTCCCTTTAGGTGAAACCAACCACAAAGTGTGCTGTAACTGTTAATGGGCATTTCAGTTCAGAGCATTAGACCTGTGGTAGTCTAAAAGTAACCCTCTGTTCTACATCTTCCCCACCATCACATGCCTTATAATTAGGATGTCACACCCTCATCACAGACCCATTCCTGGTGGGCTGCACTTCTTGCCAGTGTACACATGGCCTTTGTCATAGAACATAGTCTGATCAACACTAGGCAGCTGTGCCTTGCAAGGTTGCATAAGCCTTTTCCTTCATGCTTTCAATGGAACTGCTTGTCAAAGTTTTTGAGAATCTTTGCAGTGATGTCAGAGGGCTTTTTACCTGACCTGTATAGCCTTGGGTTGCTTTTTTAATTCAGAGTACTCTTTTGCAGAGATTTAACTTGTTAATATCTTTATACCAATAATGGGAGTCCTGTACTAATTGTTTCTGCACAAGGCTACACTTTTTCTCACTTCAGCCAAATCTAAACTTGTCTGAAAGAATATGGAGGCAAAGAAGTTAAACTATGAAAAAATCATTTTTTTGTTTTATTATTTTTCATGTCTCAAAAAACCATTTCCAATCATGAAAAAAATAAACCTACTAAGCATTAATTTAGTTCAATCTTACCACCTACCATAAGTCTCTTATGGGAGTTCTTTGGTTCTGGGCCAAACAACTACCTGGTCTTGTGTGCTGATACAAATTTGTGTAATGGAGATTAACTACTATGCTTTGCCATGATTATAAGGATAAAAGGGGTTTTTTTGTCAATGATTCGATGGATTTAGGAAAATTTCAGGTAGCAGCTGCCATGAAAGCATTTTTTAAAAATGAGAGGCTAATTAGAAAGGTTAACCAAAATTGTTTTGAGTAACTGCAGAATAGTAGAGATTATTAGAAGCAGCAATAGGGGGGAGGTACACAAACCCTGGCAAGTGTTTTTAAAAAAAAAAAAAAAAAAAAAAAAAAAAAAAAAAAAAAAAAAAAAAAAAAAAAAAAAAATTCTAAACTGAGAGTCAGAAAACTTCCTTGCATGAAAAGCCAATAGGTGGTGTAGAACATATACTTAAGATATAAAAAATTAACATAAAAGCAAAGTTTCTTGTGTGGTGTTCTCTTTGGAGATGTTAGGGTTGTGCGTGCGCGGGAAAGTTTCTTTGCAGAGGGCTTCCTGGAGTATCTGACTCAAACTGATGCATCCAGAGAAGGAGTATTACAGCAAATAAGTAAAATCATCACTAGCAAGTGGGTGTAAGGAGGTCGTGTTCACCCACGAGTTCTACAGGAATTCAATGTGAGCTTTCTATACTACTGTCTGTAGTACACAAGGTTTAACTGGTTGGTTTAAAACTGCTTCCCCATCGAAGGAGTGGAAGGTAGGAAACCAGTTTTAAAATGAGATCATTGGAATTGGAGAACAGTGAGTCTGATTATACACTGGACACATTAATCATGTGTCTCTGGGCTGTTACTTTTTTATAGTTTCTACCAACTAATAGTAAGGAAAGTATTCAACAGAGCTTTTGTGGATCAAAGTAACAAATATGGGAGTTCTTCAAATAAGTCACTGAGCATGAAAAAAGATCTTAGAGTTCAAATAGTTTACTTAAGTACAGAAATCCCTTACTAAGCATTGAGTTGTAATGGGATAAAAGCAGAGATCCTCTAAAGTATGAGTAATTGCTAAAAAAAAAAATGTCTTTTAACAGGGTAGGAGAATTAGACTGTCTTGTAAGAGTGCATGATCAAGTGGGATCTAACAGTGAGCTGTGCTAGGTTTTATGTAGTTAGCATGTTTGTGAAGGAGTTGGGAAAAGACCTGAAGAGTAAGGTTTGGGTGTAGTGTCATGTTACTCATTGTGATAAAATAAACTGTCAGTGAAGTCATACAAAAGGTTCTTGTGCCCCCGAGTGATGTGAAATGAAATTTGGTATAAAAAAAAAATGCATATTAATCCATGTGGAGATGTGGGCAGAACAGTGGTTACTTTGGATACTTGAAATAGGCTGTCAGCTAGCTAGTAAGTTTCTAGGAACGTCAGGTTAAGGTTTGGCTTAAAAAACCTCAGAGGTAAATAGTGCAGTATTAGATAGGGAATTTTAGGTAGAAAATAAAAAAAGCGGGAATTCACCAAATCTTTATACTTACGCAGCTCTGACTTACCATTTTAGTTTGGTTGTTGAATTTTTATTACATAGTTCAATGAGAGGAAATAAAGGGGAGGCCTATAGGAATGGTTAAAGATGGAATGGTGTTCATGCAGGATTGACTAGGTGATCTTTTTGGAGCATCCAAGCTTCTGTAGCTTTCAAAGGTAGGGAATTCTAAAATTGTAAATGTCATGGAAGAATTTGAATAGGGGCAGGTAGTTTGCCTCTCACAGTGTAATCTAGTGTTGCCTGTTTTTTTGTTCTGCTGCATAGTAGACTCAAAACCAAGGGTACTATTGGTTCACATCTAGTAAATCCATTGCCCCATTACAGGGTACATACACAATTAGCATTGCTGTTCAGTGAAAAACTTCAGTCAAATTGAGCCTTGCAGGCAACACTACACAGAAATATAAAATATTGCATCTCTAATAGATCTAATTTCTAAAGTTGTTCTTACAGATCTGGTGACGTGTAGTTTACCTACATTCCAATAATATTAAATTTGAAGTATACAGTAAGTAATTCCATAGAAATACAACTTTCTGGTATATTCTTGAATTTGGAGCTTAACAGCTGGTCACTACATACTTGGAAGAATTCTACAGAAATATTAATGTAATATCATTTTTATCATATCTCTGTCTATATTCCTGTACTAAATTATTCAAATGATGCTACAGAACATTGCCCACCCTCACTGATCTTTAAATATCCTATACTTAAGTGCCAAGGCAGGGACATTGAATTAAAGATAACCCATCAATAAAAGTGACTTGTGATGTCTGCAGAATTTTGTGCTGGTACTAAATCTTTTGATTTTAGTTGCTCATGCACGTGTTCTTTTTTTCATGCTGAATGATAGGTAGAGGAATGAAGGATTACATCTCCTCAGGTGCCTTGAGCATTTATCTTTCTCCTTGCTGTGTTCCTTGTCTCTCCACTCTTACCTTTCTGGCTTAGTGAACTGATACTGAGTTTAGTTTGAAAATGCTGGGAATGCACAAGGGTGTCTGTTTCTAGATCATAGTGTGTTTGGGGTGGCATAAGGAGGTAAAGGCAGTTAGATTCATGACTGACTAGAACTAACAACAGTGTTGTGTTTCTCTACAGATCACGCTTGGGCTGCCAAATCTGCTTGAAGAAATCAATGGATGATATGACTGTTAGAGTACCAGAAGCTGTTGCTGATGCTAGACAATCAGTAGATATGAGTAAAAACTCCTAAATAAAATATCTTAGGGGTTTTAAAGAAACTGAATTATTTTTATAACTTATTTTTAAATGTGGAATTAAATATGGAAACTTACATAATTGTGAGTTATTTTATATGACTATCAATATTAGATTAATGCTATTTTAATTTTCTTTATAGAACCTCCTATATTTTTACGCTTAAAATGCAATAATACTTCTTATAAATGATGGTTGGATTATAAACATGAGCAAGTGTACTACAGATTTCATATGACATTATTCTTCCAAAAGCTTTCATGATATTTGAAAAGTTGTTCACTTCTGCAGGAGTTCTGAAAACCCCTGGGCACTTCTAGGTCTTAGACCGAAGTTAGAGAACAAAATTTGTAAGACTGTGTGTGGGTCTTTTTAAAGCATTGTCATTACAGATAGTGTCCTCAGAGCTGATTTGCTTTCTTAGTAAATATGATACTTCCTTACCAGGGTAGGGATTTTTCCAGACTTTGGAATCTTAATGAAATGTGACAAACTTTGTCTTTCAAAAATACTGTTAATACCGTGAAAGCTAGGGGCTGATACAGAGTGTTGCCAACTGCAGCTTAATTGCTGCAGTGCAACTCTGTTGCCCAAAGAGAAGTTAAACCTCAGTTAACTGTATTTATGTTTGACTACACTGCAAATATGGGGATAACCATCTCTTGGAGCTGCCTGATGGGAGAGCATGTCCACTGGAGGTAACATTAGGCTCTTGCTGTTCTCTTAAGGTGTCTGGGTTGGGGTTGAAGAGGACAATGTATGTCAACATCAGACTTGTTCTGAAATCTTCATCTCTTACTTTTCCAGTGTTGAGCTTGTTCAGGAGGCAACCTGACATGAGCTAGGGCATGCAGCTGCGAGAGAATCCTGGGTTCTGCACCTTGTTCCCAGGATTATTTCAGTAATGGTTGAAGTGCCATGACACAACATATTTGTTCCATAAGGAGGCACTAGGGTTCTCAGAAGAGGCAGGGAGACCCCCACAGTGGGGGCCATGTGGACTGATGATAAAGAGCTTTCAGTTGGATCTTGTTTCAGTTGGATCTTTAGTCTTTCCAAAATTAGACTAAAATAAAATAATCTCTCTTAAGGCTCTTCTCACAAGTTTTTGTTGCTGAAATACTCAAATGAAATGGCTGTCACTAAGAACATATTTGTTGCTGTATAAAGGTTATTTTAATATTTGGGGCTTATTTTTATGTATATAACCTGTTTATTTACACTTGAATGATCTAATACATTCATTAATGCCTTATTTGAACTGGTGATGATGCCATCTAGACATTTTTCATTATTATATTTATGGGAAAGGAAAAAAAAAAGTGTCCAATTTTTTTGGTTTATTTTTGAGCTTCATTTAGGAAAAAAGTCATCCCTCTTTGTTACAAAAAGTAAAGTTCTAAAAGATATTTCTGAAAATAGATCTAGTTCAAATGCCTTGTTTGCCTCTCTCAGTAACTATTTCTTTGTTTCTTGGTGTTCTCTTTGGGCTTTCCACTAGAACAAGGTATGCATAATGTGGTATTTAATACCACAAATAATTTAATAATACAGAGTTTTCAAACTTCCTGCCTCATCTAATTAAAAATACAACTTCAGAGTTGCAGTTTCCTGGAATTTTGAAAGATGCAGACAGTTAAGAGGAAAATGGTTGAAGATAACTGCTGTCTTCCTCTCAAGTCCTGTGACTAACCATAATTTAGAGGTTAGCCTCCCACAATCATGCACTAAGGTAAATTACGTATCACTCTGTGTTGCCTTTGTCCCAAGTTCATTTATATACAGTAATTATTATTTTTATATCTTGAACTCTCATTTTTTTTACATTCTTACATTGGAAAGAAATGTGAGGTTTCAGTATGGCTGTAAGGTTTTAGAGGTAGGTGTTGGTGTTTGTTGGGTTTGGGGGTTTTCTTGGTTATTTTTTTATTTTAGGTTTGGTTGGTTGTGGGTTGTTGTTTTTTTTTTTTTGCTTTGTGTTTTTTCTTTTTGTGTGTATGTGTGTGGGTTTTGTTCTGGTTTTTTTTGATTGTTTTGGTTTGGTTTTTTGTTTTCTTTACTTAACAGCACCAGGCACTTCTCCTTGAGGGAATCTTGAAGCGCTTAACACTGTGTTAAACAAATGTGAAACAGTTTTCATGCAAAGTTTTCTTTCTAAGCCAAGGTTGTCTCATGGTGCATTTCCTGTGACAGCTTCTTATTACAAAGACTTTTAACTCTCCTATAGTGTGCCTGTGGAAGGAATTGGTGCACAGCAAGGCAAAAAAGGACACTAGAAAGTTCATTTTGAATTCTAGAGGTATCCCATAGTGCATGCAAGTGTAAATCTCAGAAGGCAAAGGAACTAACATGTAATCCCCAAAATGCACAGCTCAGAGACACTTGTTTCCTTATTGTCAAAATTATTTGCAAATAAATCTTATTTTATAGCACTTTCTGACATGCCTTGTTTGTATTGATTTTTCTTCCCTTTTTCTGATGTCCTTGAATGCATTTCTGGTGTAAAACAAAACTTAAAGATTAAGGAAATTCCAGTGTAAGTGAATTACTGTACAGTGGCACCTGCAGCCTTCTTTTGGACAAGGAAGTAAATGCATTTGAATTTTGATGCTTTTATTGTATAACTCATTTTCTAAAGGTATTTTTATTCCTATGGGAATAAAATACCTTTAGGTATAAGTACCTAAAGGTATTTATATTCCTTTCTTTGTCAAACTGTGGAGCCAATGGGTCTCTTCTGCCTCTCTCCCCTCAGAAATATGGACGTAATCAGCAGTGACAAAATTACTTGTTAGTGTTCAGTGTGATACCTGAAGGGAAAGGGAGGAGATGCCTCACAATCCACCATCACTACATCTCATTCTGCTGGGGAAGTTTGCATCATCTGGAATGCAAACTGTCAGTGGTGAGAGGATGAGGAAGGTTCGCTAGATGCTTTGTTGTTTCTTGGTCAGAAAGATTTCTAAATCTGAAATTCACAGCTTTTGGCTGCTGGGCTCCAAAAGATTTAAGGCAGATATGTTCCAGGCTCAGTTCACATGCTGGTTGAAGGAAAGTTGAAAAGGTCAACTCCAAAAAAGCTGCAGTGGAAGTGTCTGTTCTTCCCCGGCTCACTGGTCTAGGCATGGAGAAGGTTCCCTACAGCAGCCTGGCTGGGGTTTTGGCCTCACAGAGGAGAATGTGCTATACAAAGGCAGGATGGGTCAAAATATCTGTGTTCCTTGAGAGGAAAAAGAAGTAAATCTTGAGGTGAAGAGGCAGTGAAGTTGAGTCACTGGAATATTGGGTAGTAAATTGTTGGAATGGGGCTGCAGCTGCTGTAGGTGACTTGATGTTTTTTCCTCAAATGATGTGAAAGGGAGGGAATGGGGGTTTCAGTCATTGCAGGGGAGGTGCTGCGGGCAGTGGTGCCTCAGTGCTCTCCCCATTGGGCTGCCAGGAGAGCAACAAGAGGTGCTGTCCATAGGTAAAACAAGTGTTAAAAGTGATCCTGAGATTTACTTTCTCATCTCCTGGCCTCCTTTTTTTGAGGAAGCTTCTTTGTTGGTTTGGGTTTGGTGTTTGGGGTTTTTTTTGTTTTTTTTTTCGTGTGG
>JAAWXA010000003.1:62237292-62325924 GCA_038090715.1 Florisuga fusca | reverse complement strand
GGGGTGTTTTGGGTTTTGTTTGTTTTTAATGTGAAACAATCCAAATTCTACAAGACTGTGTTAAAAGTAACTTCTGGCCAGCAGTGATTTAGCATGTGCAACAGATGCAGAGGAAGTGTTTGCAACTCTTCCTCTAAGGCCATGGCCCTACAGGGGTTATCTCTGGGTTACTCCTCCATGGGTCTGGAATCACAGAATCATAGAATTGGCTGGGTTGGAAGGGACCTCAAAGATCATCAAGTCCAACCCTTGGAAAGTCCAACCCTTGGAAGCTCCCTTGGCCTGAGCACAGCAGCAGAAATGTTATTTTCAGTATCACCTGAGTGCCCATGTGCTTCCACAAGCCCCGTTATCTCACTGTAGCCAGTGTAACCTCCCCTTGATCCTAATACCTTCCACATCAATGCTGCCTTCCCCAAAGGGGCGGTGAGGTGCATCTCTTGCATCTGGTAGAGATGAGAAAGGACAGAAAATTTGGGGCAGACTCGGTGCAGCCTTCTTTACGTCCCACTTGGGTAAGTGGAGCTTTCACCTTCCCGATTCTGGCTCTTCGGGAGCATGCCTGCGGCAGAAAACAGGAGATGGCCTGAAATCTTCTGGTGGTGCTGACCCCAGGTGGTGAATCCCTGCAGCACGGAGCCGGTAGGGATTAAACTTGGGGAGCGGGAAGTGCACGGCGTGTTCCAGCAGCCACGCGTGGGAGCCCCGCTCGGCTGCCGCCTGCGGATGGAGCTGGGTACTGGGGAGCTGCGTGGGGCTTCTGGAGCTGTGAGAGAAACGCGGCTTTGGTGTTCTAAAGGAAAAAAAGCTATCGCTGGGTAAGGCCAGGCTGCCACCACCCCTGGTACCAGAGCCCAGCTGAGAGTGAGGCTGAGCACACAGCCCCATAGACAGGCAGACAGGCAGACCCCTGTGTCAGCCAGGCTGCTCAGTGCAGACAAATCATGGCACCAACCATCTTCCTCATAAGCCCCGTGCAGCAATGCCATGTCTGGGGGCTGGTGGGGACACTTTCCCACTGACCATGGGGCTGGTGCCTCCCAATGTCAGCCCCGGGAGCAGACTTGTCAGGGGTTCAGCTGGCTCTGGTGAGGTTATGGGGGTTCCCTCCCTGTCGTGGTGCCTCTTCTCCTTCACATTCGTGGGGATAAGCTGTCAATCGTATAAACCAACACTCTTCAGTGACAGAACAGGATGCTTGGGCTCCTGGTTTCTCCAGTGCTGCAGCAAGCAACAGAGGATGCGGTGCACATGAGAAGTGATAATGACATGGGGCACTGGTGCCACGTAAGTGACCACTTCCAGCTATTTCAGACAAGTCTGTGGATGCTTGTGGCAGCTGTACCTGGGCTGCACCTACATCAGGGTCAGTTTTCTTCCCACTGTCAAGCTCATGGACTGAAATCTCTGAATTCTGGAGAGCTCTGTCCCATCTCACTGAAGAAATGTCAGGCCATGGATGGTTATCTTCATGATAATCTTTGATCAAAAATGGCACTCATTAAGGACCCCTTTTGGATCAAACATAGACAAATTTGAGATTCTTTTTCCAAGTGCATCCGAGCATGTTCAGAGGCAGATGCGTGGCTCATTAACCCTTCCTCAAGTAACAGCCCTGCTTTGCACAGCTCAGCCAGCCCTAGCTTCTGCTGTGATGAATGCTCACAGGCTTTACTAGTAATGGTTTGGAAGATGAACGTTGCCTTCCTAGAAAATTCTAACTGGAGGGGAGAAAGGGATGCTGGACTGGAGCTGATGCAAGATCACAATGATGCAGCTGCAGCCTCTTGGATCCAGCAGAGAGGCAGACACATACCACCCAGGGAGCCAGCCATGGGCTTTGGCTGGGGATAAAGGTAGAAGGTCTCATCTCAGAGGAATGTTTAACAACAGATGAAAATAGCTGTAAAAGAAAACAAATGGTGTCACAGAGATGAGGCATATGGTAGCTTGGAGTGACAGGGAGGCTCATTCAGGCTGTGGTTCAATGCTGGGGGACTGATGGATCTCAGGAGGCAGCACAGCAGGGGATGGCCAGAGCAGGAGAGTTTCTGCTTCAGATTTCAGCATTTTTTTTTTTATTTTTTTTTTAATTCTGGCCTAATTGAGTTGTTATGATAATCACAGTCATTGGATTATCATCAGAAATTAGGAAAAGCATGTTCTGCCCTGGCATGGAGAATTAAAAAAGAATCCATGTCCCTTGCCTTGAAGTTTCTTGCCCTCGTGGGACTATCCTTGAAGAAGAAGGACAGCACAGGAGCCTCTGGGGCAAAGGAGTGGGGAAGCAGAGAAGAGCTGCCCCAAGGGTGGGTGCTGTCCTGGCAGAAAAGCTCAGGAGACAGGGATCCCCCCCTCGATGAGTGGTGTATGCAGCAAATGATGTACTTCCTACTCAAACAGCCCATGTATGAGCATTGCATATGAGCTTCATATTAGAAGTAACATTAATTTAAAGACCTCATTAATGGTTGTTATTCTGTATTACTTTTGCATTTTATGAAGTATTTGTCTCTCCATAAGAAGGATGGGAAATGTTTCCCTTCTGATTTGCCTGTTATAGTACTTATTTTCAGAGGTAAAAATGCCTAAAGACATCAGAAACATTTGCAGCAACACACAGAAATGAAAAGGGAAAATCAAATTACCAAGTAATAGGAGCTAATTTTTAGAATAAAAGCACAGAGTAACCACAGGATATTTGCTATGGTATTTTGCTGCTTATACAACCAGTTAATCAGCACTGCCAACTGCCCAGCACTGGTTTACCACGAATCCCTGCCTTCAGCATATATAATACATTTAATCCATTTCTGCCTCCTTCCAGCTGAAGTGCCCCTATAATGGCTTTGCATTCCTGGGAATTTTGTAATATAACCTTCCTCTGAGGGTCAGGTGCCAGCAATTTTTACTCTCTGGCAAAATAATTTCCTCAGATCTTTTTGCTAGTAAGTGAAAAATTAATCCCAGTTCCAAGCCTGAAGTGAGCATGAGCTGGAGTTACAATCTGTGCAAGTACAACTGCCCTGGCACTTGTTGTGTCTCACAATGCAGACACAGTGAGCAGTTAGTTGCTTTTTGCAATGAGATATTATTTACCAGAGTGATAAGGGGTTTTTTGCTCTTTCAGATCTGGACTGCATTCAAACATGCACGGGAAGGTCCTCTCACTGACAAGGTAAGGTCACCTTGAAGCCTGGAATGAGACCCATGTTATTTAAGAGTTCACTCAGGGCAGCATATTTGGGTGGATGCTGCTCTTGAAAGCAGGTCTGAGTTTGTAAATGCTTGTTCCAAGCCCAGTGATGGAAGAAAAAAGAGCCTTTAGCTGATCTTTGCCACTTGTTCCCACCTCTCCAAAATAAATAGACCAGTATGTTTTGGTTCAGCAAAAATGTGGAAACAAATTACATTCAATACAAGTCACGGTACTATTTCAGAAGTGAAAACAGCAATATTGTTTCCAGACCACACAAAATATTTAGATATAGAAATAAACCACCCACAGGCCCCCCTGAGCTCCCGGTCCTCTCCTCTTTTACTTCACCCACTGGCCAGTCCCTGATTTATTGACTCTTTCCCTCCTGCTCCATCACCTGCAGCTCTTCACCCCAATCCCATGACTTCCACTTACTCAGTAGGCACACCTGTGGGTTAGTTGTTTGTTTTGGTTTTTCTGCTCTTTCTGTCCTGTTTATTGTGATTTTTTGTCACGGATACATGCTGTGTCCTGCAACAATTTCTTTCTTACCTCCCGAGTCAGTATTTGTATTCAATGCAAACTCTCCTCATTTCAATAATGGTAAAATTTTTCAGCTTTTTCTTACTTTCTGAGTAATGATGATTCCTGGCATCCTGGTGGGGTAAACTGCTGAAAGAAATAACAGCCCTTTCAGGAGCTCAGGGAATGGGCACAGGAGCAGCTCCTGGCTCCCAGAGCCACATCAGTGTTTCGGTGCTGTCTGTGGCCCCTCTGCAAGCCCCAGGAGCTGCAGGGGCAACTCTGGGCTTGACCCCAGTGTGCTGTTGAGATACATCTCAGTGCACAGGGCCATAAAGGAGCATCTGAAATGGATCTCTCTCCCATTGCTATGAACTTTGATAGCCTCCTTAGAAAAAAAATCATAATTCCTTCTGAAGAGGTAAAGCAGAAGAAACCTCAAGCCTGCTTTCTCCATTTTCTCTCATGTTATCCCTGGCTCTGAAGTCACTTGTAACATCAATGCTTTATTTCTAATTTCATGGCCTTGATGTTACTGCTTTTGAAAAACATCTCTCTTGTTGAGAACTTCTTGAGGTTCTAGCTGGGAATTTTTTTACTTCCAAACTGAATTCCAGTCTTTAGTATTTTCAAAATTCTCACTTTTGTTTTCTCATAGACAATGTGAAATAAAATGTTGAACAACAAAAAAAATATCTATTTTTATTGAATAAAGTGTGAAACGTATTTTTCTTTTTGTACTGCTCTTCATGTGGTGAAAGCTGTTTATTTAAAAAGCACAAGGAGAATATCAGTCCTGTTGCATTGCACCTAATGCCATTTAATTGTGGTAAACTGCTAAGGTTGTTCATAATATTTACCAAATCTGAGAATGATTGAAATTGTCTTTAAGTCTCTCTATCACACAGTCTCTGAAAGATCTTACCTAATATTACCTTGTTTGCCAAGTTTTCCCCTCGGTTCAGGAAGGAGATTGAGGTGCTGGAGCAGGTCCAGAGAAGAGCAAGGAGGCTGTGAAGGGACTCCAGCACAAGTCCTGTGAGGAAGGGCTGAGGGAGCTGGGGGTGTTCAGTCTGGAGAAGAGGAGGCTCAGGGGAGACCTCATCACTCTCTACAAATCCCTGAAAGGAGGCTGTAGCCAGGTGGGGGGTCGGTCTCTTCTCCCAAGTAGCTATCAGTAAGACAAGAGGGCAAAAATTCTTTACAAAGAGGGTGATCAGGCAATGGAATGGGCTGCCCAGGGAGGTGGTGGATTCTCTGTTCCTGGAGGTTTTTAAGAAGAGATTGGATGTGGCACTCAGTGCCATGGTCTGGGAACCATGTGTTCTAGAGCCTTGTGTTCTAGAAAAAGGAAAAAAGTCTGAAAAAGCTTTTCAAAGATCAAGGTTGAGAAGGAGAAACAATATTCATTAGCAGACCACTCAGTTGAAAAAGTAGCCTGTTCATGCAGTCCCCGATATGAGGAGCCAAGAGTCAAAGCCAGAGTGCTGTGGAAGCATGTCTCTCACCTGTAACCCGATGATGCTTCTGGGTCTTTATCAGCTCTCCCAGTTAGTTTTATTGACTAATCATTATTTAGGTTTCACCCAAGCAATTTCCATGAAAGCATTTTAGTTGAGCATGACTATTACCCAGGCTTTTGGTGTTTCTATCATGAGGACACATTGTGAAGCTGTATCAGCCTGTTTTGTATGTGCTTTGGCAAGATCTTTCTCTGTTTGGTGTTTGTTGGACAAGAGCTATCTTGCTTCTGGTGATGAGATTGGAACGGGTGGGAGGTGCCTGGAGACCTAGGGAGGTATTTCTAAGAAAAGTGGGTAAAAAGGTACTTCTAAGAAAAGTTATTTCAAGTTATGATCTTTCAGCTAGGTTGCAATTACCCAATGTTTTTCAAGATATGCCTGGAAGGAGGAGAAAACTTGAGACCAAAACTGGAGTGGGAAGATGGGCCTATTTGTGTTCCTGTCAGTCTGCATGAAGTATGTAAATACTCAGATGCTATCATTTGTCTTGGGAAATTAAGGAAATTAGGGTGGGAGGATTAGAAACATTTTTAATCTTCTCTGGCTCTGAATCCAAGGATGTTATTCCATTATTTGTCTTCAGCATGGGTAAGGAACTTCCCTGCTGGGCCTCAGAGGCTGCAAACCCCATGTCTGTGTCTTCATCACTACAACTACATCTGTTTGCTGCCACGGGAGGGTCAACTTTTAACCTCACCATTTGGTGATTTTTGTTGCCTGCATGTAGAGTTTGACATTGGGCACCTCTGTAACTCCACTGCCAGCTGTGGGAGGCTGCAGCTCAGGGATGGGGTGGAGGATTGTGCCATCCTTGTGACCATGGAGGCACCTATGTGAGATATGGTACATGCGTCCTTCCAGCACCTTCTGCCTGGCAAAGTTCATAATGGCAATGCAAGATGGGTGGAGCCTCTACAGTTCATTTCTACAGCCTATTTTAGTCTTTGTTTTTCACCAGGGGCATTGATGAAGGGTTAGAGTCAGCTGAGGTCCAGCCTAGTGCTGCACAACAGACTTTTCTGCTCCCTGGGGTGTTGCTGTTCCTGGAAGTGGTTTGAGGTGGTTTTACATCTTATAGTCGATGGACTTCTGTACTGAAAATATTTACTAATTCCAGCTTTATCAGGGACTACACAACCAGGTGCCTTAATGCATCTTCTCTACTTAATCTCTGTTGTTCAAATGGAATTTGAAGCTCCATCCCAATTCACCCATAGTTTCCTGTTCTGTTCAGCATGTATTTTAAATTGATTCATGATGTCAGTGTCTGTGAGCTGCTTTCTTGTTTTCCAGGTTAGGACAGTCCTTTTCAGAAGAGAGGCTCTTTTTGAACTGGGAAATGATCTTTGGAAGTCATCATGAGAGCCTATTAATAAGATAGAATTTGACACAGAGATGTGGCATTTATTTGTCAGGCCAAACATTGGGCAGCAAGCAGGGAGTAAAAAAGGTAATACATTAATTGTGTTACTTGAATGTATTTAGTGGGTAATGCTGATGAGTGATGAGGATATTACTGGAAAGCTTTTGTTACAGGGAAGGGTAAAAATAGAACTCATAACTCCTGCAGGCAATTACTCTTATAAATTATAGCTTGTTCCTTGTCTCAGAAGCTCAGTGAAATGATGGAGATCTTGCATAGGGTCAGACAGGGTGAATATGAGATAACCAGATCTTTGCCTTATGATGGGTTTCTTTAGAAAATTCTCACCCACTCACACTCACCTTGCTCTCACATCTACAAGACCAAGATAAGGTCTCCCCTGGGCGGCTTGGGGGGTTCAAAAGGGATTTGTTCACACAGTAGCCAGCTCAGTAGTTCCATTCAGACAGTAAAACAGAGGTAATCATGGCTAAAGCTGCTTCTTCTGAGTCCTACCTAAACTGGGATTCAACCTAAATTCAACCGAAAGGCACCCAAATTCCCTGTAAATCCTAGAGAACCACTTAGCTTCCTTTCCAGCCCTATGCAGCATGGATATTCATGCAGCATGGATATTCATCCACAGGAGTGGATGAATATTGGGCTGCCCTGTTCAAGGGTATCTTCTCCCACCCAAGCTTACTGCAGTTTAGAGGGTTGCCTGTAACTCTGAAAAAAACACTCATCTTTTTAAGATGCTTCCTTTGAGCAGTAAGAGGAGTGAATCTCAGGGAGGTGTCTTGGTCTTTATTGCCTGCACAGTGAATGAGAAGAGGCTGTAGCTGATCTAAATTTCCTTCTGGAAGCACCTGAGCTTGGGGTACGATGAACAGAGAGAAGGAGAGGTTTCACTTCATGTGCCCTGGGTTAGACTCTGGAAACTCCTTGCTGGCAGCATGGGAGCCTTGGTGCCATGTCAGGCCCCTGCTTTACAGTGCTTCCTTAGGCAAGATTTTCAGTAAAAAGGGTGCAGCAGGGCTTAGAAGAAAATCCACGGTTGCTATGACCAGATGGTCTGAAAAATATAGAAATTATAGATGTACATGTCCTCATTAAGTCTCCAATGCATGGTACCTTTAGCAACTTCAGCTTGTTGTGTTGCAGTTTGTATCCTCTCAAATACCACACGTATTTACCCTGTGCTGAGCCCTGGACTCTCCTGACATTACCCTCTGATGTGTTCTGCCTAATTTTCCTGTCCTACGTGCCTCAGTGAGGTCTTTTTCCTTTGTAAATGTCTAGGTTTGACAGATGATGAACCACGTTAGGAAAGACCTTTCTGCTAGACGTGTGAGTGTCATTTCTGTCCTACATGTGGCAGCTGACCAGCATCAGCCCAAGTTTAAACTTGAAGGGGTTAAGAGCACCTGCTGCCCCTGAACCCCTGAGCTGCTTCTCCAGGTGTTAATGAGCACAGAAACCATGAAATATGCTCTGGGACTCATGAGGGGCCAGGCCAAGAGAATACTAGCTCAGTTTTCTCATTCACTTGAGCAGAGAGAGAAATCCACTCAGTTAACTCTCCAGTCAGAAGCCAGCACCTGTGGGGTTTTTTTTTGGTTTTGTGGGGTTTCTTTGTGTGTTTTGTTTTTTTTTTTTTGTTGTTGGTTGTTTTTGTTTGGTTGGTTTTGTTTGGCTTTGGGGAGTTTTTGGGGGTTTTTTTTCTTTGTTTGGGGGGTTGTTTTTTGTTTTGTTTTGTTTCTTTGGTTGGTTGGTTTTGCCGTGTTTTGGGGGGGGTTGGTTTTGTTTTTTTGATTGTTTTTTGTTTTGTTGTTGTTTGTTTTTTTTTTTACCTGGAGGAAAGGATCTGAGAAATGTAAATAAATTGGATTGATGTGGTTAGCTAGGGGCATACTGTTGGAGCATTTACCCCAGAATCATCTCCTTTTCCAAAACTCCAAAGCTTCCCGCAGGTGCAGGGAGCGGCGGCTGCGCCTCCCCTGATGCCTCTGGCAGCTCCGGGCACAGCTCTGCTTCCCCAAGCAGCACCTAACCCTGGCTGGGCAGCTGTTGAGTAAAGCTTACAATGAAAATGTCTTTCTTGACATTCTTCATGAACATCTAAGCTGAGGAGCTCTGAAACAGAAAAGAAGAATCAAGAAGGAATGTTTAGATGCAAGGTCCCTATTTCTGCCACTCGTTGGCATCAGTTCCCCCTCAGCCATGCCTGAGCACAGCCCTTGCAGCATAGTGAAGTGTTCTCTTTTCTCATACCATACTGGAGCCCAAAGTTGTGCAATGACCTGCTTCAAAACAAACACAGTTTTAGAGAAAAATGTAGTCTGGATCCAGTCACTCAGCTCCTTCAGCTGAAAGGCAACTCTGCCTTGAGCCAGCCCGTGAACTAGGGCTATGGGCATCACTCCTGAGAGTTTTTGTGGCTCTATGGGATCTGTGAGGTGTTGGGGACAGGTCCTCTGTGTCCCCAGCTCAGCATGCTGGGTTGAGGTGAGACTTGGAACTCAGCATATTGCCTGCTCTGGAACAGGAACCTGCTGGGAGTGGTGGAGGGGCTTGAAGATCCTTCAGGAGATAGCCACAAGTGCAGCATGTGGGGTGCTCAGTGCAAGAAGAGCTATGCCCCCATCCTGAGCTGTGCTGCTGTTGTCTGTCCCTTATGGATAATGAGAATGACTCCTCCAATATTTTTCACTCAGGGAAGATGCTGAATGGATTGCTCTGACCTTAAAGCACTGCAAGATCAGCTTGCTTTGCTTTCCTCATCTCAGCTAATTCCTCTGACACAGCTGGATGCTTGTTCTTCTTGTCCCATTAGATGTTTGGTAGCTGCTGAGGACTGACTAATGGTCACTGTGGAAGCATTTCCTCAACGGCCTAATTAAGGAGGAAAAGATTATTTGACCAGACAGAAATAATTAACAGAGCCTGAGCCACTGTTGTGATAAAAATTTCTCCATAGCATCTGTGTGAGAAAGAGTAATTACAGTTCAGGGAGCAGATCAGACTTCTTTGACTGAGCCCATCTGAGCTCTCCTGCCCCATCTGCACACATGTGCCAGCCAGAGGCCTTTCCCTATCCTGCTCAAACTTCTCCCAATTCAAACACAGAAATCTTAAAAACCAGTATTATTTGATTCCGAAAAATCTGTTGTAAAACCTGGCTCTTCTTCCTTCTCCTTCTTTTCTTACTCTGAGAGTCACCTGGATAAATGGAGGTGGAAGAGGCAGTAGATATTCTAGATCTTGATTCTGATACCAAGCAGCTTGGTGTGCTTCCAGGGAGCAGGGGAACTATGGCATGGACAAACAGCTGCATTTAGAGAGCAGTCACCAGCTGGTGAGAGGCTCTGTGGCTGTCTGCACTGGAAGAGGCTTTTCAGGGGTCTGTCCTTCCCCACTTGTCTCTGTACCTCCAGATCATTTGGAGTCTGGAGCTGAGAAAATGCTTTTGCAGACAATGCTAAGGTAGAAGGGATGACAGGCTGGGATCCAGGCTGAATGCAGGCTCTTTGGGTGCCAGCGAGGTGTAAGGGTGTACATATAGGTGTCCACGTGTGACCCAAGTCCTGAGGACCCATAGTAGCTGCTGGACATCCAGTTAACATGGTCTGGGGAGTCCAGAAAGTATCTCAGTTCCCCTAAAGCAAGGACCAGGGAAGGATCTGACTGCCAAAGCATAGGTGTCTAGTGCAGGTGCTGTCCCAGGGGTGAAGGACTATACCTCCTGGGTGGCATCTCCTGGCCCTGCATAGCTGCATCCACTGTCTCAGGACATCTAGAAATAGCAGCAAGTGCCCATGTTTGGGCTGTGCATCCCACCCACCAAAGAGCTCTCCCTGCCTTTAGTTGTTGACCAAGTTGCACTCTATGCTCTACTGGCCCTGCCTGCTGCAGTGGAAGCTGGGATGCCCGAAGCCTGTGTAGGTATTTGAAATTAAAGGTCTTAAGCTTGGGTCTAAATCCCAAGAAGATAATCTAAATTCAAAATAACCTGATGTCACCAGAGTGGTAACAAGACATCAGGAAGATGACATTCAGCCACGAGACGCTGTAGGACACTCAAGGCTGGATCAGAGTGCAGGAGGACCAGCTGAGCATCTCGGACTTGGGGCAGACAGACAGGCCCTTTTCTCCAACTGTATCCTAGCCAGATTTTTATTCAATTAAAAATGGCACTTTATATGTCCCTGCTGTGCCCTTTCTGAGGGGTGCATCTCCACATTCAGGGTGGGCTTGCTGGTGCATGCTGTGTGATTGCTGATGGCTCTGTTCCCTACTCAGCCACACCACATCCTCCTTCCAGCAAATTGCTCAGGCTGGAAAGCCTTGGAGTAAATCATATGAAATAAAATTAAATGTTTAATTTAACCTGAGAGATTGAATTTCAGACTTTTTTCCTTGACTTTTTCAAAAATGTCATAAATAGAAGAAAGATCTTATGCTGAATTTCATTTGGCTTTTTTCATTTAAAATGTCAAAACAAAATGTGGACTTTCATGAATTCAGGAATCAGGGCTTCAGAAGCTTTAAAAGTGAAACAATTAAACAAAGCTGATGCGTATTTATGAAATGTGACAAGAGAACTTAAACCCTTGTCTTCCAACAGAAAAAGATTTTGGCCAAAAATCTTCACCTAGCTTTTTTTTTTGTGATCTATGACATCACTTGCAAAGAGCTCAGTGTAACTGCCCAACAGAAGCCTTGTACCTCTCTTTTTGCTTGCAGAAAGGTGCTCACTAGGCACTACTGCAGCAGTAGTAATAATTCCTGATTATGCCCAGAATCTGGTTATCCTAAAGCTTGGTATTTCAAATTAGAGACTTCTGAGAGCTAATTAGCACAAAGGCTCATTAAATGCTAAAAAATGCTCTCCCTGCCTGGGTAGATGGTGCATTCAGGCCCTGAACCCATTTCCCAAAGGCAAATGGATCTCTGCCTCCATAGGCTTTGTTAGAGCATCCTTAACCCTTTAATCTCCGTACACCCCAGGAATGCCAGTTTACACCATCTAACAATTTTTCCAACAGCATTGAGCCACTGGGCTGCCCTGTGGCCACCACTGTCCAAGCCCACTCTGTGGCAGGACCCTGGCACATCCCAGTGGTGTGGGGCAAGGGGGTGGCCCTATGGTGCATCCCCCCCACCCTCTGTACCTAGCGACCTGCCCCCTGCTCCAGCACAGGGGAGGGGTTGCCAAAAACCCTGTGGTGAGCCAAGGGCAGCCTGCAGCCTGCTTGTGTCTGTGGGCAGAGAGAAAGCCAAGGAAAACCATAGCTGCTCCTGCTCATGCTCTCCTCTTGTTCATTCTCAGAATCTAAAGAAATGGCTGTGGCTCTGTGTGGAAGATAATTAATGATAGTAAATAATATTCCTTTGTGCTAGGAGTGAATAGTGCCCTTTATTTGAGAATCTCACTGTGCTTAGTGCTCTGGATTTAATTCAGCTTAACAACAAAAGCTAGATGAATTATTCATTGCAAATAAATTATCTAAAGAATGCAGTCGTTTTTTTTTTTTTTTTTCCTCTCTGTTCATGAGCCCAGCCTGCTCTCTTAAAAGACCTTTTCCATAGCCAGCAGTGTCTCTGCAATGATTTGGGCAACCAACCCCCAGTGTAGAGCTCATTGTGCTCTTTGCTAATTATGTGCATGGGTGGGGAGGGCCACGGCCTCCAGGTCTTGCCCATGGGATGAGCAAACCTTTGAATGAGAAAGAAAGCAATAAAGAATGCTGAGCATATTCCTCATCTGTGCACAGAGATGAATACACATGTGCGTATGTATATGTCGCTTTTCATGCACACACTGG
Organism: Florisuga fusca; assembly: GCA_038090715.1. Taxonomy (NCBI): domain Eukaryota; kingdom Metazoa; phylum Chordata; class Aves; order Apodiformes; family Trochilidae; genus Florisuga; species Florisuga fusca. Next base: position 62,313,489 of record JAAWXA010000003.1, on the reverse strand, counting down.
TGCTCACAGAATCACAGAATGTCAGGGGTTGGAAGGGACCTCTGAGGGTCATTGAGTCCGACCCCCCTGCCAGAGCAGGACCAAACCTAGGGCAGGTCACTTGACAATGCATCCAGCTGGGTCTTGAAGCCTCCAGAGAAGGAGACTTCACAGCATCTCTGGGGAGCCTGTTCAGGGCTCTGTAACCTTCACAGCAGAGAATTTCTTCCTCCTGTTGAGGTGGAACTTCCTGTGCTCCATCTCTATCATTGCCCCTCATCCTATCATGGGGCACAACTGAGAAGAGGTTGTCCCTTCCTTCTCCATGCCCAGCCCCTGTGTATGTATGCACATTAATTAGATCCCTTCTCATTCTTCTCTCCAGACTAAAAAGCTCCAGGTCTCTCAGCCTTTCTTTGCAAGGCAGGTGTTCCAATCCTTTAATCATCCTCATAGCCCTCTGTTGTACTCTTACAAGTAAATCCCCGCTCCTCTTGAACAGGGAAGCCCAGAACTGGATGTGTCCAGACTCCAGTTAAGACAAATTGCTCATGGTAGGTCTACAAAACAGGGATCCAAATGGCAGCCTTTTGGACATATTTTGATATAAAGCTCAGTGTAACTTACAAACCACATCCATTTCTTGATATGCAGGCAAATAAAAACCTCTCCCCCACACTCTCAACCCATAAGAAACTATATTGAAAAGCTGAGATTTAATTACTCAAGGTGGGTGTGAACTCCATTACTTCAGGAGAATCTGTGTGTGGCCTGGCCTCTTGAGGAGGATGAGGTCCTGCAATACATAGGTTCAGACATTTCCATGTCTGGATCCCAGGGTTTTTTGGAAGCCCTGGGCCTGGGGACACATTGGGTGCAATGCCAGCCTGCCCTTTGTCAGCACTTTGGCACAGGTGTCAGGTTTGAAACAAAGCCCCAGGATGCCCTTTTCACACAGGCAGAGCTCAGTGGTGAGCTCACTGCCAGCAGCAGGTTTAAGATGCCAAAGGCTTGTATGGGACCTGAAAAGCTTTTTACCTAAGTCACTTTCACAGAAACCTGCAGGCATCACCTGTGTAAGAAAGCAAAGGCCACTGCAGAGGTTTCCCTGCTTTGGTGCCCCTGAGCAGGGAGAAAGGAACATTGCTGGCACTAGCTCCAGACCTGAGGCTTTCTCCATGGATGGTGCTTTCATTGGTGGGTTTGTGGGACAGCCCTGTCCTTACATTCCACTCAGATAGAAGTATTGTTCTGGGCAATTTTATCAAAAGCATAATTTCTGTCAATATTTGATGTATATCTTTGTGTTCATAAATAGTGAACCGCTTGGATGTAGTGACTACTGGGAAGCTTCTCAGGGGTGGCTCCTCACAGGGGATATCAGAGTTGGGCTGGTCATGGAAATTCTCCAGACAACAGCTGAAACACTGGGCACATGGTGGTAGGTCACTAAATCTGTAGTTTAAATCTCATGGTAAATGAAATCATGATTGAAAATATTGAATTTCCCAAGTTTTTAACACAGATTTTTTGATTACTGTTGTTTTTCTGTTTATTTCTTTTAAAGAATAAAGTGACCTTTGTGAGAAGGCTTTTTTTTATTTTTATAAAGATTATTCTGTGTAATTTTTTTCCTTTGGAAGTGGATACACTGACAGAAAAAGAAACCTTAGTTTCATGTTTTTGTCAGTTTCTTGTAATCAATAACACCATGTGAAAAAAAAAGCTAAAATCAAGCATCAACAGGGGAACAGGCTGAATCTATAATACTTGGGTTGACCTATTTTGTAATCCCATCTGCTGAGAGGAAAATAAATCAAAGTAATCCATCCTCCTGCCTCAAACCTGATGTGTTTGTCTTGGATTTGTTGGGTGTTCACCTGAATGCTCTCCAAGCCCTGAGTGAGGAAAGCACTCAGACACCCTCAGCTTGGGTCCAGAGGGCATGTGATGCTCAGGAGATGGTCAGAGCTCTGTTTCTCAGTCCTGGGAATGACCCTCCTAAACACACTTCTTTCCTGAAGTGCCTTTGCTTTACACCACTGTAGGATGCGAGTTATTTTCATTTTTGTTTTGACTTGCAGGTGTATGGAAATTCATGGTAAAATGTCTGTTCTTCTCTTTATGGACTCACCCTCTGGAACTGATCCCTGACCAGCTGGGTCTGGCACATGCAGCCACACTGTGGAGCTGAGTTACTCCAGTGTCATCTGGGTATGAGATCAACAGATGAGAGACTGGAAGAACAAAAGGGCTGTGAGCTCTTCCAGTGAAAGTGACATGTTTGATGGGGAGGCCCTCTTTGGCTGGAAACACAAGAATCATCAGGGGTTGGTGGTTTACACAAGTAGTGATTGATAACTCCAGACATGATGGATACTCTCTTCTACAAGATCTGCATGCCACAAGACAGGTTCTTCCTCCACAGGTGGGATCTAGTCCCTCCCATGGGATAGGCATATTATTCATTCATGATTTCAGGTGACTAGGGAATCATTCCTTCCATAGGTTATGCCTGTGTTCCCTCTGTAGACACTGAGAAAAGAAAGTGGCCTTAAAACTCCTTGGGATGAACCTGTGTTTGCTGAATTTAGATGCCTAATATACCTGGAGAGGATTTAGCAGGGAAGGATAGACCAGCACAGGGTAGAACTGTTGCCCTTATATCCTATGTTCACAGTACACCTAATGTACAGCCAGCAAACAGCCCTTGGGAAGGGGATCAAGAACCTGAGGTCTTGCAGCAGAATCGGGCACATGGACACAGTCCACCTGTGTCCCTGCTCCAGCTCTAATGTTCTGGCCTGGAGGACCTGTATCTTGCAGGGCCTGATTTTCATAGAATCATAGAATCATAGAATTGGCTGGGTTGGAAGGGACCCCAGAGATCATCAAGTCCAACCCTTGATCCACTACTGCTGCGGTTACCAGCCCATGGCACTGAGTGCCACATCCAGTCTCTTTTTAAATATCTCCAGGGACAGAGAATCCACCACTTCCCTGGGCAGCCCATTCCAATGCCTGATCACCCTCTCTGTAAAGAAATTCTTTCTAATATTCAACCTAAACTTCCCCCGGCACAACTTAAGACTGTGTCCTCTTCTCTTGCTGAGAGGTGCCTGGGAAAAGAGACCAACCCCCCCCTGGCTACACCCTCCTTTCAGGGAGTTGTAGAGAGTGATGAGGTCTCCCCTGAGCCTCTTCTCCAGACTAAACATCCCCAGCTCCCTCATCCCTTCCTCACAGGACTTGTGCTGGAGTCCCTTCACAGCCTCCTTGCTCTTCTCTGGACCTGCTCCAGGACCTTGATATCCTTCCTGAACTGAGGGGCCCAGAACTGGACACAGTACTCGAGGTGTGGCCTCACCAGCGCTGAGTACAGGGGAAGAATCACTTCCTTGGACCTGCTGGCCACACTGTTCCTGATACAGGCCAGGATGCCATTGGCCTTTTTGGCCACCTGGGCACACTGCTGGCTCATGTTCAGCTTTCTGTTGACCCAAACTCCCAGGTCCCTCTCTGTCTGGCTGCTCTCCAGCCACTCTGTGCCCAGCCTGGAGCTCCCCATGGGGTTGTTGTGGCCAAAGTGCAGGACCCGGCACTTGGCTGTGTTGAACCTCATCCCATTGGAATCAGCCCAACTCTCCAGTCTGTCCAGGTCCCTCTGCAGAGCCCTCCTGCCTTCCAGCTGATCCACACTCCCCCCCAGTTTAGTGTCACTTTGTGCCAGCTATGTAAGGAAATCAGGTTTGAGAGCACCCATCCCCTTATGAAATGCAAGCATATGCATACCTAACAGAAAGCAAAGTGAATTCACAGAGGGACTGTAGTAAGGCTGTAAATACCTTGGAGTGATAGGTCTTGACTAACAGCCTGCTCTCCAATGGGACATGCTCTGCACCCGCATTGGGTGGGTCTCCTGACCACAAGGCAGGGCTGGGATTTTTTTGACAGAGAACCATTTGCAGAGTTGTGGCTTTTATGGCCTTTTTTTGAGGTGAGAAAAATGGAGAATTTACACAGTAAAAATTCTTGGCAAAGTTGGAGCCTCCAGTTTCTGTGTAATAAACCAATTACTATGCTATTGAATTTACACACCTCAGACAAGTACACTGTAAACTCATATCCCAAGGTGAAAAACATACAAAAAATTCAGACCTTGGGTTTGCCTAATATTTTATTGGATGACATTTTTCCCTTTTTTTTTTTTTTAATTTAGACAAGATGCGTAAGTACTGAACACTTTTTCTTCGCTCTTACACAATGAAAATTATTTTAAAAGTGTCTATTTTATAAAATAACTGATAGATATCTATAATAGAGATTAAAATTGTAAATGCAAATTTGATAGGGAGCAGTTTTTCCAACAGTGTGGGAACACCTGGCATGGTTTCTAATTTATGTAGAAAATAGGCATGTGGGCTCCAGCCCAGTGAGGAATTTAAGTATATAAACAATCTTACTGGACCTCTTTGGGGCAATCTATACATTTAAGCTAAGCCCAAGGCCAGGCACTCAGCTGAAGTTGACCTTCCTGACATTTTATGCAGTCTCTGAATGACAAGTACATCATTCAGATGTTCATAGAATCATAGAATTAGCCGGGTTGGAAGGGACCTCAGAGATCATCAAGTCCCACCCTTGTTGCACATTTCTGCAGCTACTTATTTAGTAGGTATTTAGTAGAGGGATAGCAATGACATGGAAATGTTCAGATGGACCTGAGCAACAAAGCGGATCTTTCCGTACCAACCTCTCCACACTGCTCTGATTGATGGAGGCAAAGTCCTGCTTAAAAAGTTGACTTTGAGGCATCAGTTTCCTTCACTGCCTGGTCCCCCTTGGTTCTTCAAGTCAAAGGCACTTGTGGATGTGGGTTATTCCGTTGGATGCCAGACATTCCTTTCCCAAGCAGATGTGCCAATAAAGCACCTGGCCACAGCCCTGTCTCCTTCCTACCACCCCACTCAAGACTGCACTGACCCCATCTCTGCTAGGGGAATGGGTCATCCTGGTGCTCCTCATGGTGTTTAAGATAAAATGGTTTGTTCAGATAAAACATTTTGTGTTAACAAAGCTGTGAGGTTGGTAATCCAGACAAGCTTCTCCCCTCAGCAAATGGTGGTTTGACCCCTTGGTAGCTCCATCTGGGTGTGGGAGGATCATCCCTCTCCCACCCTAAGTCCTTTCAGTATATTTTACACCAAATATTTTGTGCAAGGTGTCTGTGGAGTTCTGACAATTAAAAAGCCCTTCTTGTTCAAAACTACCTGGTGTACAGAAGCCGCTGTGGGCAGCATGGGCACAGGGGCTGCTCCTCTCTAGAGGATCACGAATAACATCTGTTGGTCAAACACCTACCCTAACATACAAAATGGGTCTCTCCAGTAGCTGATGTTAGCTACTGGGTCTGCCCCAGAGCTGGCCTCAGGCTCTGGCTCCCCCAGGTGCTGGCACCAGCCCCTCCAGCCCCCGGGGTTCTTGGTCCCACTCCAGCTGCCAGCACTCTGCTCTGGGGCTGCTGCCCACTGGGCTGGTTGGCAGGCTGCAGAGGGGTCAGAACAGAGGCTGTGTCCCTGTAGAAGGTGGACAGATAGAGAGGAACAATCTAAGACATTAGTAGCAGTAACTTATTATTATTATTATTACTATTACAATGATGATATGGTTATTACATAAGAATATTTAGTAAAGCTGCAGGGCTGGCTGTAGCAATAGGGTGCTGGGCTCAGTCAGAAAACTGTACTGACCAGTCAGCCCCTTTTATCTCATTTTCCTTCTATTTTCTCCCACTGGTTCCTCCCCAGTCCACCTTGACCCCTCCCTTTGATCCCTCTGCTAAACATCCCACATACACAGGTCTTGCATGTTCCCACTTCTTCCTTAATACACCTTGTAAGAAGTTGCACAACATCCCCAAATGCTTTTCCCCTGCACCCCTCATGAGCTCCACACCCCTGCAGGCATTCATCCCCCTCAGCCTGGGGAGGAGGTGGCCCTGTTGGTGGCTCCTTGCTGGGATTTGCCCAGGGACTGTGGTCTGGCCCCTCTCTTCTGAAGGTCCCAGGGAGCAGGTGGGTCTCCCTTGGTGCATTGCCCTCTGAGCCCTGAGGATCCTCATGTCCCCGTGGATGGGCTTTAGCCACCAACATGTGCCCTCCACAGGTCACTCCTGCTTCATCAGCCCTTACCATGTGGGCTTGCTGTCCAAACCCTCTGCTGGGATGGTGTAGCCCCAGTTGTGCATGTCAGCAGCATGGTCCTGTCCCTCCCCACACCAGGTGACAGACCACCCACCACCCTCTGCCCATCCCAACATCTGGGGCAGCAGGAAACTCCGTGGAAGCTCTCCCTAGCCAGGAGGAGGGCAGCCTGGCCTTCAGTGGTCACATCAGAATTACAGCTGCATCTGAGCACAGTTTTATAGCAGGCTGACAGAAATGGTTTGTGACAAGAGAATCAAGTGCAAAGAAATAATTTCTGTACTGAAAACACCTCTCCCGCATAGGGTCACTGAACAGCTAAATTCTGAGATATCCAACTTAATGCAACTGGCAGCAGCTACCAGAGTGCTTGTCCTCGAGGAACTGCTGACATTTGCAGTGAAGCCTACAAAAAAGCAGACAAAATAAGGCCTGAAGCAAACCTAGTATCAAGGAAAAATCATTACAGAGTGCATTGTACATATTTATAAAGGAAAAGTGATGGCCAAAATCTCTAGGCCCTTTATGGCAGCCATGTCCTAACAGAAACATCCAACACCTTTAACCAATATTTGGACACCATCCCTTTGGACACTAGTGGGTCAACTAGTTTAGCTTGATGGTGGCCTCAATACAGGGATGTTGGTAACTAATCTTGAAAGTGAAATCAGGCAAGTGTTTCTGTGAATGAGAGAGCTGGCTTGCTTCCCTTGATGTTTATGTAGGGCTCCACTTAGCCAGCAGACATCATGCTCCACTGCCTCTTACACTTGGCAGGAGGAAAGGATTCTTCCAAGGGGACATGGCCTTGCATAAATGCCAAAGATGAGGTTTAACATGGCTGCTTGCTCAGACTCTCCTCACATCAGCAAGGGAACTGGACCCAGTGTGGCCAGAGCCCTGGGTCCTCCTCTGGATGGTCCCTTATGATGAGGGTTCATGAGGATGTACAGAGGTGTCACTGAGGCTAATTCTTTACATGTATTTATGTAGTTTGGATGTAGGGTGTAGTAGATGTTAAATACAAAGGGAAGAAATGTATCATAGTCTCTGCTCCTGATAAAAAAGGTTATTGGGATAACCTGAAGATTGGGTAGAAGACTACAGCTTTTGCTGGTTTTTTAGACATTTTCAAGGTTCTTTTGAAAATCATCATAATCTGTTCCAAAGGATTTTATTTAGCTGCTTAAGCCACCTTCCTTTTGCTAAATTTCTACAGCCATCACCTTTCTGGCCATCACATCAGTGAGTAAGGTCAGTTGAATGGTCATGGAAATGTCTGTGGTAGAAAGTTAAATAACAGCTCTGTGCCACCAAGCAACTTGGTTAGCAAGTTCCCACCTAACAGGGAGTTCATCAGAGGTGTAACAAATTCAGGGCTGTCAGTGGGTTTCACCCTGCTCCTTGTGCAAGAGCACCAGTGTCTGGGGCCCCAGCATGCAGCACTCACCCTCTGCTGGGCACTCTGCAAACACCAGCAGCCCGCAGCCTCTCCCCCAAAAATGGGATCTTTAAAGACTAGTAGTGAGAAACAGGGAGCAGAGAATTAAGTTTGCCAAATGTCATACAGGAGATGAGGAGCAGAGCTGGAAATGAGATGTCAACCACCAGTCACGTGTCTCCAGAACAAGAAAGGAGCCGGACTGGCAGGTGTCAGCACAAATCTGGTGATTGTGAAGCATGGATAGAGGGACACCTTCAGTTTAAAGATCCTGCTGAAGGCTCAGGACCTAAAATCTATTTTGCTTGAACTCTATGAAGTAGCTTAGGCAGAGAACAGATGGGGCATGTCTTTCTGCCTCCTGAATTGGCCTGTGTTGGAGAGATGAAGCAATGATGTAGCAACACCATTTATGAGACTGATGTAGAAAAATGAAAAAGCCCACAAAAAACCCCCAAAAAATCCAACATAAAACAAACACCCAAACCAACCAACAAAAAAAACCCCTCAGAAAACAAAACAAACAAAAAAACTCAAAAAACCAAAATAACAACAACAAAAAACCACAAACCCAACAAAATCCAAAATTAAAAAACACATACAATGAAATTTAAAGCATACAATCCCTTTTCCAGAGCTAAAATAGAGGCATAAACTTTCGATGTAGGTTGAGAACAAATTGCTCTAAATTTATATTACATTCCATTAATCTCTGAAATTACCTGAAAGGTACCTGAGACAGGATTCTCATTAACAATGACATCATGACCACCTCTGGGACAAAAAGTCCAAGTCAGGTGATTTGTCACTTTACTTAATTTAGTGTGCTTGACAGTGGTGGGCAAGGAGTCATCCCCACAGTTCTTTCCCCAAGTCTGTCTTCTGGGGTTTTTGTGGTGTTTTGTTTTGTTTTGGTTTTGTTTTTGTTTTTTGTTGGGGGGGGATTGTTTGTTTTTTTAAGAAGCTAATGCAGGAAAGAAGTAAAAAAGTTTGGCAACATCTCACCTACCATTTGTCCCTAAAATTCAGGCACCTCCTCCAAAGCAGCCACTCTCCACTTCCAGCTGAGGGATTTGGGTGGCTGGGGAGGACACGGTGCCCCACGATGCCCAGGACCTGGGTAGGACATCTGCAGGGATGCCAGTGTTTGGGGCACCCAGCTGGAGCCAGGGCAGAAGTGGGGTCTCAGCCCTTGGGGATACTTTATAGCCCAACACCTTCTCCCAGGACACCAATATACACATCAAAAAAGTTGCAAAACTTTATTGTTAATATTCCCAGCTGCCAGGGTGCCCAGGGGAAGGCAGCAGTGGAGGCCCCCAGTGCATTAGATGTTGGGTCCCCAATAACAGCACACCTAACAGCTCAGCTTACTGCAGCCTTCAGAGTCACATATGACACACCGAAAAGGTTCAGAGTAATTCATTTTAAATCTTAACAGCATTTAATTTCTTCAGTGTGGAGTTGCAGACAGTGATCTTCTCCACTAGCTTGCTTTTTTGTGCCTGTCACAGAACATGCCTCGTGCAGGGGCAGGGTGTCTTGTAAGACAGGAGTGCATTTTAAATTGTACTGGGTCCACATCCAGCTTGTTGACCATATGTTTAAATCTGAAAGCACTCTAGCATTAACTCCAGCTCAAAAGTAGACACATAATTTGTTTCACATTGAAGCACTCTTGGATATACTTTTACTTCAGATTAGCAGAGATAAATGACTTGCTGGAAGGTATCACTTGTAGGACAGAACGTTTATATTGCAGAGACTGGAGGTTTTTCTAAAGCTTTATTATTGTTGCAATGAATCAGCATTTGCTGCTTGATGTAATCTTGGCAGCGTGGCAATATGCTTTTTACTGTTCCAAAAAGAAATGCAGAGTAGCTGTTTTATTTCAAAATAGCATATTTACTTTGTTTCTTTTAAAGGAAGTGCATATTTAGGGCTATTAGATGACAGGTCTCAAAATACATACGAAGGATTTTACCTTTGGAAGGTGTCTATCAGAGATCAGATTCTGCTTATTAGTGTTTTTATTGAAGTAGCTTGATATGGAAAAAATGAAAAAAGAACAAATTGCAATGAAGTCTTTGAGCCTGCACACAATTACATATGCTGGTGTAGTTCCAAGTGCATGATGGTTTATTGCATTACGTGGGTCTCCACAAATGCAGCTCTGCTTACAGATACAACATTTGCAGGATTAGAGCCCAAAATAATAACCCTTTGACTCTATACATTCAAGTAAGAATAGTTGTAACTTTATTAAAGCACATCCCACCTCCCTCTCCAAGCCTGCTGGAGAATATGGGTTCTGTCTGATACAGAGCTGAAAACCTACAGTGCTGATAATCTTCCTCTAGACAGTGGTTACATTTTTCAAAACTGAGTAGTGACTTAGGAGAATAATAACCTTTACCAGAGTGCAGTTTAGCAGGATAGCATCTGCTATCTCCACCACCAGCCAGTATTAACTGCAGTGGGGAAAGGCCTTTTGAAAGTGGAAAGTTAATAGATGAATTAATAAAATTGCAGAAGCACATATGACCAGGTGATTTAGGTCTGTCATTCCTTGTTGATTTCTCTATATCCCTGAAAATATTAAATTTTCCTCTGATCCAGTGTCTTCTTTCCCTCCTTTCCTCACTCTCAACCCCAGTGTCTTAGTCAAAAAACATCCCTCTGCACCTTCACATTGGGAGTGCTGCTGGATGAGAAGTTCAACATGAGCCATCAGTGTACACTTGCAGCCCAGAAAGCCAACCAGATCCTTGGCTGCATCAAGAGAAGTGTGGCCAGCAGGTCAAAGGGAGTGATTCTCCCCCTCTGCTCTGCTCTCGTGAGACCCCACCTGGAGTACTGCATCCAGTTCTGGAGCCCCTACTCCAAGAAAGACATGGATGAGCTGGAATGTGTCCAGAGAAGGGCCACGAGGATGATCAGAGGGCTGGAGCACCTCTCCTATGAGGACGGACAGAGAGAGTTGGGGTTATTCAGTCTGGAGAGGAGGAGGCTCTGAGGAGACCTTATTGTAGTTTCCAGTATCTGAAGGGGCCTACAAGAAAGCTGGGGAGGGACTTCTAGGATGTCAGGTAGTGATAGGACTAGGGGAATGGATTCAAACTAGAGGAGGGTAGATTTAGATTGGAAATTAGAAGAAGTTCTTCACCTTGAGGGTGGTGAGACACTGGCACAGGTTGCCCAGAGAGGTGGTGGAAGCCCCACCCCTGGAAGTTTTTAAAGCCAGACTGGACAGGGCTCTGAGCAACCTGATCTGGTGGGAGGTGTGCCTGTGCATGGCGAGGGGGTTGGAATGAGAGGATCTTAAAGGTGCTTTCCAACCCCGAAAATTCTATGATTCTATGATCTAATTGCATCCCACTATCTGAAAACACCCTCATGTGTCTAAATAAAGAGCAAAAGGGCAGGAATTCTTGTTTGAATTTTACTAATACATACAAAAGCTATCAGGATGATGACATACAGTATGAATGATGCCACTCAAAGAGAAGGAAAAATGGTGCAGTCCCTTCTCATGCAGGATTTCCAGTGGTATCACTAGGACTTTTACTTCAGCAACAGCTTGTAGAACTGACACCCCCCAAAAATGACACAGAATATAAAGTGAATTTATGACATAACAAATAATATTTAATATATAGCATTGAATGCATACACATCAATACCAGTGCTGTAACAACAAAACAGAACTCATAAAATTAGCAGCAGTTTTTGCAAGTACAAAAATACACATTTTTTTTCAGAACATACATAATAGCAAAATTTATCAGGATATATTATACAAACTCAAAGCATTTAGATAATGCATTACTTTTAATATATTATATGATGTTTTAGATGCTGCATAATAAAATTACGTGTTCTGCTTGCAATAATACACAATGCCATTTACAGCAATGTTAAGAAAACTATCCACAACTGAAACATGAACAGAACAACCCACGAAGCACAAGAAATGAAACATACAGAGCTGCAAGGTGTTAGTTACAAGCTTCAGCATTTCTCTTTACATATTTTTGAGATTTTTTTTTTTTTCTTCCTTTTGCAATGTGGAAGAAATAACTACACCTATTGAACATACGTTATAAACATACAGAAAACAATACACTTATTCCTTGGAGAACAATGAAGGTAATGCCTATCAGTTTTGGAACAGCAGTACAATACCACAGTTATGGAATCTATGCTGACTTTGCACACTACATCAAAACCACAGAGGACTGGGACTCACATCTGCAAGGCTCAACACACGGACTGTCAAGGGGAGAGGCCCAGCAGGCACCCCACTGCCCTGGCAGGCTCAGAGAACAGGGCATTGCCCTTAGTTACCTCCTGGGCCCCTTCCAGATTTTTGGAAGATTTCTGTTTGCTTGCTTTTTAGCAATTTTCATTATTCTTACAATGTTCTTGCAAAGCTTTATGTGGGAACGCTGCTCAGACAGTTTCCTAAAAAAAGAAAACCTGTGAATCTGGGGACTGCTCAACCTGGATATTAAACTTAAAATGAACACACATTAACACCAAAGGCATTTTCTTGATGGTGCTTATTTTAAGTGTTAAGATTCCCCTGCAAAAAAGCTTTCATCAGTCTCCTCAAACTCTGGACTGCTGTAATGCTATTCTAGACCTCCTCTCTGATCTTGGATCATGAAGTCTGTCTCTTCCTGAAACTTTCAGAGGTAATGGCTGAATGTCAGGCTTAACCAAATAGTTGTCGACACCATCAGTAGGTTTCAGGGGTGTTGGCCTGCTGCTGGGCTCCACCAGGCCCCCCTCAGCCAAAGCAATGGTAGGTTGTGGAGATGGTGGCACCTTGGATGTAACCAAATAGTCATCAGCCACTTCAGCAGCAGTGTCCTCATGTTTCTTTAGCAACTGAAAAGTGCCATCAAAAGGGGAAGAGGTTTCAGTTGGGGTAAACACAGATTGGTCTGAAAACTGAGAGAAAGCACTGTCCAGAGAGCTCATCGATGACACAGATGGAGATGTTCCAGGAGAAGACAGGCTAGAAGAGCTAAATCCTGAGCAAATGTTCAATCCCTCTGGCGCTGGAGGCAGAAGGCAATGGGAAAAGTCTTTCTTTTCAATGTTTTGGTTAGTGTTGTCACTTTTACCAACATTAATCCCTATAATCAAGCTCTGATTGATAAGCTTTTGTCCCTCCACCTGCAATGACCGAAGCTGATGGAGATAGTCTTCATCTTCATGAGAAAGCACAGCATCACAGCTGGCTTTGCGTGTTGCCTTCTCACGTCTGTCACCAATGCGGGCGAAGCTGGGGGCAAGGAGACCAATTGCAGGCTCTGAGGAGCGCCTGTGTCTTCTCAAGGTTTTGAGAGCACCTGAGGTAGCTGCTGAAGAGAAGCCTAAAGCATTGGCACAGAAGGAATCCTTCTCTGAGTTTTCTTGTGATGAAAATTTACAGTGTACGTCAACGGAAATCGCCAACTGTTTCAATTTGGTTTTACTCTGGATTTCATCTACCTCCGTCTGCTCTGAATCACCATCACTCAGAGTGAAGACAGACTCCCTGCTCCTGTTATCCTGATCTCGGTTCTTTATCCAGTCACTGGAAGAGGAGTCAGCTTCATCATTTGCCTCATTTTCCAGGCTGTCGTAGGACGAGTCATTCAGGTGGAGAGAAGCAGCATCTGCAAGGACAAACCAAGTGTTAACAAACCAGAGACTGAACCACCCTGCTGACAAACAGCTGCTTTTTTTTTTTTTTTTTTTTGGCAAGCATCTTTTACTTCCAGGAGCATTCACTCTTTAAAGATCCTTCAAGCAGAAGTGCCAATAATTTCAGAAAAAAATACTGTCTAGTTTTGAAATGAAAAGACTGAAATGAGTGTTTAAGTTGCAGTTCAGTTCAAGAAATAGACAAAAATGACACAAGGGTTAGGTTTTCTTGTGCTGTCTTTTAAGTGGGGAACTTGAGGTAATCCAGCTGTAAACAATAATTTATATAGTGTATTGAATCAGTAATTTCTTGATTTTTTTCTTTTTTTTAGTGAATATTGAAAGCAATATTCAACCTTCTTCCCTTCTAGACAAATGAAGAAAACAGGGCATGCTTCACACTTTGATGGTCTTCCAGAAAATACTGTATCTTTAGGAGCAACATTATGCAGAAAGTTGCAGGCTCAGTTTAAACAGTCACTTCATTTCCACCGAGTGGTGTACACCTGAGTCCTGTTCTGCATATGTGATAACTGGAATTACAGTAAATCTCTTTTGCTCTAGGCTGGGCTAAGCTGACTTATCTCTCATTTGCAGCAGACAGAGTTCATGCATGGGCAGTCACCACGCCTCAGTGAGTACCTGAAAACTTGCTCAGCTGCCATAACCTATTGTGGATCTGAACATCCAGTCCCAGCACGCCCCAGCACAGTAGATCCCATGTGCTTCCACTCTTGGGGAGGGAGCAGGCCATATTTCATTGGATTTCATCAAATTTCACCAGAGGCAGACCATAAGGAATAAGGGATGGCCACACTGTGTCAGTCTGGCAGCTGGAACAAGTGCCATTATCACTTTTAGTACAGGCTGCCTGTGTCAAAATTTATTTTACAGAAATGCTGCTTTAAAAATATTTTAAGAAGACACCAAAAACTCCAATCAAAATCAACACTACCATAGGGCTGGAGAGAAAAAAAAGCATACAAGAATGTTCTCTCAGCTATTCTGCCAGACATTTTCAGTCCCCAGTTCCATGATTTTTCATGCTAGGAGAAAAATCTGCATGTCTCATTGACACCCTGGAGATCTCTTTCTTTTGATAATGAAGAATAGATGCTTTTGACTCTAATATAATGGTGTGACAGCTGTACTGTAAGCATTGTTGATCACTGACTTATAGTCTGGGATCACTGATACTCTGGGAAAACACAGGCTGGGGCAAAATACAAGAGATTAAACCTTATCCAGATTTTTTTCTTTCTTTTTCTCTGACCCTTTTTTAAAAATCACAATGGCTCAGATGACTTAAATAGGAGCAAGGGATTCTTTAAGAGAGCATTTTTTGATATAGTCCATATCTATGATAAATTGACACGGTGTTTATCACCAATACTTTGGGCAAAGGAAAAAAACCAACAGTATCTGGGAACACCACATGAAGGGGGAACAGCATTCTTCAATGGAATATATGTATTTTTTGCCTGGCTGATTTTAGCTGTCTAACAGCATAAAAAAATTATCTGTATTACCTGAGCCGTTGTCTCTCTTGCATGTCATCAGTATTTCTCCAAAGAGGGAGGTAATTTCCTCTCCAAAAATCCTGCAGCAATTTTCAGTGAGGAATTGTACCAGACTAGATATCTGCAACAAAGCAATGGGAGGGAGATGTCTGGTCAGATCTTCCATTATTCCACTCTGGGCAAGCTCACCTTGCAGATGAGGAACAGGAACAAACTGCCCATGCTGCCCTGCCTTGACAGGCAGGAAATCCTTTCCCAACTTCCTGGGAAAAAAAGCCAGGCCCAGCTAAAGTGTCCCAGTATCCACACTTGTGTACACTTTTTCCATTTCTACTCTGTCCTATTCCAAGGTCACCACAACTGGAGATCTTTTTGATTAGAGAAGCACTCTGCTAATACACTGACTGTTGCTTTATGATCTTCCTACCCTTCTTCCAGGCAGATTATTAGAATGGATTGATGAATGTTTATCAGGCCTTGACTAAAGGACAAGTTCTATTCTGCAGAGGAACTCACTGTTTTCAGTCTCGTAACTAAAAGCCTGATGCAATGGGACAAAGGTTGGGTTTTTTTTTTTTACTGCACTGCAGCATCTCTTACCTTTTTTGTGAATTCACTTTCTATATCAGGAGTAGAGGAAACAGGAGGCCAGAGCAGGCTAGGTGCTATGCAGATTGCCAGATTAAATGCATTCATCTGGTTCTCTTCAGATCGCATTTCAATACCATGCAGTACTCCAAAGATGTAGCGTAGGAGAACAACATTAGCTCTGGGGAGCTGCTCTATTAACCTGGAAACATAGACAAATGTAATTCTTCAAATTAGTGACTGGACAAAGTAAAACCAATTAAAAAAACAAGGTAACAAAAACAAAGAAAGAGGGTAACATGATCTGCTAATTAAACCAGGGAGTGTGTCAAAGAGGTATTCCAGCCCAGCTGCTTTCTCTCACTGTGACACAGCTCTGAACAGTTTTCTGGGAGGACAGAAAACATGATAAAAGATAATTAAAGTTACACTCGGTAAACTAATGAACCAAGTACAATGTATGACACGCAACTGCATCTTACCTAAGTTGCCTGTTAATTCACTGTTCACTTAACCAAACAGTTCAATTCTCTCTATGCCATCCAGTTGCCATAAGTCTATACGTATGTGAGCACACATGAGGTCAGGTGGTGTACAAAGCTCTTTTTCCTATGACATAAACTTTGACTGCTTTCTGCTTTATATTGATCACCTGAAAGGGCAGAGTTTCCCTTGTCACAATGCTCCAGTATTTCAGTCACAATTCCATCGTGGCCTCAAATTGGTCACTAAAATTTGAGATGAATGAGGAGCAAAGTAGGAGGAATGTATCTCAGTTACCCTTTCACCCAGGCCTCCAAACATCCCTGCAGATGATTCTGGGTTTGATATCATGCAAAAATCCAAATCTTGGACAGTGTATTTGTAAGTATTATAAATATTTTTTTTTCATTAAGGAACACTGAATTTATTTACTGGCATCCACAAAAGGCAGAAAAGCATGACAAAAGAGAGTCAGAAAATTGTCCCAAACAGGCAATTGCTTAAATACATATGTCATATATGAAGATATTTTCAGCTTCTATTAAAAAAATTATTTACAAGTTGTAATTGAAAGTTTAGGTTTCTGCATTCTGGGACATAAATTTACAGGAAATGAATACAGACAATATAAGCAGCTCTACCTTTGGATGCATTTTATCTTCTCTTCATTATTTCCTTGATCCATCACAGAGACCCATTTATCACAGAGCTGGGATGACAAAATGCTGCCTGGGATGTTGCGAAGAAAATCCTTACCAAAATAAAAGAAGAAGAAAACATGTGAACAGCTGTTCTGGACCACGGGAGGGAATAGGAATAAGCTATGCAGATACAAGAGGGTGTATCAGTGGGACATAACAAGATAACATGCATTTTGATCCACACAGAAACCAAAACCAGAAAATCATCTAAGAGAAAGAAGTACTTTGTGTTATTTTTAAAGTTAATATTTCTTGACCTGTCATCAACCTTTCCTGTCCAAATAGAGGTATTTGGATGCTTCAGCTGCTATTCCTGAACTAAAAATCCACAGTGGGACCAGTTGTTTTGAGGCTACATAATGTTTGTCTTATCATTTGACTTACCATTTGTAGTCTCCATTTCTTTTCCTCAGCTGATCCACTCCAATAGCACTAGACCATAAGCACTCCAAGGTACCCCTGCCTTCCTCCCCCTTATCAATCCCTTTTGGAATTGGAGGATTTATACTAGTCATGGATAGTCTTGATGCTCCTGCTTCCTAACACCTCAACCACTGGCAGGCAAACTGTTGAAACTTGGGAAGAAGCCCAGATCCAACCAAGCTATGGCATGTGCAGTTACGATGCACATGAATAACACATTTGATCTTATGTTTTAACTCTTCACCGTGATGAATGTTAAACAATTGCCCCTCAGTAAAACTGTTATCATGGATTGAGTATTGAACACCAGGACTTTGCATGGTGCAGCTGTTTCGCTCTAAATGCATGTCCTAAACCCACGAGTAGGAAGGTAGTAGTGTAAGCCTCACCAATGAAAACTTTTCACATGGTAGAAAAAAAAAAAAAGAATGTATTTCTGTAATAAATATATTCTACTGAGGCAGTGCTTGCTTGAGAATGGAGTTTACAACTTCATTTAAGCAAAAACTACACATAAACAGAGGTACTGTACTAAAATGTGAAGTTTGCTGATTCTCCTTGTAGCTAAGATTTTACTGAAGGCCTGGGATGCTTTTTGCACAAGCAACATTATTTTTGTTACTGTATGAGTCTGTAAGAAAAGATAATCCATGGAAAAATTAAACAAAATATTCTGGGCAATACTATATTCTCACAAGTGTCTCACTGTAGTCTTAGTTACTACTGAAGGAAACAAGTATGCCATCTTGGCTTTCTAGCATTTAATTGACTTTAAGCAGAGATAAAGAAAAGTTACAGGTCCAGGTTGTAATAGAGACCTCAGCAAAGCTGGCAGCAAAACAACCTGCCTAGTCTTCTTCCCAATCCTAATTCAGCGATAGCTTCGTATGGAGATCCTCATAATTTTAACATTAACATTCTATTTGATTTGGTCTGCCAAGTTCTTTCTGGTCTGTCCCTGAGGAAAAGTCCAACTCATTTGCGCGCTGCTCTCACCCAAAATGGGGGAAAGGAATGTTCTTCACATACCTTAAACAAAGATGCTGTCACAAATATGGATTCACAGGTTAGGTCCACTTCCACACCTGAATCGAGCTTCTCCTTGAGTTCTTTGCAGGTTTTTGCACTTCC
Source organism: Florisuga fusca (assembly GCA_038090715.1). Classification (NCBI taxonomy): domain Eukaryota; kingdom Metazoa; phylum Chordata; class Aves; order Apodiformes; family Trochilidae; genus Florisuga; species Florisuga fusca. The sequence goes on along the minus strand of JAAWXA010000003.1, from coordinate 62,295,323 downwards.
AGAGCGTCTGAAAATACCTTCAGTGGAAGGGCCCTCTTGGTAAAGAAGAGAAAGCATGTCCTAAACAAAATTAAAAGGCAGAGAGGCTTTCTCAGAAATACATTTCATTGTTTAGTACCATTAAATTGTGGTTTTGCTACTTTTGCCACAGGTGAAAACCTCTGAATAAAAAAAAAAAACAACCCACAACTCTCACAAATCCAACACAAGTCAAGGCTCACTACCCAGGACATGGCAAACTGCACAGCAAGGCTGTGGGCTGTGGTACTGATCTAGGAAAACAATGCCTCAGAAATACTGTGCTACTACTGCCAAGTACTAACCTCTTCCAGGATTTGTGCAAATTTTGGCCAAGTCATTTAAATATATAAACACTGCAGTATGGGAAAAGGCTAGTGGTCTACCCAATGCAACGCCATGCATCTGACGGTGGCCTCAGCCAGGCACCACTTTGCAGGAAGATATAAAACCCTCACTACTCATCAATGTGTATCACTATTTAAAAGGAACGGAAAAACAAGCAGGTTCCTGCCTAGCTTTTAAAATAGCAGGAGGGCCTGATTTCTTCTGTTAAATAAAAGAGGAAAAAGAGCAGAAAAGGAAATGCTGAAACAAGAGAGCTCTCCTGAGGTAATTTGTTCGTGATATTTTCCAGCTGCTTCATTCTCTGCAGTCTCCTGTGGAATGTCCCTCAGCTATGCTGGTCACTTCTCCCCAGGCCTGCTCCAGGCAGTGTGGAATTGGTCGTGTTGGTCTTTTCCAAGGGAAAATGTATGCAGACAGCCTCTGAGATTATATGCATGTGCACAGTGGTCTGAGGACCAAGTTATCATAAGAAACAGCAAGAAAATGGACACTGGGAGAGAGTCTGTCATCATTAAACTGAGCTACTGTAACAGTAATGGCTAAGCAGTGGGTTTGGGTGAATTTCCTAGTCTAGGCTGTCAGGTCTTCCTGACACAACAATGCAAAGAAGTCTAAGGAAAACTGTTATGTTTTACTTTTCTTTTTTAACATTTCTTTCTTGTTCTTACAGAAGTTGAAAGCCAAGCATTCATGTAAGTGCAGAAATTTTAGAGAAGCCCCTTTCATGGCAGCAGGATTCTTGTCAGCATTTCCATTTTCTTCACAGGGATTTAGAGCTCTGCTGTCAAAACAGGAAGAGTCCCAGAGCACAGGATCTTAGCATGTGAACAAATGCTTTGAAAATATATTTTGAATAAAACACCCACAAGATCAAACTGAGAAGCCCTTCTTAAAGAAGTGAAGCCATATGAAATTACATTAATAAAGCTAATGGTATAAGGCAATTCAGTGTGGCAATGGCTTACAGGAAGCCCTTCAGCTGTGAAAGCAAGTTTGAGGCTCTGAAGCAGAGATATCAAACATGCCTGCAGCATTCATCCCTGATATTTTTCCTTGTCTTGCAAGTAAATCTCACTCAGTCCCTCAGATGCAGTATTCCATTCTCCAGAGACGCTGCATGAAATTGGAGGTAAGTTATATTTTGTGGCATAAACACAGTGTTTGAGATTCAAAGCACAAAGTCCACCAACCTGTGATCCTATGCTTAGTAACTCTGATATTTTTTTTCAGATAAAAATTTACTAATATTTATGTTTTGGAGAAATTTCTGAGATGCAGAGTTGACTCATCTCTCAGAGAGAGAGAATGAGAGACCAGGTTCTTACAGAGTCCATATCTGGAGGGCTTATTTAAATAACCTAAATGATAAAAATTCACACTTCCACCTCAAAAGAAAATAACAAACCCACACTATTAAAAGACCTGAAAAGTCCTGGTATGATTCACTATTCAGGCAGTGATAAAGTAGCACATTAAGCACAAGTAGACAGACCACCTCTTTCTGCAAACTGGCGATTTCCGTGGGCTTCTGGCAACTTGCTCCAGCCAAAAGTTGGGCTATATTAAGATGAGGGGCCAATCCTGCAGGGCTCACTCCCACTCTGTAAACTTTTCAATTGCTGTATCAACAACAGGGCAATCCTCAGTCCTGACCAAAAATGCCTGACATCCTCCTTAATTATGCCTAGGAATGGGCTCTGGATCAGCCTTTTTCATGTTCCTGCACTGGTTTTAAAAATACCCACAGCATTAGTGCTCTAGACAGGATGGAAAGATGCTCTTGGAGCCTCCACCTTCCCACCTATTTTTGCATTGGTGCTGTCAGATCAAAAACAAGGATTCAAAATGCTTGCCTGCCCTGGGATGCCTCTGAGAAAGGCTCTGAAACTGTCACCCTCAGGGCAAGAAGCATTTGTATGCAAGTGTGGGCTGACTGTATGGGACAGTGGATGCTGCATTCATGGAGTTGGGGATTTTACAAAGACAGAAATGGTTTAAAACATTTGCATCAATGTGGCATTTATCTCACTGCCTAAGTGAGGTTTAGGGAACTAGCCTTAGGGAATGGGCTATAAAGAAGAAATAGCCCATAAGAGCAGAATGATCACATACATTTCTCAAGCTGTTTGGTATTAACCAGGCCTGACCACAGCACATTAGGAACCAAAGCCCTAATGAGGTTTCCTTCTGGTTTCTCTGCTTGGGTAATTTCAGTGTCCTGTTTACACAGTGTCCTCATGTTCTCATTCACAATAAAGAGAAATTCCACCACTGTAAGAGCCAGCCCTGAGTCTGGGACTCACCAAGAGGGGTTTGGGCAGGTTGTCATCCTCACAGATGGCTGTGAGCAACAGGCCAAAGAGCTTCCCAGGAGCTGCAGATGTTGAGGAGAGGGGCACGTTGTCCAAGTGAGTGCCTGGGCCACGCCAAAAAGCCCAATTTATGATAGATCTTTTCCTTTTAAATGACTTTTGGCTTAAGTCTGGGAAAAGAGAAAGGTGTTTATTAGAAGAAACGCATTTTGAATCTAATTCCAGTATTTGTTTTGCAGTGGTTGCTATGGTTTCAAAGGAAAAAATGTCATGAACTCAACCAACTCCTTGGCATTAGGCTCAGCATAATCCACTATGTGCATACCTGAGCTTGTGTGTATGTGTGGAGAATGCACTGCCTTACTCCTGCTCTAAAGGGGATCACCAAGACCTGCACTGCACTGCTGGACCATAGCATCAGCACTCACTGCTGAGTGCTGGATGGCAAACCTCAGCCCGACTCCACGAAGAGCCAGGCTGTGCCAGATAACCCATTTCCCATCCACAGGTGGAAAATCAGAGACCTTCTTTGGAAAAAATAATACATAAACACCAGTGCCCTCACCTTGGCTTTCTGACTGGAGGAATCCCAGTTCCCCTGGCAATGCAGGAGAGCACCTGCTCTCACACAAGGAACACCAGAGAACCAGTGAATGGGGTCAGACATTATCAGATCAGGAAAAATTGCCACCGTTGCTCTTCTTCAGGAGGCAAGTGTGTCATTAGTACCCTCACTCCAAGCATTTGCTGACCATGGCCTAGAGACAGTGCCTGTGCTTTAATAAAGATGCCCTTTACTCAATGATGCCTTCCAGATGGCATTTCAGCGTGCTGTCAACACACTGATGGGCTCTGTTTGTCTTCATTTACTTTAACATATTTAATGAGATATCTAAAGAGCATCCCTAGCTGAAGCTCTTATTTGTAATGCATAGAGAAGAAACTGCTGGTATTAGGGTACCTTTGTCAACATCAGCCAGTGTAAAAACTTCTTAACAGCACGGTCTGCTGTTAAGGATGGGTTGGGAGGGTTCATGATGAAAGTGCCAAGCAGAAAAAGCATTTTCTGCTATATTTTTCCTTTTTTCGATGTTTTCAAAGCCAGTCAACTTTCATTTATTTGTTTACCTAACCAGAGCAGCTCTCTATTAGCTGTATCTTCCATCTGGTCAAACATTTTCCTTTCTCTTGTTGCAGAGGGCAGAGAGTAGCAGCAAGGCTTGCAGAAGTAAGGATTGTGGTACAACACCATTTTTTTCTCTACTATACTTTACTACACTTATTTTTTAGCCCAAATAGTAATTTTTATTACATGTCATTCCATTCTAGGAGATCATGCTCCCTTTGGGAATGGGTGGAAGTCTTTTCAGTAGAGGCTTACAGTATGAAAAGTTACAGTTTAACTCAATATGTGAACATATGAATGTGAAAGCCCGCTGAAAAATTCTTTGAATTAAAAAAAAAAAAAAGGACAATATATATTTTAAGCTGTCCAAAGCTGCATGAAATATAAGGTTGGCAGTGTCTAAGGCTTTACTTGACACATTATGTTCTGGGAGAAAACTAACCTGTAACTTTCAAAATAGCAATTTTTCTTTTAGATGAGATTGATAGCACATAAATATGGCTTGCTTCACTTGGACTTGTATTCACACAATGGCAAATACATGTTGGTGGGGTTTTTTTCTGGCAGCCCTGTAAATCTCAGTAAAAGTAAAAATTAAGTAGAAATGCTTTTGGAGAATAAGGAATAGCAGAAGTGGAAAAAAGGGTCTCAAAATTAGGAACTTTTCTTAGTCTCTGACTGCTCAGTCCACTCCTAAAAGCCATAGCCCAAACTGACAATGTGAGCAGAGGATAAATGTGATTAACTGCAGCTCACTCTTGGGACGGGATGGAAATCTTCATCAGTGTTCTTCAGCATACCAGGGTAGAAACCAACAACTGATGTAAGGCAATAACATGCCATCTCACTTACAAAAGTAACATTCATTGAACAACAAGAGAACACATTCTCTTTATATCCCCTTTTCTAAGGGGGTTGAGAAGTCTGAAGGTAAAGAGCAAATGACAAGGAGAGGACGTACACTTTGTTTTCTTGAACCTTCACAAAGCTACAACACTAGGAGAAGCCTCAGGTCCTCTCAGCCAAGACAAATGCAGAAGACTGTACTTCCATACAGAAACATCAGCGTTGCACTTGGGGACTTTCTCTGGTGGACTACTCTACGCCAGAATCAGGAAAAAACCCAACACTTTGATTGTAGGCCTTGCTTAGAGCTCACAGCAGCCATCAGTTCTGCTCATACTTTACTTGATGGGAATTTCTGTTCCTAGGTAGTGTCCCAACCATGCAAGTGGCATTTCCTCTTTTTGCAAAGTAAACTTAAACAAAACTTTGGATCTTTTTAACAATGTAACATCCTTTCTGACCAGATCCTTAACTGTCAATTTTCAAAGGCCTCCTTTCTTCATTGCGACCAACTTGTTGAAATCTTGCTTTCTCCTCTAACAGACAATTAAATAATAATTTGGATCACAGAGTAGCCACTGACAGCAATCAGTTCTTTCAAATTAAACTTTAAGCAAAATGAGTATTTACAATAATTTTTAGATGTGTGCTCCTGAGCATTACTTAATGGCTATGTTTAACGGGTAGGTCGACGTTCCTGCTCCCTGCCCAAAGAAACAACAGAAACACTCCAGTCCTTCCACACAGTAAATTCTTCTGTACTTTTTTTAACCACCCTGCCAGGACAGCTGATACAACTACACTACGACAGTTGGTATCCACACAGTTCCTTATTTGACATGACAGCCATCTGTCAGTCATGTTCACCTCTCAGCACCTACCAGGCTGCCTAACCCTGGTGTGTCCTGGTGCCACGGGGCAGCTCTCCCTTGCTGCCTCCAGAAGGAGCAGAGTGTTCAGCACAGCAGTATCAGTGCAGGGAAGTGATGGGAGGGAGGAGAGAACAGCATGTGGGGTGCTGAAACTGGGGGCTACAGACCCCAACCCCTGGAAATTTGCCACATACAAGGTGATGTGCCTGGTGGTTACTTAACAACAACACAGATTTTGGCTTGCTGCACTGAAGATGAGCCCAAAGCCAGATCATAGCCTTGGTTGGCACACAGTTACCCTTCACCATTTTCAAAAACCACATTAGGTGAGAAAGAATTAGGGAGAACACAATGTGTGCACTCTATGCAAGATCATCTGGTTGGCAAACATCCAGACCTATACATGACTTTAAAAGGTGATGGAAGTAGGAAAGGTGAACAGACTAAAAGACTTTTTTCCACTTAATGCAGTCCCTGTGCATGACTTCCAGGCTGCCCCAGGCTTCTGCTGCCCCAAAGCTAGCCTAACCTCCCCTCCTGTGGCTTGCACACCACTGCTGACAGCACATCTGCATTAGGACTTTACAGGCTCGATTTGCATTTCTATTTTGTCTTGCCAGTCAACATCAGCTGCCAAGCAGAGACTGTAAACCTAATTACACCCCCTTGCTAGATTGCTTCATTCCTAAAACATGCCATGAGGTAATACATGATACACATTACTGTGAAGAAGGCATGTGGAAAGGAAATGAATTTATATAAAATGCAATCAATTTCTGGAATAATTTGCAATAGACACTGGTATAGCCTCACTATATTTAATTTTGACAAACATTACAAATGGATTCTATTCACACACTGTGGGAGATCCTAGCTATTTAGGAGTGCAGGGGATAACAGTGTACATTTTATTTTTATTATTTTTATACTATCATTAATGCTGAAGTAGGGGAGAGTTCCTAATTGAGCTGAATATGCCAGTGTGTTAAGTACAATAAAAACACACCAGGGGATGCTTTCTTGCCCTGCAGAGTTTTTAGTCTAACGCTTCAATCCTGTAAAGATCTCGTTGTTTGTTTTACTCATGGGCAGTGAGCAGTCATTGTGTCACTGACAAAAGAGTGAAAAACAGAGAGCAGGTGCCGATGTTTTTGTAGCATCAAGGCCAAAGGCAGAAGAAAAGAGTACTGTCTTTTTTATTCAAAGGAAACTGAAATAAGTAAGTGGTATTAGCTCACTTCATCTAGGTATGCAACACAGTCCTAAGTACCTTGTTGAACAGAGGATGCTGCCAAACGTACAGGAATTTTGGTCCAAAGTCAAGCCATGACTCCTGAAGCGTAAAACCACTCTGCCTTGCTAGAGAACACAGCAAGGGCTGAAGAGAGAAGTTCAGCTAATAGACTTAGAAAAAACTGGAGGGGAAAGATCTCATCTTTCTTTTGCTGGTTTTAGAACAATTTGACAGGCAGCTTGTCAAAAGGTAACAGAAAGATGACACACACAGAGCAGCACACTCAAATCAGGGAGGGCTACACCGCAACCCCCTGTGCAGCTGGAAGGTGCAGCTGCTCACTGCTCACCCCTCTCCCGGCACATTTCTCTTTCTGTCGCGGAGCCAAGGAGGTGTCGGGGCTGCGGGCGAAGCTGCTGGGCCGGGTGGGACGTACCGTTCAGCTGCTGGCACCGGTCCAGGCGGCTGGGCTTCAGCACAAACTGGCACTGCAGCTCCTGGGGCAGCTGCTCTGTCAAGAAGGAGCCCTGAAGCTGCCTGGGGCAGGCACAGGGCTTTGATCCATGGGGCATAGCATCGCGGATGTGGCTCATTTTAATTCCAAAGGGATATTCATGTCCTGTTCAAAGAGAAATCATAATAATCTGTGTTGGACTGACTGGAGACTTGCAAAACTCCATCTGCCTTGGAGGAAAAGGGGATTTTGCATGCCGGCCTGCAGCACTTTCCCTCTAAGTAATGTTGGAATTGATGCTTTCTTGCATGCTTACGTGAGTATAAATTATACACTGGAAAACAGAGTAAAAGTAAAGTCAGACAAAGCCCATATCGCATAAAATAAGGTGACTATTCCTGGATTGAATGTTTACTCTTTCTATTGCTTTACTCATGACACTGGAAGTTTTGGTATTGGTTGCTCATATTCTTCTGGCTAGAAATGAGATTTCAGGCGCAATCCGCTGTCAAATTTTTGCAGAGCATGCAAAACAAAAAAATCCAGCGTGAAAGTTATCCTGCCTCCCTCTCCATGATTAAGTGCAGCAGTCACCAGCTCAGTAAGACACAATTATGGTTCCTGTCTGAGGCTGAAACAGGAAGGAAACGTTAATCACAAGGCTAATGCAAATGAGCTACGCTTGGCATTGAACAGCATCTTTGGGGACTATACAGAGGCAATTCATTCTTGCAGAAGCTTTCAAAAATGCCACCAGAGAGGTATTTTTTGGACCTGTCTAAAGAGCTGGGAGTTGAAATACATTAAATAAGAGTGCAGTGTTAAGACATTTTAGTTAACTTGCATAAAGACTTTAACTCTGATAGTGGAAGAGATATTATTTGAGATTATAGATAATGCAAAGCTGAAGTGCCATTCAACTCTGCTTCTGATGTCTACCTATGATAAAACCTACCCCTACCTAATAAAAATTTGCATTAATATAATGAACAGCATCTATTTAATATCAGATTATTATTTTCCAAAGATTGTAACCTGAGTGTGCAGTGAAAGTCAGTCAATAAGAAAGGCCTTTCCTATTTCTGAATTCTCAGTGCTGTATCTAAAACCATGACTGGGGTTTTCCCTGAAGAAGCTGCACATAATATTCTGAAAGACAAAGTCTGATATGCTTCAAAGACAAAACAGTTTGCACTGTCTATAAGGCGTACAAGTTAGACATTTTATAAATAGTAATGTTGTCTGACTCCAGAAAAGCATTTGTAGCTAAGGCTGCTTTAAGAAGGAATGCTAAGGTTTACTGGGGTTATATTTGCAAGAGGAAAACAGAAAATCCACCAATTTTTTTTCGTTTTAATCATCTGTGAACTCATATAGCACAAGTAATGCCAGGCTTCCACAGGGGAGGATTCTTTATAACAGGAAGGGATTTGTTCTCAGTGAACCATGGGCCAAAATCAAATCACTCCTTCCAATCACTTCTGAGCTTTGTGTTGATTCCTGGGGAGAAAATGTTTCAAAAAACATTTTAGAAAGTGAGTAAGAAATAATTTGCTCCTAATCAGAAGGGAGCTGTCAGCCAGTAAGAGAAACAGAGGATTGGAAACAACCTCTTGAATCACTTAACCTGAGTTGTGGGAGAACAAAACATTTCTCAAAACTCTGCTGAGTTTTGCTGAGGAGGGGAGTGAACAATGCTATGGAAGCGTAGGAAGAAATATTGTAAAGCTGGATCAGCTCCATATGAGGAGATGAGTGAGTAGAGAGGCTGACTGTAGAAAAACTGAGACTCATGCAGCAAAATTGGAGCAGAAAGAAATGAACTTTTTCAACTTCTCAGTGACACAAGCAGACAATTGCACTTCAAAACAAAGGATCAGCATCAGACTACCTCCCCAAACAGGCAAACTTGCGTGACAGGGAAGTAAGAGAAAAAACAGGAAAAACAAAACAAAAGAGGAACCTGCATTTCAGTGTTTGTATATTTTGCTTCCTTCAGCACTAAAAACTGAGGGGATGTTGAAAAACAAAACCACATCCAGAACTTACCAATAAGAGGGTAAGGAGCATCTTCTCTTCCTGAAATCACCCACAACTTGTAGTCTTTCTCAGAGCCCTTTAAAACCAAAATAAAGAGTAAGCCCTTAGGAACAGGTTTGTGCTAGGCTTCTCACAGCATAAGGATATTCTGCAACTTGCCAGGGAACCAAAGGAGCCCCCTTTACTTTTGCAATACTCAAATCTGACATCAGCAAAGCTTCTCAATTGTGCCTGTCACATGCAATGTGGATTATGTGACCAGGGCTCAGCTCTGAGCAGTGAGAGGGGCTGGAGACCCTAATTTCTCAAGGAAAAGGAGGATATTTGCCCCAGTTCTTAAACTGCTCCTGGAAGCAGAGGGATGGAGGTCACAGGATTGCTTTTGAGGCCAGACAAATGTTAGCCATAGAGGCCCCCATTTCATGTGGCTCCCTGGCCCTCAGGAGACTGGAAATGAGGCAGCCCCAGCATGGACCTGACCTCCAGCCCCTGGTGCTGCTCCTGGCCCCAGGGCTTCTCAGCCCCACATCTACCTGCTGGGACCAAGCTGCACCCAGTCCCAAGAAGAGAGAGGTCTGATGCCCTGGAGGGATTATGGATAAGCAGCAGGACACTGCTGCAGAACATGTGGCAGGCAGCAAGCAGTCAGGGTGAGCTAAGGTGACCCTTCAGCTCCATCCTGAGAACCAGGGTAATGGCATCCTCCAGAACATGCTCTGGTGCACAGGCACCCTCAGCCTCACATCAGAGAGCTCTGCTCCTCCACCTCCCCACATCCTCTGTCCCCTGAGCTCAGGCTCATGCATTTTTGCAATTGACCCGAGCCCATGATTATGATGCCAGGGCACCTAAGAGGGTCCTGACACTCGCTGCTGCCCCAAAAACTTTTTGTAGGGCTGCTCTTGGCCCTTTTTTGTGGTGCTTTGGTGTGGAGGGGCTTGGGAGGGCTGGTTGGTGCTTTAAGACTGCTGAGCAGTCTCTTGAAATTTCCAGTGGAGAGGACAAATTCACATCAAAGGAGGCAATTCCCAGAGGACTGGAGAATGTGAATCTTTGGGAGAAGCTGTGTGAAGCTGCTGATTTGAAAGCAAATTACAAATCCTGCCTTTAGCATTAAATATACAAGTCAGTGTTGTGGTTTAATCAAAGAAGGAGAATAGCACATTATTTCAGATATGATGGTGAGACAATAGAAACAAAAAGAATGACATTTAGTATGAACCATTCTCAGGAAAAAGGGTAATAGCAAGATATACTGTATGACAACTGATCTATTAGACCTTAAATCTCTTTTCAGTGACACTGCCAAATTAGAATAACTAAAATGTTAAGGTTTTCTGGCTACAAAAGGTGATAAATAGCTCATAACTACTTATTTAGCTCTAAAATTAAATCCTACCTTCTTTTAAGCAGATTTGCCTACTATGCTGCATTGTCTGGACTTTCATCCAGTGTCCCCAGAGCTCTTAAGACTCTTTCTGCTTACTGCATGCACCCAGACTAATGCTGATACACCCAAAAAGGCCTTGGCAGTTTGCTCTGACTGATAGAGCTTTCTGGCCCATATTAGCACTGCTGTTAAGTTAGCTAGCAGGGGGCAGAAGGAAAATAAATAGGCTTTGGAGACATCTCTGATGCCTCAGGGCAAGCAGCCAGAAGCAAATAAATACAGCTGAAGAGCACAAGAATGGGTATTTACTTTTCCTTTAAAATATATATTTGAAAGGGTTCATTGCTGTGAAGGGGAAGCAGGGGGTGGGGAAGAGCTAGTAAGCATGGTTTCAGGAGACAGACTGCTCATCTCTTGATTGCAAATGTTGTTCTTTATGTGCTTTATAAGGCCATTTGTCAGTATAGATGTGATTGTCCCAGAAAAATCAGCAACTGTACTTAGGAAGCTGGGAAACCCAAGGCCCTTCTTTCTGCCCCACTTGATAATTTAGAATACATGATCAATGTCATTTTGCACAAACTAGTTGTCATTTTACCAGAGAAACCACAGAGGGAAAAAACTCTGGTGTGTTAAACCAGAGTGAACTCAGGCAAAGTAACAGCCCCATTAATCACACAACATGTGAAATGTAGGTTTTATAATTGCTATTGAAAAGTCTTAGAGCTCCTTTCAAGTGGTTCTCTCAGGACATAAATAAAAAATCTTGAGACAGCACATAAGGAAAAGCTTCCTCACAATCAGAACAATCCTACAAGGGGGTTGGGTGTTTGACTGATACACAAGCTACAGCTTAATTTATTTAGCTTGTTTGATTTTATTGCTAATCTTATGATATGCCTCTAATGAAAAAGGCTTATGCTACAAAGATGCAGTGAAAAACTGCAGTATATTACTTGGGCATATGATTCTGCAGGCAGGCAAGATTTTACATCTTTGGATGGCTATAATTCTTCTTCTACTTGGAAAAAAAATGTAAAGAGGAGGAAAAGATTGACTGTGATACATATAAAAGAACAAAGAGCTAAAACCTAACCAGCTCCTCCTCCTGTTCATCTCAAACAAAATATCTTCCAATACTACCATTTTCCTGGGTTTTTTGTACACAAAATATACAAATGTGTATATTTGTATATACACCTATGTATATTGTGTATATATATGAGGAATATATATATTCTCATATATTCTCATATATATTCTCATATATATATTCTCACTCTCTCAATGAGGAAGTGCAAATATCACCCATAAAACTGGGTAAAAATTAAGCATATAATAATGAAGACTTGGAGTCATATTATAGCATAGTCTTTTGATTTTTGGTGCAGAGTGGGGGAAAAAATTTGCAGTTAAAATCCTAATTTTAACACACATCTTAACCTTTTCACCTCACAGTCACTCCATTAACTCTAGAGCTACCCTAGGATAATTGGACACAGTGCTTCATCCTGAGCCCCAGCTCTGGTGTCAATGGGATGTCTGAGCCATAACAAGATGGCTAGAGAGAAATTGCTGTGCCTGGGAAATACCAAACTGGCAGAATGGCTCCTGGATGCATTAAAAGCCTGTATAAATTATGGATAATGAGTGCTAGGGAAGGCAAATTCTGAGTTTTTTGGTTTTCTTTTTTTTTTTCTGGAAGTCTCTAGAAACCCTAGGGAAGCACACGAGTGGCATTTTGGTCATATTTGACACTTTATACCCAGAGCTGTGGTAAGGAGAGACTACCAGATTCCATGCAACAAGACCAGCATATGAATCAAGTGTAAGACATTTAAAATATCTTGCTATCCTAACAGCAGACTGACAGGCCAGCTAAAAAGTTATCATGCAGGACCTTCTATGACCATCAGTGTCAGTGTGAGACACACTGAGAAACAATGACAGAAACAGAATAAAGGAGCCAGAATTCTTCTCCCTGGCACTGATTCATTACTATGCCTGAGGCACTGTCTTGTCTGGTTTAGAGTAGAGGGAGCCAGCTGAGGCAACATTTGATCTACTGGGAGTCACTTCATCTACTTGGTGCACTACCCTGCATTATTATAAGTCCTGTAAAAACCTTTCTCTGAAACAGTTTCAGGACATTGCTTAAATTGGGTACATTCGGATTCTGGGCAATGACTCAGTTACATTCATATCTCACATAACACTAAAGGTCCACGGATATCTAGAGTGCCTGGTTTGGACACTGGAGAGCAGTGCTTGTACTTGTAATCTGGGGACACAGCTGATACTGCTTGTTTGGGTATTTTGAAACCAGCTAACAAGCAGGTCAGTAGTTTTCCTGTTCACACTGAAGTAAGAGAAAGGAGCTGTGTCAAACTCTCACTTCCTGTGTCAAGCTATCTCCTCTTAGGCATCAGCAAAATATATTTAAAAGAAACTTCAAACATGATGAACCCCTTATAGGGATGAGACACTTGTTCAAAACTTCTAAGGCACTTGATGATCTCTGGGGGTCTATGTATTAACAAAGAACTTTTGTTTGATTTCAGCAATACTGAATTGCAATGATAAAGGATTTAATTAATGTTCATATCCTAGAACATGAAAAACATGCAAGAGAAGGTTTGATTATTAAAAGCACCTACAAAAAGACTCATTAAAACTGGTGTAAGGACTTACGTTAATTCCCAGCTGCTGCAGGGCCATGAGAATTACATCATTTGCTGTGTCAGCATTTGTTACACTTAGGGTTTTTGACTGTGAACACAAAAAAGAAGTGCAAAGTGGCGTGAAAAATCTGGATTTGTAAGGAGTAACTGAAGTGAAATAGCTTGGCTGCATAATTCCTTGCTGGAAAAATTGAGAGTATCTTCAAATTTAACTTGAAATAAGTTATACTACACAGATAAAGACCCAGAAGTCTGAGCCAGGATTGATTCCTCTGCTTTGTCACATACTTTCTGCATTTGCTTCCCACTTCCCCAACAGCTCCATCAGACAGGGAGTGCCATGAGTACTGGGGACAAGTCCTCCACATTAAAATATGCCACTAACTGCACTTTAGACACTGCATGAGGGAAATGTAGGAGCTTGACTATTTTAAAAGCATGCAATTTTCCTTTGAAAAAGTGAAATATGTCAGTGAGGGTTTTTTTCAGTGAAATAAGAGGATCTCTTGTCAGTTGTTAATAATTTCTGTTATTTTCTACTGAAGATCTTCATAGTAAGAAAATACCATACACAGGCTGTTCAGCTCTATATCCTACCCCACATTCTAGAGAGATTTCTCAAAACTAGATTTGGCTTAGTAGCAGAAATATTTCCCCTTTCTAATCTTTCATCCAGTTAAAGTGCTGCCTCTCCATCATCCTCTGGAATCTACTGATTGGCAGTATGGAAAAGCATGGATCACCAGAAACACCACTTTCTAAAAAGCCTCAGAGACCAGCACAAAGTGCCAAGCTTTGTGCCAGAGGAAGTCTTTCTTTCCACAAGGCAGTCCTTCCAGAGCAAGAGCTCAACACCTGCTGCCTACCACCAGTGTTGCTCTGGCACAGCTGAGCACTGCTGCCTGTACCTTGGCACCACGGCTGGCCCTGACACAGGGCAGCACCTTTCAAACACACCAGGATTGGTGGCTCCACCCTCTCCCTCTTGGGATGTGGCATCACCACTGCCATCACCTTGCACAGGCAAAAATAAGTGGGGAGAGCATGTCCAGAGTGGGTTTTGCTTGCACCATCACCCCCACACTGGCCTCAATTCCAAGCTGACAGGCGGCTCCCATGTATCAAGCACAGGTTACTGAGCCCTCCTCAGAGGAATGCTGGTTTGGCTTCACTAGCAGGACTACATAGCTTTTGGACTGCACCTAGCTCACAGCCAGTCTGAAGTCCTGGCAGAAAAAACTGCACCAAACCTCCCAGACCTATCAGTGGCCTGCAGAAGTGAAGACGGCACAGCCAGGATGTAAATGTTCACTGCCCAGGCCCAGGGCTGTTTGCTATAGTCTGCTGCTCTGTGTAGCACAACAATAAACAGGCCACAGGATGTTCAGGTGAAACAAACCCCTCACATTCTGCATTTAGAAAAGGTCTGAGCTATACACTTGTGTAAGTCTCTGACAGTAGCAGGCTGCAATGGCAATCAAAGGGAAGTAGTACAAATACTGTATATTTTGCTTCAGGATATATCTGAATGTTCATACCATAAAAAATTTAACATTTGCCTGAAGCAATGACATCTGGCTCTCAGGAGTAGGTGAGTACTTTGCATAAGTTTTGCTCTTGGCTAGAATATAATAAAACGGTTTGTGTCTTGTGTTCAGCCTTCTCTAGCCTCTAAATGCAATAATTCTTGGGCATTTCCAGCTGCTGTAGCATGGGAACCACAGTGCCATAAGAACTATTAGCAGCAAAAAGTTTCCATCTGCTCCCCCAGTTTTATTACTAATACTACCCAGAGTACAGTGTGTAATTTCTAGGACTGTTAGGATGAGGAAACCATATTTGGCATAAGAACTAATTATAGCTAAGGAGAGAAAAACATTTTAAAAAAACCCAAACAAACGCTGGTATAAGAGTGCAACACCTGAATGCATGTATGATTTATAGACAATTACACCTGAGCACTCCTTGACCTGCATTTGAACTATCACAATTACTGCTGTTGTTCATTAACATCTGCCTTAGCAATGTCACAGTTCTATTATTGTTTACCCTAATGAGGATTTTCTGAAAAAAAGGCAGACTCCTTTATGCTTCTGTCTATGCAAACACGGGATCCTAAGTGGAGATTCACTGTTAGGCAAAGACCTCAAGTGAATTCTAACTTCTGTAAAAATTTCTCATCTCCTTGCAAATGCTCTGTAGGCTTCTAAGCATAAAACTGAGATCTTAAAAGCAGTTAGAAAGAAAGGACAAAGCAGAGGAAGAACGGGTGGATTATCACTGAATGCTAGGACATCCACAGGGAACTAGCTACATACAAGAATTTAGTTTAAATTTGTTAAAAGTTACTTAGTAAAAAGGTGACAATCACCCTGTGTACGACCTTTTTTTACCCGTTTACCTTGTGCCTATAAATTTATGAATGTCAGCTGATGAAAAACATGCTTCAGGCAATTTATGGGTGTTTGTATACACAGAGCTTTACTGACTTACGATCATTATAAACAATAAAACACATTGCAGCTTCACAGATTTCAATGAAGGCAGCTGTGGGTTTAGATCAGCTTTACGAGCAAAAAGAGGGTAATTGTGCTGGCATTTCTGAAGATGCTTCTGCATAACTTCCTCTAGAGGTGTTTCTTGGGACTCCACACTGTACAGTCTTTAGTTTGTGTGCCAAAATCAGTATTTCTTACCAAGCACACTGTCTTTAAAAAGGAACTCATGAACTAAACGCCGGAAACAAATATTCCAGGGCTGCGTATGCCGAGTCTTTTAAAGGGGCAGGATCCAGTAGGCTGAAACCCAAAGGAATCTTCCCACTGTCCACAGGATTTACAGGTGACTAGAGCTCACAGGTGCTGTGAATTCAGACTTCTGTTTTAGCTCAAGAGCACTTACATATGCACAAGTTCCCACGTCCTTTGCAATTATCTTCAGAGGAATGCTTTTAGGATAGTCTTTTTCCTTCTCTTCTCGTATTCGACTGACAAAACAAGCACAAAACAAGTAATTTTTAAATATTGTAAGCATAAACAGCAAGATGGAGATTTAAATAGCAATCAAGCAATAACTGGATAAGAAGCAAATTATTTGCAGATGTACTGCAGTAGAATGTTCTCTGAGGACAAGAAAGCATCTGTCAATATCTGGAAGGGATGCTGACCATGGTCCCCAGGAATACCCTGTGGTATTTAAGTTCATGGTAGAAACCAATGTAAGCACTGGAGAAACTGGATTACAAAAATCAAATAAAAACTACCCATCACTGTGACTCCTCAGTCCACACTACATGCTCCTATTGGAATTAATTTCATCCCATTGTACAGATTAGTTCAAAGGATTGAACAGGAGAAGAATGAATTAGAAATGATAACTAGCAAGAATGATCTAAACAGACTCAGGAACTGTGATAGACTCAAAGCTCACACAGCAGTTTCTATTCAAACACTGACTGCAGTAAGACAGCTCTATTTATGCAAACCCTCCCATCATGCCTTTCATCTTAGGGCTCATTTTGCAAGACCAAAATACAGACAATCATGAGCAGCAGGTAGGTTGGATCTGAGGTTCTTGTACAGAGCTTGCTTAGATGTCATCACCATGGAAAGAACAGCAGGCTCAACCAGGCTGATGGTGGCAGAGCCTCCTACAACTGCACAGGGAAGGACTACATGGGATAGGAATTGCTCCAATTTTGTGCTGAGCCACATTCAGGCACAGGAAAGCATTTCTCTCCTTGTGTAGTGATCATTGCATTAGCATCATATGCAGGGAGATGTGGTTTTTTTCTTAATATCACTTCAAAAGAGCTTATCTATCATGATGGTGTAGGTACCACGGATTGGGAATCAATGGTTTAGGTGACTGGGATTCTTTACCGTGCCTTCGAAGACTGTAATAAATTACCTTTGCAAAAAAGACAGCCATGTTTCCTTTTGTTCTGCTGACCTGCAAGGGTAACAGGAACAGTTCAGCCATCATTATAATTCCAAAATAGTCCTTGTAAAAACCATGGTAAAACAAACTGAAGCTTGGTTGCAATTTCCATAAATACCTACAAGAACTAAATTTTTTTTCCAGATTTGAATGAAAAATCCATTCCCCTCCAAGATCTACTAAAAAGCCTGCCATGCCAGAAGCCCCACTTGCTAGTTTTTATCACAAAATTTTTACCAGTGAATTGAGTAGGAAATAGGCTGAGTTCTAAAGCTACTTTCCAAATAGAAGAGGAGGTCACTTTACAATAAGAGATTCATAAAAAAATTAAAGGTATTTCCTCAGGTATATAGGCTCCTTTCCATTCTAATTCACTCCTTATATATTACTTGATTTATCACATTACAAAGTACACAAAAGCCACAATGAAAAAAAAATCCCATTGTACTTAGTAGGGTCTAACTTTTGAACATTTTAAGGCTTATCTCATTTATTTTTATGTCGTTTATACACTTCCAAGCATACAAACCATCCAGTTAAATGTAGCTAATAATAGGATAGTTCAAGGAATATAGCCTAATTTTTTTTCAACTTTCTTGATTTAAACCCTGCCGCAAATGGAATAACTGCTATTCCCACTGCAGTTTCTGCAAATCAAGTTCTTGAAGTTTTCAGAGCAGGCATTTAGGGAACTACAAGCCTACTGAATGATGCTCTGAGGGGAATGTACTTTATAAAGACTGAAAATGTGATTCTCCTTTGGCTGCTTCAGTTCTCTCAGATATGCATATACAGACTCATGTGAGGCAGCTTAGATTTTTCTTTGTACCTCCAGACATAAAATAATTTCACATCTATAAAATCTCTGGCTCTTTTAACTGAAGCTATTGCTTTCTTATCCAGCTACTTTTTGGTAGCTGTAAAGGACCATGCACTGTCTCAAGATCAAAGCTCATGTTCATTGGCGAGAGTTCAACTGGAAATCAATAGAAAATTTCAGCTTTGTTTCAGGACTATTAAGTAAAAAAGCCATAAACAGCACAACCAGACCCACACAGAGAGGTTTGTGCACGGTATTCTCTCTGGACACAGACAACGTGACATACAAATTAAGCTGCATGCATCAGCTTTTGCTCTCTATTGGTAAAGAAGAGAATATATTTTTCAAGACCCAGCCAAATTAATGTGGCTAAGCAGCTGGGATTTCAGGGGGAAGGTGCCCTCCCTCATCCAAAGTGATGACAGAGTCCTCCTGCTGAGACTGAAATTAGCTTAACCACTGAAATTACTGCTACAGCCCTTAGGTGTCCTACAGTCAGTTCTGCAAAGAAAGACCAAAAGGGTCTATTGAAATTCAGAGATGGTGGTTTAAAAGGAATTTTGACATTTGCTCTGGCACAGTGAAATTAAAAGAGGAAGAGGACAAGGTTAGTATTTCACTGTATGTGTCCTGCTACTTCCAATGCATGCTCTCCTGTTTGTAAGTGTCCTTGAAGGGTCTCTTTGATCCTTTCATTAGCTAGGCTGTGTACTGTTTGTAGTTCATGTTATTAATTAGCCAAGGTATTTGTCAAATTATACCTCCAAAACAAGAGAATTTCTACAGTGCAAGTCTGCAGCACTAACAGCACTTTGCCAAATCGTGTATTCTCTCAGATTTTAACCTGATAAGAGAATATTGCTGCAGCATTTACAGGGAGACAGAAGATGTGGCACAGAGGTCGAGTAAGTGACGCTCTCACAGCATCTGAAGGACTTGGTTTCAGAATCAGTAAGTTCCTGCTTCCCACCCTCACTGGTGCTGAAATTAATCCCTGACAGTGTTGCTACCCACCAGCCTAAAAATATTCAGATACTTTGACAAATAAAACATCTCGGTTCTTACCTGAAATTTGCCACACAGTTTGTGGTGGGCCAGCCCAAGACAAAGGACCTCTCTGGGTCTGTGCTGCCTTCACAGACTTCTTCTGTACAAAATGCTGTCCACATCTCACAGAGACGTGCTTGGCACTTCAGTTTGAAATGAGAGTGTGACCTGCTGGCAGAAATTTACAGGTATGTCAGACACATAAAAACAGAGCAAGTCAGGTTAAACAACTCCATTTCTAGTTCCTTCAGGCATATGTGAAGCTTGTATTGGAGCTGATGGAAGACATATTTCTGCTTTAGTTAAAGAAAACAATGTTTTATTTGGATTGCATATAAAAATATATAAATTTATCATCTAAATGGTATCAATGTGTGGAATAAATAGGTTGCTTATGATGACCCTGGACATCCCCCTTCTAGGGGAAAAACTCCACTTCAAATCTCACCATATGGTAAATATTGCCACTTGTGTTGAGCTCTCCTTTCAGTGACTTGAATGCCATTGAGGAGTTTACAGTATAGTTGGATTGCTTAGCACCAGGGACAACAACTATGGTGAGTTCTTCAGGACTGGCTGAAGAAAGAACAAGCAGAAAACAGCACAAGTCGTATGCAGACTCCACAAATAAGCTGCTGGTAGCTTGGAGAATGAGCCAGGACTTCATTTCTCGAAATACCTATTCATCAACAAGGAAGATACATAATTTCTCCTATTTTACAAAATTTGGCCCTTCCTGTATTTTATCATACTAAACATTAGAGAACAGTAAAGGTCACATTTATAGACTTCTTAATTTCAACTCTTCTCTTCCATGTGATTTTTCACGGTAAGTCTCCTTCCTTTGTAGGATCAGTGGGCAACAGTTCTGTGTGAGAAACAAGTAAAATCTCAGAAAGTCAGTCCAGCTGGGTAAGCAACACAACAGCCCCTTGTTTCAAGGCAGGTTTGCACCAGAGGCCTTGCAGACTGAATCATCTGAGCTATGAGTCTCCTGGACCAGCAGGGAAAGGCTGGAGGAAAAGTGTCCCCTCCCTAAAAACACTTTGCCCTGCTGACCCAAGGACTGCAAGCACAAGCACCTCAGCTCAACATTGTGTTGCAAAAGTGGATGGGGACAGTGCCAGGCATCCTGGTGATTAGTGCTCTATAAACAGAGATGCCAGGTAAGCAGTTTCTCAGAGCTCTGATACATATGGACTACCTACTCCTTAACAAGGTATTTGATTTAGGGCAGGCTGAACTAGTGCAGTCTGAATGAAGATACTTGAACTTTGCAGCTTTAAAGAGGACATAGATGAACTTTCAGGACCCAGACTGGTCTGATGTTTCCAGCTGACACCATGCTAACTGGTGTAGAGGGGTAGTGCACCACTAATAACCCAGCAGCCTTTACAGTGGTGGCCAAGAAAGGACCACCAGTGCAAATCACACCTGGAAAAAAGGTGTATTTCAATTAGGTTACCATAAAATACTGTAAAATACCATCTCAAGTTCATGTATGTTTTTTTAACTATAACATAGTATTTCCTGGTCAGCTGTACATTTCACTTCTCTACCATATTTTCTTACCCCATCAAAAAGAAATTTTAAATACAGAAGAACATTTCAACAAACAAGTTTGTGATGCAACAGGTGACAGTTGTCACAAACACAGAAATAACTGTAACTGACTGACCACACCATTAACTGTGAAAATGTAGATCTACAAAAAAATCCACCTAAGAATTCTAGTGTAGATGTTAATAAATGGATGCCTGGTTTGAGTCAACCAAATAAATCTATTGACCCTCCCTTTCTCTTCAATTTCTTTTTCACATTACCCAATACAGTGAACCCTCTACATGCTCTTTTACTTTTCTAACATTTACAGTTCATAAAGCCAGACTCCTACAGTGCCAGCAGCGGTTGTCAGCAGGGTGTTGGCAGGAGCACAAAGATGTTCTCCAATCATGCTTGATGTATATTCTTACCCTGTTTGCCATGCCTACTCACAGCTCTAAGCTATTATCAGTATTCAAGTGGCCTGGTTTCCAGAGGCACTGAAACAGTAGCCTGCATTAACATCTAAAGAGCCTGAAGTATAATTTTATCTCTATCTGCCATGTCCTTTATGCAGTCCATGGGTTCCCAGCGTTTATGAAATGCAGGTCTTCTAATACAGTGCCAAAGCATTACCTCTAGAAATTAATATACCATCACTGACTAAGGAAGCAGCACAACTGAACATCCATAAAATGTGGAAAGAGTGACAATCTAACAAAGATTATTTTTTTTTTCTTTTTTTTTTAAGAAAGTAAGTCCCCTTGCAAGTGTTACAATATAAATAGCAGGCAGATTGAGAGCCCATGGAAATCAACAGAAAAATTGTGAACATCAGTGGTGTCGGTACTGAGACAGCCCAAACTGCCCTACTATTGGAGTAAATTCAGTTCTTCTTCCTTTGGCAACTGGATACCTTGCAGCCATCAACAGATGGAAGATTAACTTCTCACTAGGTTTGTTAATCTCCTAAATAGTACCCTCTGACAAAAGCATTAATGGATCTACTGTAAGATTGTTACCATAGTTCTATGTATGTACTCAACCATTAATTTCTATGTCCAGCCATGTTGGGAAAACAACATTAAGATGCATGTATATATATGCATTTTTATATTACAAAGGAAAAAGAGGAAGCCATTCATCTGTGCCTCCCACACAAAAATGTGTGTGAGAAACCTTGATCAGTGAACTGACAGATCCTTGAAATATTTACTCTGCCAAATGAGAACATGCCCTCTGTAAGAAATATAATCAATAAATGAAAATCAATACATGTTCAATACATAATTTTGATTTAGTGAGAAAAACTCTTCCAATCAATTGATTTATAACATAATCCTCACATGAGGCAGTAAAGGACAGGGCAGAGGAGGAGACAGAAGCACAGCATGGGTATTGTTCTTATTTTTTATAAGCTAGGATAATGACTAAGCTAGGACTTTTATCTGAAAAGATAAAAGTGTACATTTTGAAAATTATTAAAAAGTATCAGAAAAAAACCTCACAACTACTTTGTCATACACAGACGGGTTGTCAGGAGGTCTTACCCACAAATTTCCTGAGGAGCAATGGAAATTCACTGCCTTTACACAGAAGCTCCATGCTGTACAGGAGTTTACTCTGCAATCTAGAGGACACAGAATGCTTGCAGCTCTCTTTCAGAAAAACTTGTACCCAACTGATGATGTTATGAAGCCTAACAACCCATGAGCTCCCTTTGCACAGTGACTGGCTACCTGCTGCTGACCTGACACCAGTACAGCACCGAGCTGTACCTAAAGTATCTTAGGTGTTCATATGCCCCAAGCTGAAAAACTACTTAACACAAAAGAACACTTCACATTTTCAGCACCTTCACAAGGAACAATTCTGAAGTTAAGTCAGAATCAACTGTACTGGTGACCTGCTGTTTTCACTCTACATCAGCTATTAAAAAGTCAATAACAATCAATAGTCACAGCTGCATAGCAGTACACACTACTTAGGTCTAGGAATCAGCAATGGTATTTTACTGAGAGATGTTTTTAAAAATGCTGATTTTTAAGTAGCATTCATTAGTGACAGCTCTGATGTTTTAATTGCTGACAGAGCAGCTGTAGAGAGAACATCCCAATTAGTTCTTTAAAATACATGAAGTATTATCACTCAAAATACTATTTTTACCATTTCTAGCAAAGGCTTCATCCCCTTCCCCCTTTTTCACATGCAGAAGCACAATTTGTTCTGTTCCACCTTCTTCAGACATTGCAGACTCTTTGCCACACTAAATCAAATGCTGCAAGAGCTGTTACTACTCCCTGGGGACCAGATCTTGGCATGGATACACAGAGTAGTGCTTTGCTATGCAAATAGTCCCACTGGGACCCAGCCAAACCTGCCAAAATGTGCAGCTCAGCCTGGTGTTCAAACATCCCTTCTGCTCGGGATGATGACAAGGGTGGGAGGGATTCATCACACTTGACTTTAGTCTTCTTCAATTTAGGAGCTTAGACCTCAGCTAGTGAGACTACGCCCACTGAGTAGCCAGTGGACAGAATGGCAGACCCCTCACCCACGAGGAGTGACTCCCCTCACCCACCATCAGCAGGGACAGGCAAGTTTGCTGGAGGAAGATGCTGGTTTTCCCTCAGTGACTATCAAAAGGGCCTAGAAGACCAGGTAAAATGCAAATATTTAACATTTCAAAGCTTTACTTAGATGACACAAACACACACAAGTACAGTAACATGTCTATTACTGCTACTGCTGGTACAATAATAGCATTCCCCCTTAAATATCCTTATGTTCACCACCCACCTGTGTGGAACATGTTTTGGGTAAAATACCCTCTGTATTGTCACACTACATCAAGTGAAGGAGTTCAGCTTGGGGGGGTTACATCGACTATGTTTGATTCGAACAGACACAGCTCAGATTTCTACAGAAAACACAGATTTATTTTGGCTTTCCCCAGCAGCCTCTGAAACAATTGCTTAAGCAAAGAGACACATTAAGCCCAGGATTCACCTCAAGATTACCCACCTTGTGAAATCACAATCACAATGCCTAACAGGGAATGAAGATGCATCACACTTTTTAATTATTATTTCCCCATAACAACAAGTGAAAGCACCCTCTAAAATTGCCTTAGACTACAAATGCTGCACAGAGCTGGCATACTAAACACAGCTTGTAAATCTGATTTAATTGTGAATGGTAGAGTGAATAATCAGAGCTCAGCAGCAAGCCTGATTACACATGAACGCTATTCAGACTGCTCAGCACTGCTCCCTTTTTCCTTCTCCTTCCCCACACTCATCCTGGCACAGCACAACATACAGAGGCAGACACTGTGATGCTGCCTGCAATCTCTATTTTTACACAGCTGCCCATCACTGATGTGTTTCAAAGCAGCTTCCAGGTAGGTGTTAAGATCCGTGGTGCCTCTGCGACACGGCCACTGGAGTTATGCACATCCCATAGGACTGAGGATGAAACAGGTGGAACAGGCAGACGTGATGCATGACACAGAGGATTCCTTACCCTCTCTCTGCCTGTCTGTCCTCAGTGACTCAAGGGATAGAGGGCAACCTTCCCAAGTGCCCTCACCTAACAGGTATTTGGCTCTGCAGGTAACACTGAGCAATAAGGAGGACGAGGGTCCATCCAGCAGGAAGGTGTTGCTGAAGTTAAGTCAGCCTATGCCCTGCATCGAGGCTGCCTCCATAAATAAAAAAAGATGGGCAATTGTTACAGGACATTCCCTTCTCAAGGGAATAGAAGGCCCCCCACGCAGACCAGATCAACTTCTGAGGGAAGTTGCTGCCTCCCTGGGGCCTGGGTTACAGATGTGAAGAGAAAGCTTCCTACCCTGGTATGGCCCTCAGAATATTATTCATTATTTATTTTTCAGGTAGGCAGCAATGAAGTTGCTTCAAGAAGTCCAAGGACAATCAAGAGAGACTTTAGGGCATTGGGACAACTGGTTAAGTTAGTAGCACAAGCAGTGTTCTTTTCTATCTCTCCAGTTGCAGGGAATGATGAGGGAAGAAACTAGAAGAACCAACAGATAGATACCTAACTCCAAGCCTGGGGTCAGCAGAAGGATTTTACATTTTCTGTACAATACAGCAGAGACAAAACAGTCTTCCTAATTCCTAGAGTATGTGGAAAATAACTTCCTGATATAGTTGGTGGGGGAGCCAAATAGGGAAAGTGCCCCACTGGACCCACTGATTGTGAACAGAGAAAGACTTCTCTGGGTGATGTGAAGGCTGGAGGCTGTCTTGGGCATAGAAATCACAAAATTACATTTTTCAATTTTTGAACAAGGAGGGGGGAGTAGCAGAACTACTGCCTTGGACTTCTGGAGAGCAGACTTTGGCCTGTTTAGGAGACTGGCTGACAGAACCCCCTGGGAGGCAGCCCTGAAGGGAAAAAGGAGTCCAGGAAGGCTGGACACTCTTTAAGAATGAAATCTTAAAGGTGCAGGAGCAGACTGTCCCCATGTGCTGAAAGATGAGCTGCTGGGGAAGAAGACTGGTCTGGCTGAATAGAGAGAGATCACTGCAACTCAGGGAAAAAAGGAGAGTCCATGGCCTTTGGAAAAAGGGGCAGGCAAAGATGTCATTAGGTTATGCAGTGAGCATATTAGAAGAGCCAAAGCCCAACTAAAACTTAATCTAGCTACTGCTGTAAAAGACAATAAAAAATGTTTCTATAAATGTTGCTAATTAGCAACAAAAGGAGGGCTAAGGATAGTCTGTATTGAGCATGGACAGTGACAAAGGATGACAAAAAGGCTGAGGTACTTAATGCCTTCTATGCCTCAGTCCTTAGTAGTAAGATCAGTTTTTATCTGGGTACCCAGTCCCCTGAGATGGAAGACAGGGATGGGGAGCAGAATAAAGTCCCCATAATCCAAGGAGAAATGGTTAGTCACCTGCTACACCACTTAGACACACACAAGTCAATGAGGCTGGATGGCATCCACCCAAAGGAGCTCACAGAAGTGCTCACCAAGTCACTTTCAATCATCCACCAGTGTATTGTCTAACCAGGGAAGTCCCAGTGAGCTGGAGGTTAGGAAATGTGATGCCCATCTACAAGAAGGACCAGGAGGAGGATCCAGGAAAAAAACTACAGGCCTGTCAGTCTGCCACTAGTACCAAGGAAGGTAATGGAGCAAATCATCTTGAATGCCATCACACAGGACATGCAGGATCAGGCCCAGTCAGTGTGGGTTCATGAAAGGCAGGTCCCGTGTGACAAACCTGATCCTCTTCTATGATCAGGTGACCCACTCAGTGGATGAAGGAATGGCTATGGATGTTCACTGCCTAGACTTTGGAAAAGCCTTTGACACCATTTCCCAAAGTGTTCTTCTGAATGAAGGAATGGAGTTAAATCCAGCTGGTGGCCAGTCACAAGTGGTGTTTCCAGGGCCTAAGTATTGAGGCCATTCTCTTAATTACCTTTATCGATTATCTGGACAAGGGGATTGAGTGCACTCTCAGTAAGTTTGCAGATGACAACAAGTTGATCTGCTTGAGGACAGAAAGGCTCTACAGTGGGACCTGGACAGGCTGAATTGATGGATTGAGGCCAAATGTATGAGGTTCAACAAGGACAAGTGCTGGGTCCTGCACTTCGGTCACAACAACATCAGGCAGTGCTAGAGGCTTGGGGAAGAGTGTCTGAAAACCTGCGTGGTGGAAAATCATCTGGGGGTGCTGATCAACAGCTAGCTGAATATGAGCCAGCAGTGTGCCCAGATGGCCAAGAAGGGTTTAGCTTGTGTCAGAAATAGTGTGGCCAGCAGGACTAGGGAAGTGATTGTGACTCTGTACTAGGCACTGGTGAGACCATAGCTTGAATCCTGTGTTCAGTTTTGGGCCTCTCACTACAAGAGGTGCTGAAGTGTGCCCAAAGAAGAGCAATGAAGATGGTGAAGGTTCTAAAGCACAAGTCTTATGAGGAGCAGCTGAGGGAACTGGGGTTGTTTTGTCTGGAGAAAAGGAGGCTGAGAGGCAACAACTACCAGAAAGGAGGTTGTAGCAAGATGGGTTGTTGGGTCTCTTCTCCAAGTAACAAGCAACATAACAAGAGGAAATGGCCTCAAGTTGTGCCGGGGGAGTTTTAGATTGGATATAAGGAAAAATTTTCTCACTGTAAAGGTTCTCATGTTCTGTAACAGGCTTCCTAGGGAAGTAGTGGAGTCATCATAACTGGAGGTATTTAAAAGTTATGTAGATGTGGTACATGCTTTAGGGGTGAACTTGGCAATGCTAGGTTAACAGTTGGACTTGAGGATGCTAAAGGTCTTTTACAACCAAAACAATGCTATGTTCTATGACCTGTTTTAAGCACAACAGTCAGTTGAAGGCTGTGCACCAGACCCAGTCAAGCACTGTTGAGTCATTTTTATGACCTCGCTCTCCCAAAGCAGGGAAGATGATACAATTCAAACAATATATTCAAGAACATGCAATACTTCCTCTGTGGCTATTGGGTTTTCAAAGGTGCCTGACCTCCTCAGGCACTAACTTGCACTGACTTTAAGATTTACAAAAGATTTGCTACTTAAAAAGCATTATGGAAATCCATGTAATGTTCTGCTGAGAAAAAGGGCTGCTCTGTAGGAGCAGTGCTTACGTGTCATACTCACTTGGACTTGGCAACAACCAGAAGGTCTGTGAAGAGGAAAAGGTGTCTCTCCTGGGTTTGCAGACCTGCCTTCAGCTGCACATGGCCATCCAGGATGAATGCTCGGTCGTGGCACATGAAAGATTGCACAAGGGGACATGCCTCTGGGCTGATGGGGGAGAAGCAGCTTTCTCTGCAAAAGGAAATAAAGGGAATAAGGAAAGCAAGTCAGCTGATTGCCTGTGAGTGAGAACCAGGCAGGAGCTTCTTATATATGCAACCAAAGGGCAAGTTATTTGACCACATTTCAGTGAGAGGGACAATGAAGGTAACTCAGCAGTCTGTTCTGACATACAGTCTGTTAGGTCACTGAGCCTTGTAGAGCCCAAGCACATGGATAGCATTAACAATATTTTAAATATAGCCCTCTTCATTTTGTCTATTTGTATTTTGTCTCTTGTTGTACTGAAATCTTAGAGAAAATATTGCACCTTCTGTAGGCTCTCCATAAAGAGAGAGGAGATGTAAGTGTGACATAGGGCTAACTGCAGGTTAGTCAGAAGGGGAGTCGTATTTGGGATTAAGACCAATTTACAGAAATTATTCAGAACCAAAGACAACCATAAGATGCAACTGGACCTTGCTAGAGAGAGACCATGATGTAACATGAGAAGAGGCTGATCATTCTTTCTATTCCAGAACATGACTCACAAGCATTGAAGATCCTCTTTGTGGGGTTTGGTTGTGTGACAGGAGCACAGCTACGCTGGTCTGAGGCTTTGTGTATAGGGGCTTCTGGATAATCCAAACCCAAGTCTATGTGGGGCAGATCAGGCCCCCTCCTGGAAGACACATTTTCTAAGGAAGTTTCAAGCAGGTTGGAGTTCAAGGTTACTGATGGTGGAGACATGATTCCCTCAACCCCTCCTGATCTAACTGTTCTGCATGACATTAAGTAGTTAAAATGTTATGGAGGCAGAAATGAGGGTTTCTCCAGCATGTTGGTCAGCTCACTCACACAGCCAGGATATCCCTAGTGTCTGAGCCTTGCCCTAACACATCTGTTTATATGTGATGGTCTGAGGGGAAATCACTCCTCCTTCAGGGCTCTCTAGAAGCTGGTTGCAGGTCAGACTCTGCCTTGGAAAGCCAGAGATGTGGCTTCAAATTCTTCTAGGCAGGTGAGAGAACTGAACCTGGGTCTCCTACACTCTGGTGTACCTTAAAGCATGAATTTCTGGACTAAAACCAGGACCCATCAGTCCATTTACTCATTACTTTTAAATGCAACTTTTCAATTATATGTTTTCCCTGGAGGTGTTTCCAAATGAACTATTTTCCTTTGACTGAATGAATCAGTTAAATTTTTTCCTGTTTTATTTTGTTTTAGGTTTTCTTGGTTTTGTTTTTTTTTTAAGGCTAAGCTAAAATTTGGCAGGATGAACTTGGCAAGGAAAGGTTGAAGAAAGCCTGAAGTGAGCAGCTTTGCAACTATAGTTTATTTATATGTTCCCACTGGAATGGAAGACAAACACCTCACAACTTTGCTAGGAGAAAGAAGAAATTAATCTTATACAGTAGAAGTCACAAAATAAAGGGGAGAGATATGAAAGGAAACTAGAGTGAGCAGAGAAAACCTTCAATGAAGGTCATAAACCCTCTTGAACCCCTCTTAGAGCCTGGCTGATTCCCAGCCCTCCTCTCCTTGATGCCTGTGGCTGGATTACTCAGGAAATTATTTAGGAAATCCTGACAGCTGGGAGAGAAAGGATAAGCTTTGAGATTGTCCTACATTAGCAGGACACACTTTCACTGATCTGTAAGGAGCTGGTGAGGACCTCTACCTGCTGGGGAGAGACCTGTTTGGCCTTGGTTTCTCCTTTCTAGCTGGGAGCCTGAGTTTTTGAAAGAATTTCTCAATTCAATTTGACTTAAACTGTGTCTTAATCTTCTCTTTCATTACCTATCTCTTCAGGGAAGAAAGAAGAGGAATTACTTTCAGAATGAATAATGCAAACTTGAAGTTTTTTGATAATTCCTAAGCAGAAGAGGTGTTCAGAACTGTGAAGGTTAAATCAGAGAGGAATTTTGGTCTAGTTCAATAGTGACATAGGCCATGTGGCCACCAACAGGAATCAGGGGAGCAGCA
Source organism: Florisuga fusca (assembly GCA_038090715.1). Taxonomy (NCBI): domain Eukaryota; kingdom Metazoa; phylum Chordata; class Aves; order Apodiformes; family Trochilidae; genus Florisuga; species Florisuga fusca. The sequence continues at coordinate 62,265,878 of JAAWXA010000003.1, read as the reverse complement.
AGTATCTCTCCTACCTTGCTACTTTCGTGGGACTGGGAATTCACCAAGTCAGCAGCTCATCCGTTCCTGATAGGTTATTGGGACTCAATTTTATAAACTCCCTAGCTGCACTTGGCACAGAAACCTAAGCAGAAATCAGGAATGGTCCACCTGTGTGAAAGTCATGCATGGCCTCTACCTCACAGGTTAAATCAGAGAAATAGTCACTTACATTTGAATCCAAAAAACAATACTGAGAAAAAGCCCTTTTATGTGACACTGCTGTAACAAATGAGCAGAAACATTCCTCAAAACATACTGAAGTGTCTTCCCTACTGACTTTCTGTAGGTTCAGCCTCTTGTGTATCCATACAGGCAATTCTATTTGGTTATTCCTGTTTATACATTTTCTACATGCTGCTCTGTTAGCCCAGGAACCTCCCAAATTAAACTAATCAAAATCTTTGTCATGTAGCTAAGCAAATGAAGGTGCAACATGTTCATTAATGCCAGGGGGGTCAAGCACATTGAATTTGGTTTTAGAACAAGAAAATGCAACATGATAAATAGTTTTTTTTTTTAAGAAAACTGACTTCTAACACTGCCTTTCAAGCCTATCTACCATCTGAACTCTAATAAGCACTCACATATTTTAATAGACATTACCTGATTAGCCGTATTTTTATTAAAACTGAAAATATTTTCTTCCATTGAAACAAAATGGAAAAAATGAAAGCCATCAATTCAAACAGATCTTCTAAAGCCTTAGAATAGAGAAAGATGGAATAAATTCACCAGCAGTTACAAAAATGTCTTTTATAAAGTATGCTTTTGATCGCCTCAATTAATGTTCCATTGTTACAGGAATTAATCTCGAGTTTTGTCACACTCAAGAAAATGCAGATCAGCTATACCCTCAGGTGTGGAGATTTATCTAAGAGAGGTATTTTTGGAGTTCACTTTTTAATGGTTCACTGATTTTTCTGGCCATTAAATGGGTCTAATTTTGAAAAAGTGCTATGCATTCAAATACTGATTCTTTGAAAATTTCTTTTGATAGAATTATGCAAAACTCAGAACTTAAGTCAATGTCATTTCTGATATAATTTTAAAAGTAAAAATCAGTGATGTAGGGCCTTGTCTGCCTTCCCTGTGTTCCCCTAAAAGTCATTCTATGACTAACGTGTAAAAACACCACAAAGTAACATTGGGTGGGAGTGTTGATATGTTTGAGGGTAGGAAGGCTTTACAAGTGGGACCTGGACAGGCTGGATCAATGGGCCAAGGTCAACAGTATGAGGTTCAACCAGGCCAAGTTTCAGGTCCTGCATTTTGATCACAACAACCCCAGACAATACTGCAGGCCTGGGGAAGAGTGGATGGGAAGCTGCCCAGTAGAGAAGGACCAGGGGGTATTGATCAACAGCTGGATGAATATAGGCCAGCTGTGTGCCCAGGTGACCAAGAAGGCCCAAGAAATAGTGCGTCCAGCAGGACTGGAGAGGTGATTGTTCCCCTGTACTTCGCATTGGTGAGGCCACACTTCACACAGTGTGTTCAGTTTTGGTCCCCTCACTATAAGAAGGATACTGAGGTGCTGGAGCATGTCCAAAGAAGAGAAACTAAGATGGTAAAGGGTTTGGAGCAAAAGTCTTATGAGGAGAGGCTGAGGGAATTAATATTTTTTAGTCTATAGAAAAGGAGGCTGCGGGGAGGCATTATTGCTCTCTACAAGTACCTGAATGGAGGCTATAGTGAGGTGGGGGTTGGTCTCTTCACCCATGTAACCAGTGATAGGATGAGAGGAAATGGACTCAAGTTGTGCCAGGGGAGGTTCAGTTAGGATATTAGGAATCATTTTTTTAGGGAAGGAGCGATCAGGCACTGGAACAGGCTGCCCAGGGAAGTGGTGGAGGAACCATCTCTGGAGGTGTTAAAAAATCATGAAGACAAAGCACTTGAGGACATGGTTTAGTTGGCTTGTGGTGTTGTGCTGATGGTTCAACTTGATGATCTTAGAGGTCCTTTCCAACTGTAATGATTCTATGACTGTACATGTGAGCAACTGCTTCACAGGTTGAGCACAGAGTGGCAGTGAATGGGGTAACACCAGGCTGTCAACTGGTCACTAGTGAGGTCATACAGAGCTCCAATCTTGGCCCAGTCCTCTTGAACATCTTTATCAATTACATGGACACAGGACTGGAAGGAATATTAAGCAAGTTTGTGGATGTCACAAAATTGGGAGCAGCAGTCGACTCCCTCAACAGGTTAGAGAGATGGGCAATCACCAGACACATAAAGTTTAACATGACAAGTGCCAAATGCTGCACCTAGGATGGGGCAACCCTGGTGGCAAGCACAGACTGGGGAATGAGTGGCTGGAGAGCAGCACAGTGGAGAGGGACCTGTGGGTCCTGGTTGATAGCAAACTGAACATGAGCCAGCAGTGTGCCCTGGCAGCCAGGAGAGACAACTGTGCCCTGGGGTGCATCAAGCACAGCGTCACCAGCCAGTCAAAGGAGGTGATTGTCCCACTCTGGTCTGCACTGATATGGCCTCACCTTGAATATTGTCTGCAGTTTTGGGCACCACAGTATACAAAAGACATCAAGCTACTGGAGAGCATCCAAAGGAGAGCCACAAGTTGAAGGGTCTGGAAGGGATGACTTATGAGAAGCATCTGAGGTGACTTGGATTGTTCAGTTTGGGGAAAAAGAGGCTGAGAGGTGACCCCACAGCAGTATATGGCTCCCTCACAAGGGGAAGAGATGGGGCTGGTACTGAGTTCTTCACTCCTGTGACCAAAGACAGGACTCAGAGAAATGGTAGGAAGCTGAATCAGGGGAGGTTTAGGTTAGATATCAGGAAAAGTTTTTTCACCCAGAGGGCAGTTGAGCAATGGAACAAACTCCCCAGGGATGTGGTCACAGCACCAAGACTGTCTCGGTTCAAGAAGAGTTTGGATGATGCTCTCAGGCACATGATGTGGCTCTGGGGGTGCCCTACAGAGGGACAGGAGTTGGACTTGATCCTGATGGGTCCCTTCCAACTTGGGAGATTCTATGATTCTATGATATCTTTCCAGTTTGACAGAAAAAAGCACCATCATCCAGGTTTGTTAAGAAGTAACTCTGAACTGATTTCTGAAAGACAGGGAAATCCTACAGACAGCCATGTTCCACTTGTGCAGAAGCAAGGCTGATATTGATGTTCAGATGTCACTGCTATTGTAACTCTCTAGTTTCAAGTGGACATATCTTCGTAAAAGTACTATTTTGAGTGTCTGAAATTTCTGTGTGTGGTTTTAACCAAGGAGAAATTCTGTAATTTGAGGACATCTAGAGATATTCTTGAATTATTCAGGAAAAGACTAAAATCACTATACTGTCTGAAATTAGTAGGAAGATCATTGAAGATTTTTCTCCTGGCATTTCCAGAGCCTACATTTTACTCCTATTATTTTTCAAATTAATCAAAACAGGTATTTTAAGCCCGTTTAAAAGACACAGTAATTTAAAAGAACTCTCCAGTTTTTAAGTGTAATATATGAAGGTGAAAACTGAAATAGTCAGACAAACACTGAAAAATGCATGCCCCTTGCATTCAGCATTATAGCAAACACATCAGTGCTTGCTTCATCAACCCTGTATTTACCAGAAACCACAACAGTGTAAATAATAATTTTTCTTCACCCTATAGAGATTCCTTGTGGTTTCTCAGTAATACCTGAGTGGCATCACCCACAAAATGTTTATTTTTGGTGTAATGAAGATGTCAGCTCTATTCTCTATTTGCAGTGAAAACAGAGAAATTTTCAAATGAGAGTTTAACAGCCTATGTTAAGTGGTTACTAATTCCATGATCCATTTATGACAACGGGAAGCTTTCCCTTTATTTCAGTCAATGATGACTTCATTCTATCTATGATTTAGATTAAGCTGCTTCAGAGGAACAATCTGTTCCAAGGTACCTAAGCTGGAATGAGCTATTGGCAGGTACCTCAGCTGTATGACATCCCTCTCACAGACTGCTCATGCTCTGTCCTAAATTTCACTCTGTTGCTTTGGTTATTATTCTCTGCCAGACCTTCTCTCCACTGATGATATGCAGAAGTATGTTTCATCTTATGATGCAGCATCAATGCTCTCCACAAGTCCGATACTTTGCTCTTTAACCTCTGAAGTCCTTCAGAAGAGGTAGGTGAGGAATGTGCCTTTTCATTAGCAGAGCAGTAAAATGGCAGCTATACAAAAGGCTGAAATCTGAGTCAGCCCAGCCATGTAAGAGGCTGTGGTCTGTCAAACACACATACATAGCAAATTTCCAAATTCCACCCACATTGAACAACTTGGCCTATACATACTTCACAGAGGTACCATAAGAAAAATACTGCATACTTGTGCCACTGCTGACAACCAGGTAAGAACCAGAAACTTTTTCCAGTTTTGTGCCTACACACATAGATCCTGCAGTTTGCTGCATAAACCTAACCTTGTTTTGGCTACAGGCTAGAGAGGCCATCAATGAGAGCACTCACCAGCCCTCATCATGAGGAATTCCTCTAAGGAATCAGCAATTTATCTCTTAGGAAAAATATAGCAAATGAATTTTCAATTTCAGTGTCTGTCATAATGCATTTACTTTACCATCACTGAGTCACAGCACTGGGCTAGAGCAACCCACTGGGAGAAGCAGGACCTATTCACATCCTTTCATGGCTGTTGAAAACAGCAGCTATCTGCACATTAGGAAATGTCTACAGCCTACCCCACATTACAGGTTTTTGCCAAAACAGACATATCAGTCAGTCATGACATGTGGTGTGTGACCAGCTGAGATACCTACAAAAGCAAGCCCCATTTAGAAGTCAAGTTTCTTAATTTTCTAATAAAGCTTTTATTGAGAATCAGGTAACAAGCTTTGCACTTCTTTTCTGTGCCTCCTACTCAGAGCCTTAAGCTGCTACAACTTCCTTGAGCAGGAATGTCAATAGCAGCTTAAGTAGATGCTTGCTTCATATTTTTGCTAACGAGACAGGTTCTGATAACTGGAGCTTGGAATCCAAGATGGTTTACTGCTGTAAAACCTTGAACAAATAAGCCATATTACCTATATTGTGTGGCTAGAGGGCATTTTGCATTCAAGATAATTAACTTAATGAGGTATTGAGAACAATTCTTTAATCAACCAAAAGAGCTCCAATTTAGTGTGCAACCCTTGTCTTTCCTGACATAAGGTGGGGAAAAAAAACCCCAAACATGTAACACAGCAGGGAGTGCTGATCTGCTAAGAGTGCACTCAAGTCCAGTATTAACATTTCAGAACTTCAGTACTTATCTAATTTAATCATAAAAGATAGTTTGGATGTGACTTGTATCCTGGCCAACCTGACAACCTCGTGATAATGGATCATAATGTTCCATGTGAGAAAAAAGGAGAGTGAAAACTGAAGTGAAAGAAGAACTTCTTTTGTACACTGAAACTAGACACCCATGCTTGGGACTGAACACAAGAAAACAAAAATGGTCCTGCTTATGCTCCTGGTGAATTTGGATTGTATTGTACTGACAGCTCATTAAAGTGCATGTTTTTCAAAAAGCTGCTCAGCACAGCCTGCTCAGATGCCATCACCTGTTTGGCATGGCCATGCAAAGACCTGATGGCACCAGGACTAAGCACTTGCAGTTCTAACCATAAATGAGGCTCCATGCAGACAAGGCTCATCCACACAGAGCAGTCTGCACCCTCGGAGCCCTATATAGACAAGAAGGTTATATTAAAAAAAATCCTTTGCATGTTTAATGACACACGACTCTCACTGCCTTCCAACCATGACCCATGCCCTCAGGGAGTCACCCATGTGCACAGGATATTTGGTGCTTCTTCTCAACATACTTTTCATCTAAATTTATGCAGTATTTTACTCTTAATAAATAATAGTTATACCTGGAGGGTGAAAGTGAGCACAAAAAGTATCAGCCTGGAGGGTACAAGTGTTTTCCAGGAAGGAGGTAGGTAAGATATGGGCCAACACAAAGTTAGTATGCTGTTGTAATCTTACACTGACTATTTATAGAAAGGACTTGGATAGACAAGCGTAAAACTCACTTCATCACATGGGCTGCCAACCCATTTCTGAAAATCTGCTGTCAACTTGATCCCCACTATGCTAAGGGAGCTTCTTTCTGAGGATGCTGGGCATGTTTGCTTGCTGTTATCTATGGTAAATCATATACAGTTGAAGCAGCACTTTGTGAAAACAGTGCAGCATTCCAGAAATAGCAAGTCTATTTTCTACAGAACCATGTTAAAGTCTTCTAGGCCATCACCCACACATACAGCAGCTTTTTTACAACGAAATAAATTATATGTGCTCAGTTCTTCAAAATGCATTATTTACTTTCTAAGTATTAAAATACCTTATTTACTTTCTAAGTATTAAAATACCTTTTCCTACTCAATAAAAGTGCTTTACTGGCTGCAAGTTCTTTTTTCAAATAATGTATTTGAACAAATCTGAGGCAGTTGTCTGGATTCAAAACACTCATCCCTGTGTTTTCTCCCATAGATTACACCTGTGGTTCTCACAGAAAGCCCCCTGCACAGGCACATTAGCTCCAGTTCATAGGATCCAGCACAGGGCTAACCCCACTCTACCTGTGTAAGGGGCTGGACACCAATAAAACACAGAGGAAAGCATCCCACCCAAGATAAAAGAGTGTCTCCCAACAGGCAGAGCAAGCACAAGCCCAGACAAAAGAATGAAGATTAATATTAATAGAGGCTGTGAGCAAGTTTTCCTCAGATAAGTAGATAAATTTACATTTCAGGACAGAAATCAGGGCTATGTCATTTTTAGGAAATCAGGTGCCATTCCTGCTTCCAAAGGTCAGTGTACATATTTTAATTCAAAATATCTTGAAAAAATGTTCCAACTTAAAACTATTCAAGGATTCTAAAAGTTATTTTGTAAGTATCTGAAATCCCCTTTGCATTTTGCCAAAACCTTATTAAAGTAATAAAAATTGATGATGAATCAACATGACCTTTACAAAATGTTCAAGGTGTTGATGCAATGAACTATTATTTTTCTGTGGTCTTCCAAAAACTAGTGAACGATTAAGACTTGTGGTAAAATATCACATAGTTGTAGGGTAAAATGCATTATTAAAAAAAAAAAAAAATGCTCATACAATTCAGGGTGGAAGCTTGGCAGCTTAACTGAAAACAAACTGCACTTAAGTAATTTCGACACAGCCAAAAGTACAATATTCTCTGGAGAGCAAATATGTACTACAATGTGGTGGATGGAGACAGGAAACACACTTGTGGTTTGGTTTGCTTCCAAGGTTTTTTGTTGTATTTTAACAAACAGCTGCAAGGTGTTTACTCTGAATATTTAGCACAAGGGCAAAATTCTCTATTGGTATAAATTAGCACCATGGGTTTTGGCCATATTTTGGCTGTTTCTACAAGAAAAGAATTCAGTGCAAGTTCCTTAGATCCAATTGAAGAGCTCTTGCAGTGTGGGTGTCCTCCAGCCCTGCAATGCAGCTCTGCTACCAATCAACAAGTACAAGGGGTTTTGGTCCAAGTCCCCCTGAGAAGTTTGGGGGAGGACATATTCACATGTAGAAGTCAATAAAACCTTTCCCAGCCTTTGGAAGAATTGATCCTCTGCTCCTCACTGCAGTTCCCACTCATTTTTACTGACTGACACAGCATCACCACCTTGAGTTATTCTTCCATTCCAGTTTCACCAGAAAAATGCCATTCCAGGCACTGTCTACCCAGACAAAGGTTTCATTGTTAGGATGGAAAAAAAAAAATCAGGAAAAAAAGTGACCTTTGGGAGCCAGAGGGGCGGAAAGGATGAACCCTGGCTCCTTCATGCCCATCCCAAAGAGGCACACAGGGGAGCTACTCTGGGATCTCAGTGTCACCTATGTATCCCTAGGAGAATCCAGAATTATTTTAGTAGACTGAGGTGATAAGGTGTCTGTCCTACCCTAATTTTTTTTAGGAATCAGCAATCACAACTGGAACACTTAATCCCACTTGATCGCAATTGGGACATTCAAAAGCCTTGCTCCACTCTGTTGATGTTGAGTTACTTCATGAATGAAATTAACCTTTCCTTCAAAAGAGTGTTTCAGATATCTTCTTGCAAACTGTATTACAAGAGTTCAGTGCAGGTCATGTAATAGGCAGGAATTCTGGGCTACCTAAAATAGAAAAAAAATCTGCAGGCCTTTGCAGAAACAAGTCATTTCAAGCTGAGTCGCACACAAGGAAAGATTGGTGTGGGCACCTTTATAAATCCCTTCTGGACCACCATTTATGGCTGTCAGTGAGTCCATGTGTCAGTATCTGCCCACCCTATCTTCTGCAGCTAAATGCTACACAGCCTGGAGATGGGAAGAATAAGGCACTTGTGTGACCATGTCCTTTCAACAGGGAAATACTGCATTTTCTAGGTGACTGCCTAGGTTTATTGCCTGTCAGTCACCTTACACAATTATTGGATAATATCAGGGGGGATGCTCACAGTCTCTCATTGCTCAACAGCCATTCCTCTTCAGCCTCTAATATTCCCATTCTTCGAGAAGTAATTCAGTTAGGTTCGTTTCCCCCTCAGCCCAGGCCACCTGGGTAGAGTCTTGCAGTTAAGCAACACTGAGTTTTAAGAAAATCAAATGCATTCAAAACAGTGCAAGGCTTCAAACATGTGGCCAGGCAAAGCAATCCTGAAGTCCATCAGCTGCTGTTCCCCGATTTCCCCTTTTCAGGAGAAAACTCACGGGTTATAAACAAAGTAATCATAAAGTGGCCTATAAATAGCTGCAAGCACAGCCTTTAAAAGATAAGCCTCTTCGCCACTCTTCTTGCTCCCCCAGGCTGTAGCTCTCATTGAAGCTACTGCTGCCTGGCCTTGCCTGTGTCCTCACAACTGTGGGACACTGTGGGGTGAACTCCACAAAGCTCCACAGCAGAGATGAAGGGAAGATCTGCTCAGTCCTCACACGTGCTTAAATTTTCAAGGACCACTTCCCTTTGAGGGCTGGCCAATACGGGTGGTGCATGGAAGACTGGATTGGCACTTTACTGTACCTGTCTGAGCAGTAACATGAACAAATCTGCCTTTGGTTTGCCTCAAGGGCTTTAAACCATATTTTGATGCTAGGACTACAGCACAGGAATTATCCTATTATAGTGAAGGGATTACTTGATATGCCAGCCGCTGCCAGCTATTGCAAGTATAATGACCCAGATTCCTTATGAACAGCCAGCAGACAAATTAGTTGCAGCCACATGCACCTGTTTGCTCTCCTGTAACTGCCTACATATTCAACAAGTTTTTCACATAGCTACTCCAAAGGTTAGTCAGAGGTTTCTATTCCACCAGTGATCTGAGTGGAAGAAAAAGCTATTAGAAGCACAGGCCAGGAGCATGCACAAAGCAGGAGCCTAGAAAAAGGGGGAAACACAAGAGCCTTTCTCATGATGACATTTTTCGCCATGATTATTTGAGCCTTTGATATACCAGAAAAGCTTGTTCATGTCTGATTAGTGACCTCTTTCTAGAAATGCATGTCCCACTTGACACACCACCTACCAGGAAACCTTGCTCTTGGTCAGCAATACTGAGGGGAATGAGTATGAGGTTGCTTAGTTGGAGGGGCTCAGCAGCTGAATATGTTTCCAGAGGAGCTCTAATAGCTGAGATGCCTTGCAAAACATTGGAGATAGTTATACTACCAGAAGAAAATGCTGAGAGAAGGAAGGTGTTTGAAAACTCCTTAGCTCAGCTTATTCATTCAGGTGAAGGTCTTTACAATACTTTTCTCTGTTTTCTGAATAATGCTGCCATGAAGACCCAGGATGCATCTAGATGTACCGAGGTATAGATGTACTGATCCAAACCAGCACAGTCATCTCAGAGCTTAAAACCAGCTTCAGCTGGGGGACAGGACAGACTGAACATGTGTGTGTCACTGAGTGATAGGCAAAATAATCCTGGGAACAGACGTGTGCCTTTCTGCTCTCATGTAAGTACTTTTACCATTCATCTAAAGAGCCAGGCTTGCTCCTATGAAGATGAGATTTTTGGTTCCAGAAACATTGCATAAGGCCCTCCTTCAGCTGAGAGAGGGAGAAGGAAAGTCTACTCACTCCAAATACCTTCTTCTTTAGTAGTCAGATAACTCTTCTGGGAAGCACAATATGAATTGCCTAAGGAGGAAGAGAGATGAATCTGCATGATCCATTGAAATTACTCTGACTTCAAGACCAGCAGCTTCCCAAAGAGTGATTGTCTGTGGGGATCTGCCTAAGGAGCTGACAAGAAACACAACTTACACTAAGCTTGCTGGACGGCACAAACTTTGGTTATAACACAGTCTCTCCCTGTCAAAATAGGCAATGAGGTAGACTCCTTCCGACTTCAGCCTTGATAGTGCATGTTCAGAAACCACTGCCCTAAGCAATTACTAAAATTACTCCAACAAAGTGGATTCAGACAGACGTTGAAGAGACAGCAGCATTTGTAACTGCATTGCTCTTGCCCAGGCAGATTAAACAGGGTCTGTGGACTAGTGGATGGAGCTTCTCAGGAGCCTCACACGAGGTGTTCAGTTCTTTGACAAAGTTCTATTTTTGGGATGTAGTGACACATGCAAAAGCACAACTCTAGGTGTATGGGTGCTCTCTGGGCAGTAGAGTCCCTGAAGAACAGAGACACTTGAGAGTGTCAGCAGCCACTGAGACTATGATTTTTAAGTCATGGTTTTATATTCAGGTACATAAATTATTCCCATGTCTTGCCCCTGAGGCTTATTACACTTTATTGGATTTTGCCCCCAGTGCTCAAACACTGAGGACATGGGCACAAAAGAAATCTAAAGACAAACTGTTATTCCCAAGGTGTGTTTAAAAATTCTTCACCAGCAGTTTTGTGCACCATAGGGAAGGAACTGGAGGAGGAGAAGTAATGTCATATCACCTAAGAGGAGAGTTCAGTGACTATTTAATGCAGGCCCCTGTCAGAGGTGAGAGCAGCAGAGGCTGCACATCAGCCTGCACATCATTAGAGGCTTTCTGCTTGTTTACAAAAGATAAATGATTGCAAAGCAGTCTGATAGAGTTGGTCTGTGATTTCCTCAGGTATGCTGCTGCCCAAACTTCTTAGCCAGACTATCATTTGGCAGAGATTTTATTGTGTAAAATCCGGGATACACAATGGCTGGACAACAGCTGCACTTTGCCAAACCTTAAGGTCTAATCCAAAGATCCCCCCAAATGGCCTGCAGCCAAAAGCACATGTGGACAGGGAGACATCTGGAGAAGCAGAGCCCTGCACTCATCCCAATGAGCAGAGCTCCTTTCTGTCTTAGTCTTAAAACTGTCACAACTCTTCTCAAAGGAGAATCGGCTTAAAGCACCAGTGTTAAACTATTAGTCATTTATTGTAAAATTAATCCTTCATTTAAACTTAAATCCCTCCAAAACCCTCCTTCCAAGCCTTACTACTTGTCACTTCCAGTGCTTTTCTTTTAATAAAAAAAGGAATCGTTTCTCTGAGAGCTCATTTCCATCTCCAGATGTACAAACATTGCTATAAGCCAGTGTGTATGTCATAAATGAAGAACTGATGGGTTTTATCAAAAACAAACACATGCACAAATACACACACATGCTCACACAGAAAACAAAACAGAAAAAACACAGTGGGGGGACAGGAATGCCAATCTCTAACTTAAAAGGCCATTTGAGGCCTCAGAAAGTTCACTTTGTTCCTTGTTAACAGTTAATAAAATTTTATCCCCAGCTATTACTACACAAAAATAACTTTTACACTCAAGCACATGATTTAAGGAAACAATACTACAGTGTCATACCTACCTTAAAACAAGCATGAACTAGAAATACTATAAAAATGATAGCTTGTACAATATCATCACAAGTTATTTTAATTATGTGCAATCCCATTAAAAAGGAAAAGCAATTTGATACATATTAGTGTATTTTTTAAAAGTTACTGTTTTTACTAAAATTTGTGTTTCCTTACTTTGCATGCAGAAACATGACATATTGAGGGGAGAAATCTGGGGAAGTTCTTAGACAGAGGTTTATGATTATTCAGATTAAGCATGAAATATACAAAAATGAAAAACACTCATGAAATGGAAAATTTCAGGTGAAATTCTGATGAGAAGTGTCGCGGCAAAACTAAATCCAAAAATTTAACCCTGAAACAAAGGAGTTTTCGTTCACTTTGTTGACTGAAATTTAGGAATAGATTTTTCCTTTCATCTTGATGACTAGAAACTTGATTTCTAACCAAGTTGTGGTTTTTATAAACACACAACTCCTGGAGTTGGAGCTTTATGGAAAAGCTACAAAATGTTACAAGTCAAGATGAAATGAACACTGCCTATACTTAATCCCTCATAGAGAGAAACTCTAATTTGTGGGTGTTCTGCCATTTTTCTTCCAATTTTTCATAAAATGTCTCTTCTGTATTCTTGAGTGTACTGGAGATGCTCAGAAGAAGAACTTTGAAATGAGGAGTGGAGGACACAGGGCTGCTCCCAGTGTGCTGCCACTTTGATTTTCATCTGTGGAAACCACTCTGACAATAGTGGCAACCTATGTGCTTCCCAAAAAACCACGAGCCCTGCGGCTTCAGAAAGACTGCCTGCCAGGGCTCCCTTCCAGGGCAAGCCTCTTCCCAAGGGTGTAGGCAGGCAATTAAGAGGCCTCCTCCCATGCCATTTTGGTGGCCAAGGGCACAGCGGGAAGCTGTGGAGATGTTGTTTCAGTTGTGCACGTGCATGCCTGGCATTGGCCACATGGCCCATTGCCCAAGTCAGCCTCTCACAAGCCACAGCGCAGTGGGTGAAGGTCACATCGGTGAGCGGTGCGCAGGTAGGGCCCTGGCTCACCCAATGGCCATGTCTGCCTCTGATACCTCACATCTTCCCCCACTGCACACAGCGCCAGTTTCGAACTCACTCGTCACCCCCTTAACCTCTTCACTCGCCTCCACTTTTCAGTCTTCATGGGGTAGCACCCCCAGCCAAAATCCAATGACTGCATTCAAAAGGAAGAGAAGGTAAGACAGGATCTGGCCGTACTCCCTCCTGTCCTTGTGTCAGGCCCATCCCTCCCCACGCCACCACCGCTGGTCGTGTGCGCTGCCTTTGGAGGCAAAACTCCACGCTGATAACACGTGAAACACACACAGGCATGCACAGAAATGGGCACACACACACCTTCGGCTGACGACCTTTGGCTTCTCCAGTTTAGCCACCAGGTACCGTCTGTCTCACACCATCCCCAGGGCTGTGCCCTGCAGCAGGGTGGCCCTAGGCCATGCCTCCCAAGCCACCATCATTTGGCCAAACCACAGTGGCCATGGCAGAGGGTCCCACTCCTCCACCTGACAGGTTTTGCTGTGGTGACTGATGTGGTGAGACAGTGGTGGAAAGACCTCAGCCATGGGGGTACAGTCCTTGCTCTGCACCCCAACAAATGCTGTCACAGTGTCTGTGGGGCTTCATGAGAGCAACACCTGCCTCAGCCACAATGGCTGACGGGTGTGCAGCTGCTCGGGGTACACACGCCCAGGAAGGCCTCATCCTGCCACAACCATCACATAAAATGGCTGTGGGGGCAATGAGGTGGCAGGTTGATCCTCTCAATGCCCCTGTCCTGCACCAAGGTGCTAAGCCTCGACAACCAAATGCATCTCATGGGGCTTACTTTGCAAGGCAAAATTATTCACTACCATGGAAACAAGCGAAGAACGAGCAAAATAATGATTACAATCAAAATACCTGTTTAACAAGTTAGTTACTTGCAAAGAACTTTTATTTCCTTCCTCCCAGGAATCAGATTTACCTGAAACACCAAATACTCATCTTCCTGGTGAAAAAGAGACAGTTAAGGCCTTCTGGCAATTTACATTTATTAGAAGTCTCTATTTTTGTCTTCTACTAGTCACATAGCTTGGATCATCCACATATCTTCTGACTAAAACCCTGAAAACACAATGTCCAAGACTTTGGGAACACTCTGTATTTGACGAGCGCCAAGTGGAATGTATTACTAGATTGCACATATGATCTTCGTTATCTGGGATATTTAGCATTTGGCACGGGACTCCTGGAAGATAATACGCCAGAATCACTTACTGTGCACTGAGAGAAGGAAAAGCAGCCTCTCCATGAATGGCACAACACTCCTGCCACATACAGAAGGGGAAAAAAATACCTTGGAAATCTGTAAAAATCCTCAGTTTTTACATTTAACTTTTTCAGACATAAAAGCTACATAGTAAAGTTGGGTGGGGTGACTTTTTAGGTATTCCTTTTCAGATTTTTAAAGATTTTAGTCATAAAATAGTTTTTTTAATTGTGCTCTTTTTTCTGTTTTTTTTTTTTTTTTAATAGCCCTTCCTTCTAGCTTACACTAAAATAGCATAATAAGCATGCTTCACACTATAATATAGAGTAGGTTCATTACCAATATTTTAACACCTTTAGGGAGTAGACATATCTATAAATAGTCATTCAGACTCAAAAACTGTGAAACTATATCATGAATAAGTTGCAGCATGTAAAAATATCACTTTCAAAGGTCTAGAGAGGTATGCATTAGGAAAGTGGAAGCTGCCATCAATAGCAGCACAGAATTTGGCTGTCCCTGTGAAGTACACAAGATGTGAGCAAAAGTCTGCCACAGCAGAGCAGACACTTTGTAACTTGGGCTTTGTCACATGTGAAAATTGCTTTGAGGGACAGCAGAACAAAGGCTGAAAATTTGGCTTGAAACGGGTCTTTATTATTTGATATCCATTATTTTGATATGACAAGACCTGATGCTTAAATCCAGGCCTCAAACATTTCTGTTTCGAGCCCATAATTTGTTGCACTGAAGTATGTCATCAAATTGTGAAGCTTTCATTAAAGGACACCAAGAAAAAAATAAGAGGAAAATTACAACTGCTCAACAGATCCAAGGCCAAATATAACTAACCAGAAACCTTTGTTGATTTTGTACACATTAATGGAGTTAGCAATCAAACTTGTTATCCTGCATCTTAGTATCAGTCAAGAAAAATATCAAAAGCTTATTTTCTAGTGTATTTCTGTAATAACTTTGCTCAAAGTAATTCCAAAGAGGATATCTGACAATGTCAAACAGTCCTTACATGTCTATTCATTACTATTTTGTCCGGAAAGAGAAACCATACTGAAAAAAGAGGAAGAGAAGTAAGAACAGGAGGCAATGAACAGTCTGCTTATTTTCATCTCTTGGAAGTAAGGGTCCACTTATAATTCATATATACATATATATGTACATTCCACTTTAATATCTGTACTGTTTACTCTGTTCCTCTGCTGCCTGCATCTACAGTTAACTGAAGGCAGTGATTACAGTGTGGTCGCTCACCTGTGCACCATCATGCCATGCAGCCATCCCAGAATTCTTCTGCAGGCTAAATATCTTGTAAGTCCTTTTGTGTGACTGCCATGGTAAGGCAAGACTTGTAAGGAAGGGTTAACTATCACTAAACCTAATGGTAACACTGGGGAAAAAGAAGACAAGACACAGATTTTCCAGCACACAAAACTCAGATTTGCTTCTCTTTCACAACCGAAGAACAGGGCAATGGCACAAACAAGTGACTGCTTTTTCCAGCTAGATTATCTTGCCTCATTTACATCCTTGTGCCATCACAGCTATAACACCACTACCATTAAAAAATGTAAATCTTCAAAATGCTAAATAACCATCTCCAGATGCCACAATGGTTTGTTGGCACAAATACCATTAATAAACTTTAAAATGCCCCAAAGTAAGTCTGTCCAAAATAGATGCCACCAGATTTTATGAAAGTGCCCTGTATAAAAACCAAGGACTCCTGACATATAAAGTGATCTAAAAAGATGAACTTGACTTGTGCTCCTCAGTATTTCCTGCCCTTTTAAGCTACACACTTGTTCATTCATTTGAACAAATACTGAGGTGAGCCAGCTGCTGAGGTGAGAGGATTCAAACAAATCCTTCACAGATGTTTGCTAAATTCAGATAGGAGCTTTATTATCTACAAGTCATTAATCAACCACTAACATGCAATTGTTCTGGTATCCCAGTATTGAGGTTCACTGCCAGAGGAGAATAATGGATTTTACAGGCTAGCTGTGTCTACAAGAAGGGGAACTGAGGGCTGAGACAGGTTTGAGGTAAAACATGTGGAGGAGATTAGAAAACATGAGAAGTCATTCTGCTGTTCCTCACCTTGTCATAAGAGAAAGCACTTCACAAGAGTTAAGCATTTACACAACAAACTGAGTGGAAAGTTCAAACTCATCCATCAGTTTGGTGATGAAGAGCAATGTGTTTTGCACAGTCAAACAAGGAAGTCAGGAAGAGGTCAGAATTACTGCTCCTGTGAAAAATAACAAACATCATCCTAAGTGTTACCTTCTAACTGTTAGACTTCGAAGCTACAAAATGACCTGCTCTGGCTCTGGGGTCCTCAGACCCCACTAAGGCCACAGACTTCAGTTCAAAGCAACAGGAACAGCTATATTGTTGCATGCCACCGGCAGCAGACAGACATGACTGGAAGCAGCATCCCTCAGCTGTGAAAGCAGCAGGTCCACCAGGTAACCAAAGCTTTGCCCTAACTGCAGAACAAAGCAGTGTTTTCCTCTCCTCAGTCTTCACCGCAAAGTTTCTGCCAATTGGCTTGAGAAAAAATCCTTCCACCAAGTCTGGAAATTATTTTGAACCACGCTATACAAGCAAGACATATTTACAATTAAGAAAATACTAATGTTGTGAAAATGTACATGCTGAGTAATAGCCCAACTTCTGATACTTAGAAAGTAGGCAATAAAACAAACAAAACAAAACAGAAAAAAGAATTTAAGGAGAACGTTCATGTCTGAACCAAGCAGGCAGACAACAGAAGATTGAAATACAAGCATCAAAGACAGTTCATTCTCTTAATATTGAGGAGCAAGCCTTGAAGAGAAGACATGGAGACATAGCCATATAAACTGCAGGGAACCCTAAAGAACAAGGGCTGAGAGATCCCATCTCTTGTCCACTGTATCCTCCAGTCATTGCTACTCAACCTAGTGATACTCTGTCTCTAATTTCACAATCTGAGTTAGGAACATCACCTATGCCCAGAAGGTGCTACTACAATTATGAACATAGCTACAAATACAATGAAGACATAGTAGCAAATGAAAATAAATATGGTAGTACAGACAATCCAAACAATTCCAGTATTCTTACAAAGGGGCTACAGAACAACCATTCATCTTATTTTATGGGTCTGGAAACAAAGTCAGAGAGAGGCCACGGAAGAAATTTTACAGGTCGAACCAGTACACATGTTGCTGGCTCCCAGTTCTAGGCTCAGGCCACTGGACCACACAAAAAGGTGCAAATGTTTTTAGGAATTTTTAAGTTTCCTCTTTTACGTCATAGCCAGTAAAAAGACCTGAAGTAGTTTCAACTCATTTTCCTTTCCTATTTTGCAATTCTGATGTTTTCACAGAATACTTTCACAGGTTTCTGAAATAGTGTGGAATTCTCCATAACAAATATGAAACCAGGTATTCGTTAGATCAAATACAAGAAAACTTCCCAACGCTCACACACTGATCACTTAACACACCACAGACTAGGAAGAAATATTCCTTACAAAGCCATACTTTAATTTCTCTGTCTGTTTCTTCATGAAGAGCTCGACACAGCTGGAAGCATGAACAGGTTACCAGATGGTTCACATATTGATAAACATTTGTGTTTTGTAAGTTCAAAATCTAATGAACTGTAGTGCATGAAGAAAAAAAGTGATGTATGCAGCATGGTTCCAATGGCAGGTCAGGGCTAGAGCTGGACAGCAGACTAACTCCACAGAAAGTCCTCTTTCCAGGGTAGTTTTATGTTGGGGCAGGGAGGGAGGAGGAACAGGTGATCCTGACAGAAGCTGCAGACAAAAAGCACTGAACACTTCACACCTGCACACACCTGCATACTCAGCCCCACAAGCTGCTAATGCTAGATGTGAGAAGGCTGTGACCACTAGGTCCTGGCCCACAGCATTGTCCTAAACTGTCAGGTGCTTCCAGAGCCCTGGAGAGACTGGATCATACATCAGGCCATGACAGACACTTAGCTCAAATTAAATTGTACAGTCTCACAGTAATTCCTCCTGAGGTTTGCCTGGCACTGCCTAAGTGCACAGGGCAGAAAGTAGGACACATTCACGTTCTTCTTCCAGTGCTATCTCCCCAGCAGGCAATCATAGGCAGCCACAAATAGTCAGAACTGAGCAGCTCAAATGCTGCATGTCCAGATGCAAACTGGGGAGCAGTTCTGCTTGTCCAATTGGGTATAAACAGCTTAGTGTGACAGCACTGAGGAAACACCTCTAGGAGATCAGCCAGCATCTGGGCTGGGTCTATCACACCTTTCAGCAGGTTTTATAGCTGTGCAGCTACTGAGCAGCCCAAATTGTGGTTGACAACCTGGTGTGGCCAAGAGCTCGAAAACATTTCATGTTTTGGCCTGAGAAATTGCAAAACAGTACAGCCAGCAAAACTCTCTGACTCACCTTGAGACTGACCGTGATCTGTTAAGTGCTTTGACAAAGATCAAAGATGGTGCAGACTGGCGTCTTTGGGCCAAACTCTTCATTTTCTGATTGGAAAGAGAAAAAAAAATGAAACCATAGGTGAGATTCAGAACAATACCTGCATGCACAAAGAGATGTCACAGCCAGACTCCAATTTCAGACCCTGGGAAAAAGGTTGAGTTATTGGCAGCAGCAACCATGGAGGGGGAAAATGGTTCCAAAACACCACTTGTTGAGAAAAAAGAAGCACAACCAGAAAGCCAATGATAAACTGATTAGTACCAGGTACCTGAGGCACACTGAACAGATGAAATAAACACCTAAAGCTTGTCCTCAACCATGTTTTGTCCCTTATTACTTTACTTCAAATTTATCAAATATCCAGGTGGTGATTCAACACATTTCTGTGTCAGGTCTGACACACCATGAATTAAGGTTTGGATTCTAGCCATCTAACCTTTTGTGCTATGTTGGGCTACCTTTTATTTTCAGATGTTTACAGGTGAGGGCATTTTCCTCCCCTACTAATTTAGCTGGAGCATTACATCTTGTATTTCAGTAGTCATGAATGACTTTTTTTTTTTGTCTATTACACCAGCCTGGTGAGCTGCTGAGAGCCCATAAACAGGTGAATATTTGACATGGATAGTTTGGAAGGGACCTTAAAGATCATCTAGTTCTAACCTCCCCGCCATGGGCAGGGATGCCTTCCACTAGACCAAGCTGCTCAAATCAGTCACTTGTCATGAAGTCTCTGATCTCAGGAAATGCAAAGCAAGAATTTCTTCCTTTATACTAAAAATAACCACTGCCTACCAAGAGCACATATGCATTAGGGAACCAATTCTTCTGCCAATGCATGTGCTGGATGTGGCATACATTCTGTTTGGGCAGGTGCACAGCATGCTCCCCTTGTAGAAATTAATATCTATAGTACTACCTGCTTTACTTTTGACAAGTGCATTCCTTCTACTCATTGCAGTGAATTTGTTGTGTCATTTTTTAGCTTCGCCCTTTATTTGTGTCGAGCACACACTTGTTTGTTTTGTCAGATATTCAGTTGCAGCCATTGTGCAGCAACTGTTATAAATTCAACTGTCTTTTCAATTCACCTGTAAAAATTATGTCTTCCTCCCTTTTCCTTTTATCAAAAAATAATCTGTTCAAGACTGATAAATGCAGATGGGAACATTCATCTGTCTTCTTTCTGATTGGGCTATAACTGGATAATAACCTAATGTATTACTAAAAAAATAATGTTCATTTTTGCTAGTTTTGAAAAGGAAACAAACAAACAAACAAAACATAAACAAAACCAAAAAACCAACAAAACCCCCCCAAAAAAACAAAATAATGAAAAAAAAGCCAAAGCAAAAAAAAAAAAAAAAAAAAAAAAAAAACCAAAAAAAAAAAATCTAAAAAGCTGTTAGCAAAAAGTAGTTATCCACAAATACGAAGGCAGTCTATCTTCCTACGGAAAACAACCCAGAGATTTCACAAAACAGTGGGTTTTTTAGGAATTTTATTATAAAACATCAACTCCCAATTGGAAATTTACTGCAAGTCTCATTACTGGGTAGGTGGCTTTCAGGGGGTGGTTAAAACTAGTGCATCTCAGCTCCTGCAAATGCAGAGGAGGCTTGGTTGTGATTTCAGAGATCTTAATTCCTTTGACTTTTTAGCTCTGCAAAGGAAGCCACAGGAAAAAAGGCATAATTTTAAAAGCTGTCAATTATGGCCATTTTTTTTCATGCTTGGGTTAGCAGTGCTGAATAGTGCCCGTGGCAGTGAGATTCTAGTCTTGACTTAAATATGTGAGGACCAATGTGAAGATTTGGACTACAGCAAGTTTAATAATGCTCAAATGACTGGCAGAGCCACTGTGTAATGCAGGTTAGAGGGGATCCCAGGAGGTCTCTGGTCCAGCCTCTTTGGACCTGCTGAGAGCAGGACCCATTCGTGAAGGCTGCTCCAGACCTCCTCCCAGTCCACGTCTGTGTTATCTCTGAGGATGAGATTCCACAGCTCTCTGGGCAACCTTTTAATACAACTACAAAGCAAAGCTTAACAAAAAGTCACTGATGGGACTTGGAACAGGAAAAATTTCACAGAAAAAGTGAAATGAGCCAGGTCAGCTCCATGCAAATAAAAACATTACAGAGAGACTGACTATAGGCAGAAAGGGTGTGTGTGTGTGTGTGTGTGTGTGTGTGTATGTAGTGTTTTTATTTGAGAAAAGAAGATAAGTGACCATCATAGAATCATAGGGTATCTATAGAAGACTAATTCTTGGCTAAGTTGGACCCAGATGCCTGTTCTCCTGAGTTTCACTGTATTGAGATGTCCAAAGATGTCACCCTGGCAAGGAGAAGAAGAGGGTACATCCTGGACAGATATAGTGAGAGCAGATTTTGGGGGCAAAAGGAGATGCAATGACTGATTATCTAAGCATGGGACACAGAGAGGCTTTTCTCAACATGTGTCACACATCACAACCTTCCATTTTTTCGTGTAAATATTAGAAAGGTCAACACGGAGAAAAATTGTCATGCTAGCTAGCTGAGTTTTGAAAAGGAATGTGAAATGTATCATAAAATCAGTAGCCATAATGAGTGTTTATAGTGTGCTAGATGCAAAGATTATAATCTTGTATCAGTCAAGACAAACTAGAGTTATTTTTGCCTTCCTCACATTCAAAAGCTTGACTTCCTGCCCCTCTACTCTCCAGTTCAGGTTTAACTTCATACTTTTTGCATATCTGGAGGGGGTTGTCTTGACTGCATTCTAAACAGAAATAAAAGTTTTGCCTTTTCAGTTGTTGGGCTGGTGGTACGTTTTAGTATTTGGCCAGTTTCTCATCTGGTCTAAACAGACATGTTTATAGTTTTCAAAAGAACAAATTTACACCAGATAAGGATCAGACCTACATTCTGAAACACTGTTTTGTAAACCATGATGGTAGGTGGTTTATGAGCACATTAGCCCACCATGCTGAACAGTAAGCTTGCAAACCATCCCTGAATATATGTTGCCCCTCCTCAGAAATCAGAACCCTTGTATATTACAGGATTACAGTAGTACTTTTCACAAATATCTCAGAAGTCATCAGCTGGAGGAAAAATCTATTCCTGACAGAAAGCATTCAATTAATTTTGTCTCACAGTCACAGTGGATACTTATATTATATGGAATTTATATAAATGAATACATTGAATTATGTGATATTAATCCCCATTCTGTGAAACATGGAGCAACATCTGCATGACATTCTCAAAAAAAATGGAAATGACGATAAAGCACTCTCTTGTAATTTGTGTATATCACTTAACTATCTCAAACTTAGAGAAAGGCAAAGCACAAATTAAGTAAAAAAAAAAAGAAAAAAAAAAGAAAAAAAATCACAGTACTTACTATTTTTTTGTGGTGACAAACAAGTAACAGATATACAGCATTTGCAATATTTTGCAAGTATCTAGAGAAGTGATAATCCATGTAATAAGTGGATATCCCACTGCTGCTACTGCAAATGTGTAGGAGGTGGGAGCAGGCAGGCTAAGGCAGGGGCTGTGTGCTGGGGTTGCCTGGGAGCACAGTGCCCACACTGCCAGGCTATGGTGCCTGCTTGATATGATGGTCAGGCATGTGCAGGAGGATTCCTCTCACCCAACGTCAGACTTGCACACCTGAGCTATTTGCTCTGTGCTCTTTTTGTAGTCAACAGAGAAAAAATGACACTAGCACACAGTTCCTCTTGTCCTACAAGTGCCATCTTCCTCCACTGACTGTAAGAGAAAGCAAAGGTGACCAAGAAAATTCAGTTAATCAGTTCAATCCTTTTCTTGCTATCTGAGCAAAGGACAGGGAACAGACATATTTGTGAGTTCAGAAACATAGGGAACAATTGTCTTCTCAGAGAGTGGTTTGAACTTAGGATAAGAAAATTATATTACCCAATGTCTATTTAAGAGATTCATGTATGCAATAGTTGAAAAATGTATTCAGCTCCTGACTGACAGGTGGAGGCAGCAGAAATGCCTCCTCAGCAATGTGCAGATACCCTTGTAAAAGCCTCCTCAGAGATGAAAGGATTTCAGACCCCCTGGTTTACAGGCTGGCTCCAGAAGTGGGTCAAGGCTGGGACATGTGCCTGGGTCATCTAACTGCGTGACAGAGACAACACTCAGATGTGCCAATACCTTGAGATGAGGCTTGCACCCAAGTGGCTAAAGCTCTCCCTCGCACTGCTTTGGTTTTCTAATAAAAGGCAGCCTGATTTTAACAAAGCCTACTCTTTAAAAGTGTCCAAGTTAAGGATTTCACCCACTCAAACTCTGTTCTTCTTGTCTGCGCAACAAAACCCATCTGTGGCACACATTGATGGTGCAGCTAGCATGAACCAAAGTACACAACACAAACCTTTACCAAAAGCTTTAAGGCAAAGTTCAACTACCTGCCTGACAATCAAAAAATAAAAACAAGCCTCAGCACCTAGCAGTTAATTCTCCAGGACAACTGGGTGCCACTCTTCCTCCTGTATCACTGGGCTACTTATGAGTGGTAAAAAATAATCTTTTGTCCTGCATGCCATAATCCAGTATTTGTTGAGACTTACAGTGTATGATTATCTAAAAAGACCAGAGATAACAAGAATCTCATAGGCTGGTAAAGCAAGAAATGGCTCCATACTGACCTATAACACTCCTGAGCCCTTATAAACACGTTAAGAAGATGACTGCATTTGAACTGCTGGCTCAGGCAGCAGAGATGTCTAGGTCCCATAGTAGAGAGGCCATCTACCATGAAGGCAGAGCAGGTGACAAAACTACATGCTTTTGTTTATGCTGGCAGAATATTTCTGCTCACAAGGACCTTCTAAAAAGAAAGGTGGTTATCCTTTCGTGGTTGGATGGATAACCAAGGAGAAAACAATGGCGGGGCACAAGAGGAAAGAGCTATCAACACAGTGAAAGCACAAGCACATCATTATGGAACAGAAGATGCTGAAGAGTACAGTTAAGACAGAGGCTAAAGGCCACCTCAGAGTAGAAAGAAAAAGAGATGGAAGAAACTAGGAGCAAAAGATATTCTACCAACTATCTCCCAAAGGATACAAATCTTTGGAAGCACTGATATGGATGTGTTCATAAGATCTCATAAATCTGCATCAAAAGATGGGGAAGTGGGAGACTACTAAAAATGTGGAGAATGGGGAGGTGAAATATTCAGCCTATGGGTAACCTACTGCCAATGCACAGTGCTCAGACCTGCCACTCTGGTTGTGGTGGTTTTGATGAAGCCCAAAGTTTCCTTTCAAGCCTGACTCAAAGCAGGAAGGTTAACACACGGACATCATTGTGCCTCAGTGTCTGCACAGCAAGGCTTTCTCAGGAGCAGGTTGCCAAGGACAGTGGGAGGAGATTCTTCCCCACTCCCCATTGATACTTCAAGCAGCATTAAGTAAACAGCCAATGATTTGATACACGCAGTTTTTAGGTATAAGATCCCACATGACCTACTAAGTCTCTTTCTTTCCTAATGCCACCATGGGGGACAAAAAAAACCTCACTTGAGACTAGGAAACTCAAGAATTAGAACACAGTGTTTTGTGCATAATTTTCCTTTTCTCTCATGGCCAGAGAAGGGATTGCTATTTCTAGTTCATAATTAAAGCAGCACCAAGAGGCACATCACAACAGTATGTTACCATAAGCCAGCACAGCCTGCTGAGGGAATTCAACCTGAGGACCAACCATACAGATGACTTCATTAAAATGGGGGCTTTTTGGTCCTGGTCAGAGATAAAATTGTTACAGGATGTGTTTGTGAGATGACAGAAATTGTCCATCACTTCACTAAAAGGTGCCAGAACTGTTCCTGGACAGCTGAGATTCCCATTACTACCAGGTGTGATTTTGACAGCAGCTCCCCAGATCCACAGCCAGGATTGCAGTAAACAGGACAGAGACTCACAGGAAAGAGCAATCACTTCCTTCAGAAGCTTTATGGTAAAAACCATATCTAAGGGCATGAAATTAAGGCATCATCAGGTATAGTGGCAAATACATACTTTATTCATCTTTGCAGAGTAAGACAGAGGAAGGGATGAACTTCATGTATGACTATATTTACTTTTTCGGTGTCATTAATCTGCTTGAATTTTATGCATTTAGTACACTGCTGGGGAACACCACAACTCTCCTTTTCCCTGCCAGTAAACTGTTGCTGTATTTGTGACTACAATCACAAAGAAACACATGTTTATGGTGATGGGATACCATATTTCAAGTCTCAAACTATAAATACTGTTTTTCTCAGTGTGCAAAACAGTAAATATTTTGCGCACGTTGTATCAGTAAACATAAAAAATTCCTGAGCCTCTAAAACATTACAAGTAGCTCCTTGAAATCTTCAAGGAGGCAGCAAAAAATCCTGAGTGACTCCTTGTGTTACCAAATATTGTCTTGTGTAAAATATTCAGGATTGGTTGGAATCTAGTCCCTCTGTGAAGAGAGAAGTGAAACTCCAGGAACTTATAAATACGGTTAAATGACTGCAGCTGCTACTGCTGACACAGTTACATTGGCATAAAAGATGTCTCTGCTGCACAGTTTGTTTTGATAAATTTACAGAAATAAGCGTTATCAGTATAATCACTCTTACTCATGTTACTTTAATCCACTTCAGAGTTGCATCAATTTACTGGTGTTGGTTACTAAATTAAACAGTCAGTACAAAACTTCTCTGTAGGTCAACCACTCATAGTCTAGTTACTTCAGTAAGACCAGAAAAGGAGGGAATCAGGCCCAGAATTTTCCAAAAGCAGTAACTAAAGCACTGTACTTCAGTGTCACCTTTTAGTAGAGTGTCTTGAATGCCTTGTAAGAATTTAACAGGTAGAACCTCCCAGTGTCTGGAAGGGAGGTTAGCATTTCAAACCACTTTGCACGTCAAGAAAATGAAAGGAAATGTTCCCAGGTAAGTAGCTTAAACAGTCATACAAAATACATGGAAAAAAAGTCCTAGACAATTTCTGTCTCCTGGTCCTGTGATGTGATCGAGCATGTGATCCCTTCAGCCAAACAGAAGATGATCAGACAACCACAGAACGATGTAGCGAATCTCAGCTAAATAATTTAATTTGAGAAAGGTATAGTCACAGTAATAAAAAGAAAGGTTCAGTGGTCACTTTGCATCCCATGTTTGGGGCTGTTTGTGCCAGAAAGTAAAATAGTTGATGTTGAATACGTGTTTGCGACAAAATTGTTCAACTTGACGTGCTGTGTCACCAGTATCAAAATTGTTTTCTTGCCAACACATTGTTCCATTTAACTGTATGTAACCAATACAAGCAGTGTAATCTCCCCAGCAGTATGCACAGCTTTCTGTATTGTAAAAGAAATATGATGCTTAGGCACTGAGTGGGAAACAGAGGTATAGAGAGAGTCTGTAGGACCCAAGCAGTAAAAAAATAAATTTGAACTGTCACTGAGATCCAGCTTCAGGCAAAATTAGGACTGCTAGTCCACTGGTGCATATGCATAAAGGTAGGAATCTTCTTCCCCAGACAGACACAGAGATGGCGTGCTGGCAGTCTCATCCATGACAGTGGATGAGCAGCTGAGCCATTGGCTGGATGTTGGTGGCTGCCTGTGTTGGCTGTGCATGGTGTGCAAAGATGCCATATGCTGCATGGCCCAGCCAGGGTCTCAAGCTGCTTCTCCACAGGAGGATTTCCATCTGTATCCCTGTCGCATGTGCCTCCACGCTGAGGAATTCCAAAAGGGCTGCCAAGATCCGTAAAAAGTAAAATCCCCATTCCCCTGTCAGCACTGGCAAAAACAAGGTCTGTGTTCCTTCGACCGTGGGCTCCTTGGAGCAGGAATAGGAAACACAAGTGTTACCATTAATATTTGTCTTTCATATGCTGAGTCATGAAGTAGAACTTGCAAGAAAAAAATTTTAATCTTCACAGCACTTGGGCGTCCCTTCTCATTTCAGGCAGATGCCTGGTGTCAGGGCTCTGCCAGGTTTGAAGGTACATGGTATTCTGTCTTCAGAAAAATTAATGAAATTATAGAAGATAAATCAATGCCGCAAATTTAGCCATTTCAAATTAGACTGCAGTACTTGGAAAGGGCAAGTATCTACTCCATCACTTTGTCCAGCTAAGCAGCAGAAGGTACTCCACCACTCTGTGAATGGTGTATGGCACTCCCTTCTCAGCAACTGACCAGGTACTAACTGCAGCAAAGTGTGGTAGAAGTCTTGGCCAAACAATCTCCGTGTGACCATCGCACCACTGGTGGCAGCTGCCATGAGAAGAGTTCCCCACGGCTGCAGTCAGGCTGGAGCACTACGTCTTCATGTCCCTCCCATGGAAGGGGCATTGGAACTAGATGATTTTAAAGGTCCCTTTGAACCCAAATCATTCTATGACAGATTTTATGATTCTAAGGCACAGTACACACGGACACATCCCATGGAAATGCACAGCAGAATTTCTCAGTTGAAAGAAATGCTTCATCAGGAGGAGGGGGACCACAACTTCTCTCTACACTGCTGTGGCATGGCAGGCAAAGCCCCAAACACTGCTCAGCACCAGAACTGGACACAAGCTCAACCTCTACTGCCAGGCATCCTAAATTCATGTCACCAGGTGGACAGGCTTAGTAAAGGACACTGTAACCTGGCCATTCATTCTAATCCTGCCGTCATATTTGGCAGCCAGCAGCATTGTGAGCCTCTAAAGACAAGGCAGTGCAGATTTAAATGTAATTGTGAGGCAGTAATGGTAAGGTAGGAAGGCACCAGATCTACTTTGGGTAGAAAAATATTACAGCAGTTGCTATATCAGGGAGAAAAAAAAAATCCCTGTTTTACACAGTGGGAAGAATGTGGCTATTACAGTTCCCTGGTTAGAGCAAAGTATAAGGTAGAAACAAGTATTTGGCTGTATGCAGAAGTGAACATTTTGCACTTGATCGTGTCAGATGCTGAAAAGCAATTCAAGACATCAAATGGATTTTACAACCAGTTTTGAAGATGGGATTACGCTCTTCTGCTAGCAATCGTGACACACAGCGCAGGGAGCTTCTTCGGGAAGCTCCTCTTACATTTCTCTCGTACAAAGCACGTGTGAGAGCAGCCAGCAAACCCTCTCAGCCTTACCAAACCCTCCCCTCACTCCCCCCTCAGTCCCCCCAGACACACAGGCAATAGGTCCCTCAGGTCCCTGTATAATAATTCCGCAAAACTGCACCCAGCTCACTCTGATACCCACCCAGCAAAGCCTCCAGACATCCATCCAGCAAAGCTTTCCCTTAGGTTTTCTCAGCACACCCATGCAGCAATTTCCCCACATCTCACCAAGAAATGCAGCAAAGCCCATTGGCTCCAACAAACACCACCCAGCAAAGCCTTCCCCAGCTTCCCGGGACACCCGTGCAGCAGCACTCCTCACCTGCCCCGGACACTCTGGCGGCAGCAGCCTCCTTTGCTTCCAGGACATCCATGCAGGAACCCTCCTTAGGTCCCCGGGCTACCCACCCAGCGGAGTCCCTTGAGCTGCCCCGGGCATCACCGCACCCTCAGCTCCCCGAGGCATCCCTGCAGCAAGCTCCTGCCACGGGAACCCCCAGCCCCAGATCCTCCGGCAGCTCCTCCCTGACCCCACTCTCGACGGCAGCATGCCGTCCAACCCTGGGACCTGCGGGGTGCCCCGTGGGGACGCGCTGATCCGCGGTGACCCGCGGGAGGCTCCAGGACTGCGGCGGGAGGGGTGGGGGGACGCTTTCCCGCGGCGTCTCCCGGGGGCGACCTCACCTTCTTGCTGTCAGCAGGGGCGAAGACCCTGCTCTCGTCGCTCACCGAGGACGAGCGGCCCGGGCCGAGGTGCTCCTGTTGCGGAGACATCACGTCCATGCAGCAGATCGGAAGAGCG
>JAAWXA010000003.1:62182633-62237272 GCA_038090715.1 Florisuga fusca | reverse complement strand
TTATACACATCTGGGATGGGAATGGGGGTTTGGGTGTTCCCGGGTCTGGGGATGCTGTGGGGTCTCGGCGGGAAGCGCCGTTGTGTGGTCACAGGGACGGGGAGTGCTGCGCTACCCCAGATTTCTCCGCCCCCTCCCTGCAGCAGGCAGGTCAGCGCGGCACACAGCCCCCCCACAGCCACCCCACAGCCCTGCTGAGGGATGGTGCCTATTTGAGGTGCGAGCAGCAGGTTGGGTGTGGGTGCAGACGCAGAGAGAGGTGGGAGGGTCCCTGGTGTGAGGTGACCATAGCGGCAGAGGCTCCGAGTCGCTGGGGCAGCCCGGGGAGGCTGAGGAGGTGCCCCTGTGCTCAGGAAAGCCGTGAGGGATAAGTAAGGAAGCACGAGTTAAGCTGATGAGGGGTGTCGGCTCGTGAACAAATGGGTGCTATAAATAAATCTCAACTGGAGATGGTACGAAAATGTACAGATCGTGCTGATCGTAAGAAGATGAAGTTGAGGAGGAGCTCCTCCAGCCAGGAGCAGTTCTGGTGGCAGTCTGAAATGGCTGTTGTGGTTGTACATTGCCGTATCTCCTCATTAAATACGGTGTCTTCAACAGCGAGAGGTACAGCCGATCGCCGAGGAGGAGGCTCTTTCTAATCCTGTCTTCCTATACTTCATGAGGGGTATTTTTATTTCCAGCCTTGCCAGCTGTCACATGCTCCACATGCATT
The DNA here is from genome assembly GCA_038090715.1 of Florisuga fusca. NCBI lineage: Eukaryota > Metazoa > Chordata > Aves > Apodiformes > Trochilidae > Florisuga > Florisuga fusca. The sequence goes on along the minus strand of JAAWXA010000003.1, from coordinate 62,236,557 downwards.
TTCTCCCGTGTAGATCACAAAAAAAAGCAGAGGGATCCTGCCATCTCATGTGCAGCTTTCCTCATCTACCACTTCTGCCAGAAGAAGTGTTTCTACATCCCCGTGATGAACTGGATTGGGAATTGATCCAGCTTTTATAAGGTTACTTTTTATCTGAAGAACCCAAGCTGGTTCTCCTGCTGGCAGAATCTATGTGCTGCTTCCATAACTTGGTGGCAGCTGCTCTTGCTGTATAATGACTGAAGAAGCAGAAAATGATGAATTTACTTCCATGTTATCTAGCCGCCTGGACAGGTTACTTAGGCCCAGCACAGTGTTTCAGCTTAGTGCAGATAGTGCTTCAGTGATCTCTTTATTGAGATTGATGTGGTCACCTGCCCTCTCCTTGCACCCTCGTTTCTTCAAGTCATTAGAGTCAGATTAAGTGTAAGTAAAGAGAAGATGAAATATTAAAGCCTGAGATGCAGTATAAGTGCCTCTTCAGGTGTTTTCTGGATCCAACTTTTCCTCTTTTAACTTTGCATTTCTGACCACTAGGCATGACCACCAAGACATGGCTCTTGGATAATATCATACCTGTATGTCTTATCTCAGAAAGCCCACCAGGCTGTCCCAATGTACTTGGAAAAGAGAAATGGATCATTAGGGCAGAGGTTTTTATGCATTATGTATGTTAACACATTGTGAGTTGCACCATTTCATCCTCATTGAATTTGTACAGTCTTTCAGCTGAAGTGTGAAACCCTTGAAATGAAGCATTCTTGGTATCTGCAGTAATTTACAGACAGATGGCCATACATCACTAAAGCAAACCAGCATATAAAACCCCCGATTTTTTAAAGCATGAGTCTCTAAACCCCGTGATATCAGCTAATTTTTTCACCCAGGGGCCTTGGTGCAAGGCATGCATCAGGCCAGGCACCCAGCCCCACATGCCCTGCAGACCTTGTCCTCTCTCAGGTTCTCCCATCCCTCCACACCCATCCCCTTGGTCCTGTCCTCGGTTCCCCTCTTTCCACCAGAGTGATGGTGCTGGGAGGGTTTAGCAGCAAGTGGAGAAGTGGAGTTGCAAGCTTCCCCTGGCATGGCTTCCACCTCCATAAAATCAGGAGGTGAGTCTCCAGTTACTTCTGCACAGCACCCAGCCCAGTGGGATGCCACCCCTGGGCAGGTCTCCAAGCTTTTGTGACAGGGCTAAGGGAAGATTTGTCAGAGTAGAAAGGAAACAGTACAAAATGCCTATCTGAAGCCCAGAGTATACTTAGCAATTTGGCAACGTCCTCCCCAGAAATATTTTAAGTGTTGATGTTCTTGTTGACATTTTGGAAATGGGGCTGTAAGGATGTTTATTTTATAGGGGAAACCTTACATAAGCTTTCGAAATGCTCGCACATGGTTAGAGGTGTTCTTTTATCCACCAACACGAGCACATTTCCTATACTCTTCAGTGAATACTGACTCTCACTTGATCACTGGGATAAATATGTTAAAAATCTTGTCATTTGGTGAGCAAAGCCAGCAAAGCTTTCATCTCTGTGCAGCACAAACACATTTGTGAGCATATGTGAACAAAACAGCCATGAGGTTTTTGTTATCTGCAGTGCTTCCCTGGTGCTAACTTTCCCAAACCTTTCCTTAGCCTGCTCTGCCAGAAAAGAGGATGAAGAGTTTAGCACTGGAGATGTGAACTGGTGGGACTGAGGCTGTACAAGCCTCGCTTCCCCTTGCTGCGACAATCGACGGAGGCAGGAGGGAGCCCACGTGGTGCAGCAGCGATGTACAGGCAGCCTGGAGCACCCTGCCTGTGAAAAGACCTCTGGTGTGGTGCTGGCAGCAAGTGGCTCCCACGCTTTACAGTCATTAATCTCAAAGGGTAAAAATAAATAAACAAACCCACTAACAACTGCCAAAAACAAGAATCAGGAAAAATAGGTTTTCCCCAAGGACTGTTCAGAGCTTAACTGACAATTTCTATCTGGCAGATCAGGACTTTGTTTACTGATCCAATCCAATCCAATTTTGAGAGACTCTTAGCGGTGTGATGGAGACTGGGGACAGGATGCAATCACAGCTGGTGCAGCACCCCCAGTGCTGCCTCTGCCTGACTATTACCTGCCTCTCTGCAGAGGTTCCCAATTGGAAAACCACTGGCTGTCCCTCACCGTTTGTCCGAGGATGCAGAACCTCCCACATGAGCTGATGAGGAGCCAGTCATGGGGATGTGATCTGCCCCTGTCCCTGCCACTCCACACACAGAGCAGACACTCAGGCCACTGCGGTCCTTCTGGACTCTTCCTGTCATAATATCAACACTGTCTGAGTTTTGACATCAGCGTGGGTATTTCCAACCCATGCCAGCCTGAAGAGTGAAAAGCTGAGGTATGTTATTGCACCAAGTATCCTTAAGTTGCACCATCATCAACACTAGCTTTAATCCTGCTTGAGCTCTGCCCTAAAAAAAATATGTGCAAGGCTCAGAAAAAAGCATGCACATTTCATAGAAACATTGTCTTTCTGTTGCCTTGGCCACAGTGTTGTGTGAAGAAAAATACTGGGTAGACAGAGAAGGGATTGGGACAGAGAAATATATGGGTGTTGTAAGAAAATCACGCTTGTGCACAAAACAGAGGAGACTTATTCACGGGCAAACTCATCCAGATAGAAATATGACCCCTGTAAATCTGCCACATTAGGGAAACCCACAGTGAGCTGTTAGCAAATGCTCGATACACAGGCTGCAGCTACCTCCAGTTTTTATGAGCTTTCCAAACACGTTAGCACTAGCAGACATTCCCTTCCAAGAAAATCATTATATTCGAGGAACTATGTGAGTCTAGAAGTCAGTGAGCTGTACTTAACTTGCACAGAATAAATGTGATTCTAACAAATTTGCCCCCAAAGGGTACATTTGCCTGAACACTAATTTTATGAACCTCACAAGTGCCTCATGTAATTACAGACATGAAGTAGATCTCAATTGGAAACTCCAGAAAAATTTGTATTTCAGTGAGATCTGATGCAATGATTTTCTGTTTTAATGTCCCCAGTACCTAGAATCTCATGCTGCTCATGCATTGTGAGCAGCTAAAAATAGGTCCGTATCCTGGACAGATTGGAGCTACTCAGATGAAGAAAAGATGAGCTGAAAAGAAAGGTTGGAGAAGGAGAACAGGATGAATGGAATGTATGCTAGCACTCAGCACAGGAGCTCCAGTGGCAGGTTAGGTGAATCCTCCATTGCTTGTCTTTGTAGGATTTGCTGCCACTCCTTGCCAAACAGGCTGTAGTAAACTGAGAGCATCCTCCATGCTCTGTGGCCTCAGAGGCTGAGGGCAGAAGAAAGCCCAGGTACCAAAGCCTGCCCTTCATTTTGACAGCAGCTTACTAATCAAATAGTTAAACACAGTGGGAGTAGTTGCTAAAAGGAATTCATGAATGTTCAAGCCATAGCAGTTATTAGTGCTTTGTGCAGATAAGTTCACATTAACAGAAAATACCCTACTCTGTCCCTTCCCATGCTCTAAAGTTTGCAGGGCTCTTTGTGCCCTGTGCTCTGCCTCACAGACTCCACAAGTGCTGAGAAACACCTGCTTGGGTAGTTCTGCTCTGGGCAGCTGGTGTGACCATGGCAGGATGGCTGTAGCTGCCCATAGCAGTGATACCATGTGGAGCATCCAATGCTCAGGCTCTCCCAGCACTTGCATGTCCCCATTTCTAGAGCAGAGTTGTCAGCTGGGGTCCCCATTCAATGTGCACACTCATCCCTGCTGGAAACAAACCACATACTGCAAACTCAGACTCCACGTTCACGTGGGGCCACTCTGTATTTTGGGGACAGAGGAAGCAGGTAGATGTTTGTTTAATTGGCAAGCTTGTAAGAATTCCTTCACCCAGCCTTACAGAAGAACCTAGCAATGAACCTACCAATTCTTAATACCCCTTTCAGTTTTATTACATATGCTGTCTGAAATTCAGTCCAGCACATCAAAGGGAAGTTTGCCTTTGAAGGCCTGCATGCTCCCTGCATGCAAACGTTGTTCTGATTTAATCAAGTTTAATGTTATAATCTGTGTATTTATACCAGAAAAATGCTTGTGAGCAAACATGGCTGGCATAAGTACCTCAGAGTGCATGTGGCCTGATATCAGCATTGCCCAAAAGCAAATGACATTCCATTTTTCTTATCATTCACATTTTCCCTGTTTTTCCTCTATCTTACTTACAATCTTTATGCATTATCCCTTTTATTCACACTAATAAGCTCAAAAGATTGTTTATTTTTGGTTTCTCTATGCTGAAGATTTTCTTACAGTCATTGCCCATAGTTCAACATTTCAATTGCAAATTCTGAGGCAAAGTTAAAAGTCAGTGACTAGATATTCACCCATGAGGGACCTCACGTAGGAGGTAAGTACTAGAAATGAAAAGTTAGCATTTCATTTAAGATAAGACCTAATCTCTTCCCTTTGTGAGAAACATTTCTGGACTAAATCTGAGCACCCGCATCTGGAGCTAGGTGGGTAGTGAATCTGCAGCGTAATCCTGAGTACAAAATGTAGGTGCCATTAAAAGAGAAGACTGATTTCAGGAAACTTTTAAATGTTCACTTATGTGCAGGACAGATCTCTTCGTGACAAGCTTGAGCTTTCTTAGACCATCACACTACCTGACTCCTGGAAAACCCACCGCCCATGGCACTCACAGTGATGCTTATCATCAGGATTGGTTTCTATTCATATCCATATTCTTGAGAAAAGACATATCTTATCACCTAATATTTGATGAGGGCATGTTTTCAGATGCTTGACCCAAAGTTATCCTTGAAAAGCATGGTTATCAACATACAGATCATAAATAACTTGTGCTATTTTTTGTTATAGCTAGGTGTTCCTGATGGATTCCCTGGAGCTCCACAAATCATTGGGCACATAGACAGATGAATTCCCATTTCAGTGGTCTGAGGCATAGAGTGATAAATTAAGTAATGTGAGTCAGGTTGGCATATATGTGCCTGGTGAGAATTACACATTCATAACAAGAACATTTATAGTAACTAGAATGGGAAGTTATTGGTGTTGCACTAAGAATAGAGCATCTTTGTTTTATGGATGATGGGACTTAAATTTATTGCAAGCAGAAAGTGGACTGTTGACATTGGCTCCTTAGGGGACATGAAGGAAGCTCCCATGAACAGGGGAGCCTTTTGGAGTGTAGCATGCACTCATCCATAAAAGTTATCACATTATCATCCTCACTCTGGATTCATTTCAAGCATCACTTTCTCTCTAATTCACAACCTAGACAGTTTTTACCCTGAGTGTATTTAAGAACCCACAGGGCCATATTTTTTGTCAGTTTGTGTTTTTAACATACTGATGGATTGTATTGCCCTTCTGATCCCTCCCTGGATTTAGTGTTTTCCATTCACCACAGAGAACTCCCTTTTCCTGACAACCTGTGGGACTGTCAAGCCATGAATGACAGACATTAAAAAAAATTATGGGCAAGATTTTTAGTTGTCCTTTCACAACACACTGCAAAATTCTTCCCTGCAAGAGTGGGATGTTTCAAAACTGACTCTGATAAAAAATGAGCAAGACATTCTCCCACTGAGTAGGGTTCAGAGGGGAAATAGCTCTATTTTTCTTGAAAACAGTGTTGAATTACTCAATATAACCTGATGTACATATCTTCAGCTTCTGTAAGCCAAGGTGGGAGCCCAAGCTCCACTGCACTCCATGGAGCGAGGACTTGGCCCTCCTGCTGTCTCAGCCTCTAACCACATGGCCAGTGGTTTATGGATTAAATGGTCTGTTATACAAGGGAAGAAATTTCTGGATATTCTGGCTGATGTAGAAAATTAGGTATGTTGACCTCCAAATGCAGTCTGGCTTTTTCATGAGGTTTTACACAGAAACATTCCAGCTGGAAAAGACCTTCAAGATCATCGAGTCCAACCAAAACCTAACTCTACCAACCATTTATCTTACTCTACCAAATCCAGTGCTTAAACCATGTTCCCAAGGACCACACCTAGTTAGCTGCTGGAAGGGGACAGCCAGTGAGAGACTGACAGATGGGTGTCCACAGTCTCTGCCATCCTCCCACCACCACCCCTGCACCTCTCAAGTGCTAATTCCAGCAATCCAATGTTCTAAGATAGAAAGCAGTGGTTTTGCAGAGTATCCAAGCTTTTCCTGACTCCAACATGGCAATCATAAGAAAAGGATGTAGGAAGGACCTCAGGACATCACCTAACCTCATCAGAAAGCAGTGCTACTCACGTCCTTCCTAAAGGCCTCCTGGATAACTTGTTCTGAGAAACAAGCAAGTGGTGGGGGTGTGTGGCCTCTCTTGTGAGCCTGTCTCTGCCTTGTCCCCACAACTGGAAACTGTTTTCCCTGATATCTGACTGAAACTGCCTGCTCCTCAGTTAAGCCTATGACAACTTGCCTTAAGCTCAGGGGATATGAAAAGAATTTATTCTTTCCTACCTTCTACATATTTGGACATTATGTCCCCACAATCTTCTCTTCTAGACTAAACAATACCAAATCCTTCAGCGTTGCCTTGCATCTGATGATTCCTGGTCCTCCAATCAATCTTGTTCTCTGAATTCTTTCCATTTGGTACGTTTCCTTTCTAAATCATCATTTCCAAAGGGGGATGTTTTGTTTGTAAGGACACCAGGCACATGTTTCTCTTCCTTTCACACCCCACCTCCCAAACAAATGTTTCTCTGCTTTTTTATTAACTGAGGAAAGGTGCAGCCATGGGGAGGGGCACAAGGAGGTTGGGACTCCATGTTTTACATTTTACAAAAACATTTCTTATTCCTTGTGATGTAGAAAGCCATTTAGCAAGGAAAAAATCTATTAGTTTTGCATTTTCTAAGTGTCATGATAACTGTTGAAGCCAGAAAACACACGTAAAGCTATTAAAATATTTGGATAGTTTAAGTTCAGATAAGATTCCAGCAGATACTCCTCTCGTGCTTGTTTCTCAATGTGAAAGTTGTGACCCAGCATTTCTCCTGACTCAGCAGGACATGGGCCCTGGTTATCAAGCAAAGCTAAATGGTTATTGCATTTAAATTAAAAGGGGATCACTACTGAAGTGTGTACATCTGCATGGAAACCTAAGGCGTAGGATAACTGTGGGCTTGAATTATTTTAGGGAATATAAAAGTTATTGGAAAAATTCCCAGACCATTGAAACCAAAACCTGTTTTGTTGACTTTGTTAAAAATTAGTATTTTATTTAGATAATGAAATGGGGGAAAAATAATCTGGGGGGGGAAAAGAAAAAGGTTGACCTATTTTAGGAAAAAATTCCCTCAGGATTCTGGAAAAGTAAAAAAGTTCATTGCTGTGAATGCTTAGAAATTTGGACAGAAGAGCAGCAGGAGAGGACCTGAAGGAGTAGGAAGGAGGTGTGAGGGCAGAGAAGATACAGAGCTGGTAGCCACGGTGCTGCCAAGCCAAGAAGTGCCAGAGGCAGCAAAAGGGGACAAGGAGGCAGCAGGGACATCGTAAGCATGGCCCTGGGTGTCTGCTCCTCAGCAGCATGGACTTGCCAGGGTTGCTGTCCTGGAGGCTGTGTGGGCACACATCTGTCTGGTGACCTGGGCAAGGAGGAGGGGACACCTCCAGACTGCTATGCCCAGCCCTCCTGGTGAGCTGGGAGCATCAGCTTGGCAAAGGAGCAACTGGATCTTCCCTCAACCTAAAAACAGTGACATAAATATTGTGCACACAGTAATTATAACTGATACAAGGCTAGAGTGTGGAAGAAAACCTAATTAATGTGAGGCATGTTCATTTGACTTCCCTGAAAGCTATGCTTTTTTATTGAAAGAATGTGACTTTTTCTTTCCCCAAACTCTTTTAAATGTTGCACTTGATCTAGGTGTCAGAAGGGCCTTTTCCTCCAGAAGACCCTCAGGCACAGGGTCAGATGGCTGTTCACCATAAAGTATAGCATCAGCAATATAAGCATTAACACACATTACAATACTTCACACACCACTTGAATACAAAAACACCTTAGAATTATTTTAATGTAATTCATCCATAAGATAACGACAGGCCTGAGGAGAAATAAAAGATGAAGTAGAGATAATCACAATTAGATGCTCAGGCATCTCTTCTCAGGAGGACATGCACTCCTACCTACTTTACATCTTATGTATTTGCAATTCTCAAAACATAGGTGGCTGTGGGGATGTATACTTGGCCGCAAAAAAAACCAAAAAACAAACCAGCAAATAACAACATAGCCTAAAATTAGTGTTGGGAAGAGCCCTCTGCATTTATTAAAAGGAAACCTGAAATAGTAATCACAGGACTATCATGTTTATTCTGCTCCCATTCAAGGTTCACAGCTTAATCCTGCACTAAAGAGGTTTGCTGTTGGGCTGAAGGCTTACAGGTCAGTGGAAACTGTTGATCCTGAGAGGCCTGTCAAGAAAAATGAGTGAATTATGGGGTTTGGCCAAGTCATGTGCTTACCAGGCCAATTTTAGTAACCAAGGCAGCAAAAAATTCATTTCAGTGAACTCAAATTAAAATGTGTAGAAACATACAGTCTGTGTGTTACAAGATTTTTAATGCTTTGCAGTATGACATAATGGCATATATTTTTATGTCCTGAGAATAATTCTGGTTTCAAAAGGTTGTGCTGACACTGATGTCACTTTATCCACTTATGCTACAATACATTCTGGCCTTGTGCTTTATTTATTGCTTTTTAATGATATTTGGGTGACATAATGGTAGTTACCTCACTGCATCAATGAGGAGAAGTAAAAAGCTGCAAGATGAAGGTTATTTCACACAAAGTCATCAGCAACCCTGGCCTTTCCTAGCTTACCTTTCCTTCTCCTACAACTAAATGCAAACCCAAACTGCCACCTCCGCATTCACATGCAAGATGCTCACAAATCATATTTCTTTAAAAGAGGTTTCTAATCTGATGTTAATGAAGACTCCAGTGTAGGACCATGTTTGAGAAGGAACCGGCACCAAGACCACAGTTGATGTATGTTCATATACCTTCAGTGTTATCAGTGGAAACCCTCTGTTCCCTTTAGCTCAGAAATTCATGTTGGCAGGATAATAAAAATCCCCCACTGTATTTCATGAATAGTTTACACTGCAAATTCCAGAGCCCTGGCTGCTCCAGCACATGGGTCCCAAAACACAGCAGTCATGCTGCTTCCCATCAGCTGTTGGGCCCTCTAGACCACTGCATCAACATGAAAGGTTCCTTACAACCCATGAAAGATGCTTTTCATTTAAGACCCCTTTCCAAGTCTGGGTGAATGGGAGGAAGCTCGAATGCAGATGCAAAGCTGTTCTGCAGCCTTGCAGGTTGTTGTGCAGAAATTTGGTGGGTGCTTCACTTGGTGATGTGGTGGTTTGCAAGGCATGGGAGCTGCTCCTGTGCCTCCTAACTCTTAACCTTAAGGATTAATGCCATCTCTTTAAGTTGTAACATAAAAACCTATTAAACCCCAGCTCCTTACGTTATCCAGCAGATCAAGGTTACCTGCAGACTCATTAACCTGCTGAATAACAAATTCATACTTTACTATTTTTTCAGCCCATTTGCATCTATCCCCTCTACTTCGGGGTGGCCACTGCAGGTTTCAGAGCAGTTGCTCCTCACTGTAGACCATACCAGACTCAGTGAAGTGGACAAGTATCTTGAGATGTGCCTTCATCTGCTGCCTAACCCAACCCAAAGAGGTTTTTCTTCAAGTTCTGTGTCTGAGCAACTGCAGAACAAAGATGAGCTTGGCTTGTATCCTGTGGCTTTGGTTGCTTTATTGCATAATTGGCTTATATGGATTGATGTGCAATTGGCATGTGAGCATTAGCTAATGAATAATGGTGCATATCAATGGGTATAACAATGATTTACCCTTCCAGAGAGTTGCACTTAAAGGCTAACAATCAGAGCAGGCTGATTACTGAAAGCTCCTGCTTTTACAGAGGACTTAGAGGACTATGAAGTGGGGCAGTAAAATAGATGCCATGATAGGGAATAATTGTGTCAAGCTGCTACATTAATACCTAAATGGCATCGTGGAAGCATTTCCATTACACAACTGGTTTTCTATCTGGCCTATATATTTATCAATGTGGTGCAGGTATAATTTTGTCTACTAGTTGTTGCTGTTGTCAAGTGGGAATCATCCCAACCAGGAGCTTTTTGGCTCAAATGCCACTCAGCTCCTCACATAAAGCATTGTAAATATACAGGTCCAAGGCTGTGGCATTGCATCAGCCATGGTATGCATATTCATATTGACCATTAAGGTTGCAGTGTTCATTTCTGAGTGGCAGCAAAGAGTTATTGCAGTAAAACTGATATTCTCACAATACCCTAGATAATTTCACAGGATGGTGCTAAATATAAAACAGAAAAAAAAATGAGTGCAGCTTATTGGAATAATTGTGTGTGTTATAAAGTCACTGGTGTCTTAGTTTCCCTGCACGATGGGTGATAGGGATGGTGATATCCAAAAACCTATGAAAACTTTGGGTTTGCTTGGTTTCAAAGCTAAAGCTTTCTTTCAGCATAATCACCTTAGTCTTTGTCTTCTGTACTTACATACAGCAAGAAGTATTTTCCCAGGCATAAAAAAAATTGATTTTCCCTTTTTTTAAGCCCAATTTATTGTTTGTTCATCTTTTTGAATAGCTGCTAGCATTAGTCATTTGTTCTCAGCAGTGCTCAAGTCCTGTCTGTGCCTCAGGATCTCTGAGGATAGCTGGCAGCCAAAAGCAGGCTATAGGCCAGATACTTCATTCTGGGCAGTATATTGCACTGATCTTCAGGTTGGCTACTCCTGATCTTGACTGTTAGACCCAGTTTTTCTGTAAGAATGAATCAAATGTTGCTCTGGCGCCTCATGAGGCTTCTCTACTAGATGTTTTGTTATCCTTCATTCCTTCATAGGAGACCACTTTGTAGCTCTCCAACCAGTTTTCAATCCATGTGACAATGTTCATTTCCAGGCAGGTTTTGATTATTATTCTTTGGTGTGAGATACCTTATCATTCACTTTACTAAGATCCCAGAATATTTCCTTTGCGTCATTGCCTTTGTCCAGCAATAGTAAAACTCCATCATAAAATGTAATCAAGACTGTCTGGCAAGATCTTTTATTTAGAAACACGTGTCTTATTGCACATAATTCCATTGCCCTCTTGATTTTTCATGATTGTATTTTCAGTCTTAATGTTACATGAATGTGGTGGGGAGGGACACATTTGTTTCATACCTGCCCAATCATTTCTTATGCATCTACCCATTTCCTTTTAATGCAGAGCACATATGCAAGGGAGATACGTTATTTTTCCATATGGTTTAGGCTGCTTGTTTATTTTATCATTAATTCTCTGTGAGAAGGTCATCCTTTCCCCCAGATGTTCATTACTTTAGGAAAAAAAAATTCCCTCATAACTTGCATTGCAGATCTAATACTTGTAAAATGCACAAGCAATGCCAAGGAGGTAATGGTTTCAAGAGCTTTCTCTGTGCAGAGCTGTGGTTTACCACCATGCCATGGCTTACCAAAATTTAGCAGAGAGCCATAGCTTTTAATCAGTAAACCAAGTCTTGGCCAATCTGAAAACACAGTGCTTGGCTGGGGGGAAGATTTGGGAGTGATTAGCTGCACTGGTTTCTTTCAGCTTTTCTAATTACTGCTATTATTTATATTATTATCCCAGATTGCCAGCAAAGAGAAAAATGTTGGAAAACACTAGCCAAAATGTTTGAATTATATTTTCAGTCTTAACCTTTATACCTCTCTGATCTTTTTTTAGGTATATGTACATTTCTGAAAATGCAATGTGCATATGCATGAAGGTTTCTGAAATTTAAATATACCATCTCCACCCTAAAAATTTTCCCTCTGCAGAGTTTTTGATCACTTGGGGTATACTCAGCTACTTCTGCATAGTTTACTACTGACTGCAAGAAAGCAGGCTTGGAAACAAATTCATATATACATAATAGAGATCTGACAGGGACAAGTAAATTATATTTTCATATATCGATGAGAGTAGGGAGGTGTATGTATATATGTATACACGTTTCGTCCTTGGAAATTCTACAACTATGTTTGATTGAGGAGATGAAAGATGTATATTCAGGATACAACATAAAAATGAACTGCTTGTTTGGAAGGGGGTGGCTCACATTTGGCTCGTATTTCTGATATGTCTGAAGTTGAATTTCTTCAAATAGAGTCTCTATTTTTGTCTTGATAACATGAAAACACTGGTGGGACTTGCTGGAGAGATTTATTTTACTAGCTGAAAGCTGAGTAGGCATCTCTGAGCAGCTGGTGGTAAGGACAGGAGATAGGTTAAATTAAATAACCATAATGAACATGGTTTGACTTAAGAAGAAAGAATTTGTTTTAATGACATCAGATTCCACTTATGACTTTTTTTTTTCTCAGCAGAGACAAGCTGTCACTACATTACATTGAGCAAGATATAAATCTTTTGATCAGGTGTTATAATAGCCAAGATATCAGAAATAACAGTACTTGATTTAGCATTTGTGGCACTCTTCACAAGGCGAAGTGAGAACCACATCCATACAATACCTCAGCAGTAATCACACCAAACATTGGACAGAAACAATTTCTTCTCCTCACTGTGGGATGTTCACTAGAGACAAGCCTGTGCTAAACCAGTATTTTACATCAGTCATTCTGTGGGTAAGGACAGAAGCTTCCTACAATTCATCCCTTTTGTATTTGGCCCAAAAATACTTCAAGGGAGTTTGCTGTAACTGAATTTCACACCAGAGGCTGAATTTCACACCAGTCACCATCCCATGTGCCCAGACAGGCAGACTTTGGGCTTGGCTGCAACATGATGTGAGTAACCTGTGAAGGGATTGCAATTTCTCAATATCTTGGGAGAGGGGGATTTGGATCCTGTCTCTAAATTAAGAAATCATGGGAGAAACTAAATGATCTCAGAGCTGGTTTCTGTTCTGAAATCGTAACACTCAGATAAGTGAGTTCAGCTCACAATGCTACTGTCAGAAACAAAATGGGAAACAGTGATACAAAGATGAAAATTAAAGAATTATGTCCAGGGAATGTAATTGTGAAGAATCAGGCTGAAGTCTGAGGCAAATTTAACTCACAAAACCCATTATTGTAAATACAAAAACCCAGCCCAAGCAGGACAAGGTTTATAATGTTTTGAATTCTGAAGACCTCTTTAGTTACAAAACCTGCTGAAATAGAGTTTAATTCATAAAATTCAACTGCATAGGTAAAAGCTGCAAAAATCCTTGCACCATCTAATGGCTTATCTTGGGTAATCTTCAGAAAGAACCAAAATATTAAGTATTCAGGTGAAGTATCACACAAGTGCTGTGATAGATGTTGTTTGCACCCTTCCAGTCACCATCCCCAGAGACCTACAGGAATGGCCCAGACAGTGGGTGCTGTGAATCAGACCCTTCCCATCTCAATACTGGCTGCTGGGGTAAATGATCTCACAAGTTAACAAATAAGAACTAATTTCTATATAACAGGTACTCTAGTAACTTGCTCTTATTAGACAAGATTGGGTGTCAAATAAAAATGTAAATATAAGCTTTCTGCTGCCTAAACTGGCTCTGGAGACAGTGCTTATTGTTGACTGTCTAGCTTCTTATAGAACAGACAAGAATTTTTAGCAATGGGGCATAATATTTGCAAGGGCAATTCAATCCTATATATTTGCAAGGGCAATTCAATCCTATAGGTTGAAGTTGTGAATGAAAGACATGGGATTAGTATGCAAATACAGAAAAGAAAATAGACAGTATTTGTGTGCAGATTGAAAAAATTTGTATTTTCTGGTTGTATTTTTATGTATTTGTATTTTTATGGTTGTCATCCAGGGGCAAATGGCTGCAAATGACATCTCTGCCTGTGGTTGCTTGTGAGCTTCTCACTTCTCACCATGAGAAAAGATGCAACCTCCTCCCCTGACCTTTCTAAGTGTGACTGCTCCATAGCATGGCATGTTCACACATTTCTCATGTCACATCTCCTCATCTATCAAAACTCAGAATCATCCTACACCCACTCAAGCTTTCTGGATCTTTACAGTGGCAGATCAACAACTCTTCACTTTGATCGCCATGAAACACTAACAGTATGGTAACAGGAAAATCTCCTCTAGGGTAAACCAAAGGTGCTCTGATCTCTCCTGCATGCCCAGGAGGGTTTGCTTGCATGCATTTCTGGCTCTGCAGGCTTCCTCAGCCCTGGCACACATGCACATCCATGTGCAGAGACACCTGCCTGGAGGGTTTCATCCCCTTCCTGCCCACCCCCCCTGCCAGTCTCCTCCTGCAGTTTTCAGCTGAGGGCTCTGGCTGACCACGAGGGTGACAGGGACCTACTGTGCAAGCTCCTAACCCACTCTCCCAGAAGGCCCTCACGTGTTCCTCCCACTCAATGGCACCATGGGCAGCAAAAGCAGGAGCCAAACAGGTGGTCTCCACTTCCATCTGGGAAAAGAGCCTGCATCCCACTCTCTTGCAGCCCACAGAGACCTGAGATGCCTTTAGTCATAAAACTCCAAATGGCGTGACCTTCATAAACCCACAGAACCTTCTCTGCAGGTTTGAGATTAGCACACAAGCTGGTGCAGGAAGCAGTCTGACTGAAAAATGTCTGCTGCGGCCCCCAAGTGAAGGTCAACATCTTAAAAATCAAACCACCCAAACTGTGGTTTGCAAGTTGGACTCACGGCCTGGGTAGGCACTATTTACTGCATCATCTGTGACTAGAGAGGATCCCTGACAGTAACGACAGTCATCTCTGTTTTGAAATGGGGCAATCACTGCTCATTGTTGTACTGTGGTTATAGCAACTTCAGTGAAGCAGCGGCTCCACATCACGTTCTAAGAAATCATCAGTCTTGCTGTCCAGAGCTCAGCTTTGTGCAGCCTGTCCAGACAGCTGGTTTGCATGAAGACCCTGTCAGCTGGGAGCACATCAAAATCCCTCAAATGCCTGTCCCTGAGCTCCAAGGAGATCTGAGAGGAGACCTCCACCTCTCAATGTACCTCTGCTGGTGATGGTAGCAGCAGAGAACCAGGCACTGATTCCCAGATCTACTGCATGCCAGCTCACTGCTGGCACGTGATTTCGTGGCTTGGCCTCTGAATTCAGGCTTTATCTGGAGATGTTTTGGAATTATGTGGAGAGGATGGAAGCTCTCAACTACTGAAAGTTAAGACATTTGCAAAAGGAAGCCAGATGAGGCAAACCAATTCTTTTTCTTGTCTCCACTAGCATCCATCCGTGCGTTGGCGTTTTGAGCAGATGAACATTTCCTCTCTAAGTAAGAAATCATATGTTGATCTGGCTAACAAATTGCCAGAGTCATTCTGTGAAGTGCCTCAGACACTAAATCTGATATCAATTCCCTTTTCTTACTCTAAATCCTACTTTTTTGACAACTGTAGTTAATCACTCCTGCTTTTCATGCTGTGTGTTGTGACATGTGCCACACCTCAAGAGCATAACAAGGTTGCTCCTCACCACTTCCAGTCCCTTGGGCCTTTCTAGAGGCTAGCAGAGCACTGGCACTTCTAGATTTCTACAGATGTACCCCTTATATCCTGTTGAAGCCATCTGCAGATTCAGAAGGCCATCACTTACTGCACTCAGCTACTTCTCCATGCAAAAGGCACAGTTTGTCTGTTGTGCAATCTGACCATCTGATCTTCTAATGCCAAAAAGAGACATTTGATAATTCCTCAGCATGCAGAGAACAACCAGCTCTATTATGGGGTAAGGACTTTACAGCAATTAGGTACAGTCATCATCTATTCTTAGAATGAAACAGCAACATGTAACCCCACTCTGAAAATACTCAAAATTATCACTTCCCTGCCAGCATATGTACTCCGACCAGGCTTTACAGATAGGCGTACAGTTATAAAAAATGTAGACATTATGGCTTCACTCTGGAATTGTGATGCTGGACATCAGCTAGTGATAATAAATCAGGGCAGTTACTTGCATGTTGGGTTACACATGAGTGTGTAAAATCAGGCACCTGGTTTGAAATTGTTTGTCCCAATTACTTCCAGCTAGAGTTATATAGTCCGCTGTTTCCTTACAGATCAAGTTCTTGATACTTTGCCTCTTAAACTAGCTTTCAGTGTTGCTTTTCCAGTTTGTTCTGCCAGTCTGGGTTGGCTCCCTGCAGTCCTGGAGCTTTGGTCCCCGTGGTGGAGGGTCACCAACAGTGTCACCAGAGATCCCACGCTGTGTCCTGTGGGGTCCGTGTCCCCAGCCAGATGCATTCCAAAGGGCATGAGCTTCAGTGTGCCCACCATGTGGTTCAGCCAGCCCTCATGGTATCTCCCTGACAGCCTTCGCATGCTTTCTCCCTGGTACTTTTCCACTTGCTCGCTGATATATCTAACGTTATTTTTGAGGTCTGCTAAATATACATCCAACCATAGGCTTCAGCAAGCAAACCACAGAACCCAAACAAAAGAAAACTCATTCCTCATTTCCCTGACCAGACCCAAACAACATCTACAACACTTCCTCAATTTAAATATGTGAGATTTCTTACCATCCCCTTCAAATAACAAAAAAACCAAGTCCAACCACTCTGCCAAATGCTGATCAAGCTGTGATGCATGCTGCACATGTCTCTGCACCATGTGCCCCCACCACCCCTCTTGAGTCCCTAGGCCCTGAAGACCAGCCCCTTTCTTCTTTGTTTAACCATGGAGTTGCTGCTAAAATATTTAACTGCTCAGTGTTGTTTTTAGAGCTGTGCTCTGGTTTCACTGTCTATATGAGGGCAGAGCTATTTTTGGTGGGTTCTACAGCACTGTGGCATTGTTTTGACAGTTTCCATGAATTGGCACCCAATGCCCTGGTGCACCTCTGGCACTGAGCACCGTCTGCTGAAGACTTCTTGTTATTGGGTTCAAAAGAATAAACCTACTGCATGTATTTTTTAAAATGTGATGTTCTGCAAAGACATTTGCTACAATCAGAATGGAAAGCCTTGGACCAGCAGTGTCAGCCAACATCTTATGAAAGTGAAGTGGTTCTAAATGATCTCTGTGCATGAATTCACTTTTACAAACAGCCCTTAGACGTCTGTGGAAATGCACTCCTTTTGCACGATTTCCTTTTTTCTGTGGCCCTGGGGATATGACAGAGCAGAGAACCATAGCCTGTTTCTATTCCAGGGTGGCCTGCAAGAAATAACTGTGAGGTCCAGAGACAAAACAGCAGCCTT
Organism: Florisuga fusca; assembly: GCA_038090715.1. Taxonomy (NCBI): domain Eukaryota; kingdom Metazoa; phylum Chordata; class Aves; order Apodiformes; family Trochilidae; genus Florisuga; species Florisuga fusca. The sequence goes on along the minus strand of JAAWXA010000003.1, from coordinate 62,219,248 downwards.
TGGAAACAGAGAGTAGATGTGTTCCCCCCAGCAGTGCCACTCTTGTTTTCTCTGCACTTTCTCTAGACACTCAGCCTCATAGAAGCTGCTGGCTTGAATCCTCCTCTGTGCAAAACCTCTTTCCTCTCTTTCTTCACCTTCACACATGTAGCTTCCTCCTCCTGTTTCTTTGCATCCTGAGGTGCTTTTGCACTGGGGGACCTGATGAACCTGTCCTGCTTTACTCTCCCATCAGGAGATGGGATAATGGCTCAGCATCTCTGGCTGTCTCAGAAAGCCACCCTCTCCTTGCCCGTCCCCCTCATCCTTGGAAAGCATTCGCATCCTGCCCAGCTGTGAGGGTCCTTCAGCCATACTCGCCATATGGCACCACGTCCCTACACTTTATTGCATGGAAAATATCAAGATAATCAGACCTGCCTTGCTGTGATTCATGTAACCATCTGTCTGGGCTTCCCACTATTAGAGTGCTGTAATACCCAGCCTGCTAGCCAGAATATAAGCAGGCTTTTACTGTCCAAATTTCTTAAACTAAACAAACATGAAAGGCCAAATTCTGCTCTGGGTTCCATTTGCACAAATCCCATTTGTGACATTAAATGGAGCTCTTTGAATCGGTCTGAGCATGGAGTTTGGCCCAGGGGTTTCTGATTTATGGTGTCCATCTGGCTGCTCTTACTGAAGGGGAGCCTGGCCTGAGCACAATTATTAAACAACACCAGTATATGCAAAACTCAGTTACAGCCACAGCCACGTTTGGTACCAGGGCTGAGGAGACAGCTCTGTCCCCCTTGTGTCACTCTTACATATCTCTTGAGATTTCAGACAGTGTGCATGCCTGGTCAAGTGGGACCCTGCCTTAAGTAAACCCTCCAAAATGGAGATCATAAACTTTTAAAGGAAGTTTGGTCATGGACAATTTAGCTGCTACTGGGACGGCTTCTGTCAACCTCTCTGCACTGCAGGCTAACACACGTGTCTTCAGCTACGGGGAAAAAATGGGAGGTAAGCTGGTTGGCTCCCTGTTCTGATTAATACTTGAGATATTAGTTGCAGTTAGCAGGACCTTGAGCAGACCTCATCTCCAGAAATGTACACTGCAGCACCACTGCTCCTGAAATCCCTGTCCCTGAAGGTGCTCCCCAGGAACCAGAACTGTGATGGGGGCCCAGTTCCCACACTGTAGCTCTGCCAGCATCTCAGTCATCTCCAGAGAGCTCTGTAGTGTCTCTGTAGGGTTAATCCCTTGGCCCCATGCAGGAAGTAGCTCACAGAGACCATCCCAAACTTGCAGGGAGTGCTTATGGGAGATGTGAACAGAGATGGAGGTAGCAACACCCTTTGAATACCTAGAAGTCTATTGTAAAGAAATGGAGCACCTTCCCACTGTGAGTGAAAAGCAGTGATAGGCACACCTGATTCAGGGAAGGGCAATGAGACCCTTTCCAGTGAATTCAGGAGACTGTAAAATCAAGATTTTTAAATACTTCAGGACACACCACTTTAAAAAATCATGTTGTGTGGCCTGTTCTTACCAGGCTCTGTCTACACCACTGACCAAGTGAGAGCCCAACAGAAATCAGTCCAATTTAGGGTGAAAATGTGTTAGTACTGAAAAAGGGAGTTTTTTAAAACTAAAATCCATGTATTTTCTTTATTTGGAAAAAATATTACTCCTGTAATTCCTTATAGCCTTTGTGGCATGCCCAATACTAGTAATAATTTAAGACCACAGTTCTTGCAACCTAGTGAATATGAGCAAATCTCAGCTTTTAAGAATCAAAAAAGATTCTTCTTGTCAACTTTTCAGAAAAAAAAAAAATCCTTACTCTGAAACAATGGAGCCTGCAGTGTATGGTAGAAAATCAGCCAAAAGGCAAACGAAAGTGATATGAACCTGTTAATTTTAAAATCTCAAGATTTCTGAATGTCAGGAATTGGTGATACAAAATTTGCATACAGACAATTAAACGAGCCTTCTAATCAGTCAGCATGATAGAAAGTCTTTTGGATGCTGCCCACAGGATTTGTTATTTTTATAACTCTTTTGCTGTTTTAAGTTATTTTTTAAATTATTCTCTCCCATTAGAGTTTGATGTTACTTAGCAGATGGCTGAAAAAAGAAAATGTACTAAATCTAAAAGCCAGAAGAAGCAGGGAAAAAAGGCCAATTTTTCCAAACTAAATTTCCAAAAGCAATGCTGTCTCAGCCACATTAGGCCTCCTAGTTGTTTCATGCAGAAGCTGATCTGAAAGTGGTGTCAGGAAAGGTAATAATGAAGTAAGATGGCACCAGTGGGGTGTACCTACATTTTCACCTTTTTGCCTGTGTTGGTTTTGTTGGTTTTTTTTTTCAAGCCAAGAAGCTTTCAGAACTCCTCAAAGAGTATGTTTGAAGGTGTGTCTGAAGTGACCAATAACCAGTAACAGATAACAGATTTTTCAAAGACTCTTTACAAAGAAGGGAGTTGGAGCTGTGAAGGATCACTCTGTAGGGTCTCCCCAAACCCTTCTGCTCCTCAGTGCTGTTGGGCCTGGCCACACAAATGGCACAGACAAGCCCTTGAACATTTTGGAAGGAAGAATTATTTGGGGGGTAAATTGAAACCAAGGGCTTGAAAATCTTTCTCAACCAGCAGGGAATCCCAGGGACATGTGAGAGCAAAGGGGGAAACCTCAGTTCTGTAGCTCCTTCTGTATGAGCAGGACCCTATGGTCCCACAGAAGCAGACTGACTCCTCTGCTCATCAACTTCTGCTTTCTGGGCCAAGTCAGCCTCTGATATACACTGGTGCTCAGTTCCTTAGGACAGAGAGGAACATTCTAGAAGGCACTTCAGCTCTGTGTTTGCATCCTTTGCATCCTCTCAGGCTAGAGCACTCTCCCTCTTCACAATTTTCCCAGTACCTTCCTCAAGGGGACTGGCAGCAAAAAAAAAGGAGTCAAATAATAAAGATAACTTGCTTAAAATTTTCGCTGTTAATGACATTGCCTTCTCCCTGCCCTTAAGCCATTTTTAAATCCCTTTCAGCATTTTTCTGCCTATTCTATGCCATGCTTTCTGACCTTGCAAATCAGCCTCTCATGCAGTGTGGTATTAAGTGCCCCCCGACAGCTGGATGAACCAATGCCTACTGTTTCCCCCTCATCTACTAATCCAGTAAGCAAATTCATCAGGTATGACCTACATTGCTTGTTGGAGAGCACTGGTAATTCACATGACAGCTTCTTAAAAGGCTGGAGGACACAAGCATGCAGCCCAAAGGCTTTACTAAAGGCAGCCAAATTCTGCAGTCCTCACCCATGACCCGGTTCTGCTCTCCAGTGTGAGAGGAAAATTAAAGTGTGAAATGCAAGTTTTTTCTGGCACAGATGGGAAGAGATTCAGCTCTGCCATTTACAATGTGATATTATATTTGCTTTTAACATTCTCACACCTGGGGAGCCTCCCCTCTTCCTTATCTGAAAAAGCCTCAGGCAGCACAGCTGCTGGGGCAGGGTGCTGCAGTCAGAGCTGAGCCAACTTTGGCCCTCTAACTAAACCAGGAGATGTGAAAGCAGGCTTGAAGACATCCAGACCATCCCTAATGGATGTTTCTCTGACCTTGTTTAAAAAAAATCTTTAATTATCTTCATAATTAGAAAGGTTTAAAATTAAATGTCTCTGGCTGCAAATTTAGCTGATTACCTCTTGTGTGCCAGACTGGTCCCCAGGGAGGTAATATAGCAATGGATAAGAGGAGCTCTGAGTGCTCATTGGTATTTTATAGGGATTTTGGGTCAAAATCCAGGCCAGAGTAAGGATTTGATTCTTGCCTTACTAGTGAAACTGTTACTGGCACAGTCATGTTTTGTGGAGGATGAGGACAGGTGGGAAAATGAATGAGCATCTCAGAGCATGAGGGTGAACACTCCTGATGCACTCATCTTTCTCCCACAGGCTCAGTAGAGGAGTTTACTTCTCAGATCTGCCCCTGGGCATGTCCCTTGTTTATTCTGTGCTCATCATTATTCAATGTGATGTCACTTTTGAGAAAGAAAAATTGTGAGTTTCATAAAGAGAAAATTTTATCCTTTTTCCCTCCAAAAGAGAGGATGAGCAAAGTGCTGACTTGTCAAAACATTTCCACTTTTGACAGATACAAGTTCTTGGAGAACAAATTTGTTTCTCTGATTTTTCTGACCATCTTTGCTCTCATTCCTTTTCCTTGCCTCCAAGGAGCAGATTCAAGCCTCTCACTAAAGGTTGCCTCTCCAACCTCAAAGCAATTAGGAGCACTTTTCTCCACTTTCTGCCAAGTTTTTTTGCTGTCCTTTAACACTTAAACACCAAAAAACTCTCATCCATAAGCAAGAGTATTTCCTGGTCTCTGACTTCAGAAAAGTTTGACCAAAAACTGGTAGTTTTACAAAGGTCTGTTAATGGAAACACTAAATAACATGTCAGATGGAGCAGTTTTCAAACCCCTGTGAGACACAAACATGATGTAATATCTCCTTGGAAACACTGCAGTGTGGGTCTTGGCAGTATGTGTCAGTGATACTACAGGTTGTATAGTGTGGGACTACTACAGCTGCTGTTCACTGCAACCCTGCATCCAGGATCTTTCAAGCCTTTCTATACCCTGCCTGCTAAAGGCACCCACACAGCAATGGATTTGCAAAGCTAAAAGTTTATGTTCAGTTTTGGTCCCAGCTGTACAAAAAGAATGCAGACAGGCTGGAGAGGGTCCAGAGAAGGGCCACAAGGATGATTGGAGGCCTAGAACACCTGCCATATGAGAAAACTGGGTTTGTTCAGTCTTGAGAAGGTTTAGGGGAGACCTTATTGTGATGTTCCAGTATTTAAATGGCAGTGAAAAAGAATATGGAGACTCCATATATACAAGGAGTCACAGGGACAAGACAAGGGGTGATGGGGACAAGTTACTCCCAGTGAGATTCCAATTGAACACAAGAGGACAAGAGGACAGATATTGGAATGGTCTCCAAGGGGAAGTGGTGGATTCCCCCACTTTGGAAAGTTTTAAGCCTTAGCTCGATGGGGTGCTGAGACATAAAATACAAACAATAATATTAGATGAGTTGGACCAGATGATCCTTGAGGTCCCTTCCAACCTGACATTCTATGATTCTATGATCTGTTTCCTTTAATTTAGACTTAAGTAACAGGGGCACAAAAGGCACTTAGCCCTGTTTTCAGTAGGGTTTCAGCACATTGTTCTGTGTTCATGTGGTGCTGCTGTTTTTGGTAGCTGGGAAGGAGACTCATGTAAGTAGGTTCTGACTAGGTCTTCCTGCTCCAAGATGCCTGGCCCTGCCTCAGGCCATTTTGTTTAAAAAGATGTTGCCTCTGAGATTAACAAATTCAAGAAAGGGAAACACCCAGTGGTTAAGAGCAGGGTAGAGGAGGGGAGGAGGTAAGAAAAAGCAATGCCTGGAGAGAGAGAGCAACATCAGAAGAATGGACAATACCAGAGGAAAGAAATGGTGGAGCAGAGAGACCAAGGTGGATGAGGAAGGAAAAGGAGAAGATGCCTGACCAGAGACTGTTCTCTACATTCCATGGTGAGATGGCAGCCTGTGCCCCACACCCCATGGAGAACCATGGTGAAGCAGACCCTGAAGGACCACAGGGGAGCAGGTGTTGTGGACATGCCACCTGTAAGGGATACTGTTGGAGCAGCTGTGGACCTGCAGCCTGTCGAAGATCATGGAGCAGATGTTGTGGACAGGCAGCCGCAGAGGGAACTGTCTCTGAAGCAGTCTGTGGTTCTGTGGGCCACCCATGCTGGGGCCACCCATGCTCCTGAGGGATTGTGCCTTGCAGAAGGGACTCATGTTGGAAGGGCTCATGAAGGACTCTTCTGTGGGAGGGACCCCACGTTGGAATAGGGAAAGCCTCTGAGGAATCCTTCTCCCTGAAGAGAAGGAGTGGCAGGGAACAACCTGTGACATCCAGACTGTAAACCCCACTCCCTGTCCCCTCTGCTGCTGAGGGTAAGAAGGTAGAGATATCAGGAACAAAGTACTTTGGGCTCAGGACGAAGGGAAGGGTGGGGGGAAAAGTATTCAAGCTCTGGTTTGTGTTTTCTCTTTGCCCTGTTTGGATTTGATTAATAATAAATTAAATTTTTTTTTTCCCAAGTTGAGTCTGTTTTGCCCATGACCACAATTGGTGTGTGAAACCCACATAGCCCTTGACTTCACCCCTAAGGTTCTAGCTAGATTTCCTCCTTGCCATCCCAAAATGGGGGAAGGGAAGTGAGTGCCCACGTGGTCCTTTGTTATCAGCCAGGCTCAAACCACAACACACATCCTGGTGCATTTCTCTAGACATCTTTGGGGACAGCCATGCACGGAAAGCTGAAAATATCTTTTGATGGATCATGACCCACGTTTAATATTTACCTTGAATAAACTGGCTTTCCTAGTACCAGAGGTACTTGGGGAAAAAATTTATTTAGACACCAAGGAAAAATGTTGGTTTCTGATTGCTCTGGCTTGAATAACACACTTTCATGTTATTTCCTTTGTAATTTTGGATACGTCCATAGATGCATTGTACTCAGCAAAACGAGATAATCTAAGAGGACTGGGTTAACCCAGACTGCATAAAGAGATTGTGTTTAGAGTGGATGAAGCAGTACACAAGATGAGATGCTAGTAACCTGGAAGATAATGTACCTCATTTCCTTAAAAAAAAAAAAAAACCACCAAAGAGGCCAAAAAAAGAAAAAGGATAAAAAACCCACATTTTTTTTTCTTCTCCTTCTAAGTAACCACTTTCAGGCAAATCTCAGGAATAAATACCTGATCTGAAATTTCCCTTCTTTCCTCTCTCCCCTCTGCAGCAAGTAAGGGTTTCTCAGTAAGCTTCCTCTCCCCAGCTTGCTCCTCTGTATGGCTCCAGCTCAGAAATTCCTGGAGCAGGTGTAACTCCATGAAGATAATGAAGCTGAGCAAATTAGCTACTGGGTGTGCTCCCAGGACAGGGCTTTTTGGAAGGGTTAGAAAGCTCTCCTTGGACCATGGCAGTGGGGGAGCTGTGTTCCTTGGGATGCAGCCCTCGCTGGTGGGAAATCAGCCGTGGTTGGGCTGTCATTCACACCATGCTGGATGTGAAACTCACACCATGGCACAGATTGCTCTCTGTGCAGTAAAACCACATTGGAGGAGCTCTGGTGGGGCCTGCAGAGGGAGGGGATACCCTTGTTCAGCATCCCCACACAGCCTGCACCTGCAATGCAGCCTGACAGCCAAGGTCCTGCTTCAGTGCAGGGATGTGCATGTTTGACCCTATGCATGGTGAGTAGTTCCCTTGGCTTTGTATGCATGGGACTAATTTGAATGCAATTCTTTATAGGAAAGAGCCTTATGTGTCGTTATGATTAATGTAAACACATGCTCAGCATCAACATAAAGCTGTTCCAGCCACAACCACTGAAGTACAGCCATGCTGTCCAGACTCCTTGCCCAAGTATTTCAGTGCAGTTTTAAAAAGAAATTATTCTGCGTGGAGGCAGCTAAAACCAGAAAGCATGTGAAAGGTCACTATGTATCACGTTTTTCTTGCTTGTTTGCCCTGGGAATACTTGAGTACATGTGTTACTGGGTAGCACAGGTGACAGCAAGGACACAACGATCTGTGTGACAGTATCTTTCTGATCCATGCAACGTGGAGAATTTATTTATTTATATATTATTAATGTGACTTTTGTTCCTAAAGTACCAGGATAAAGGCACTGAAGAATGACAGCTTCTGTCCCTGCAGGGCAGAACACAGCTCATTAAAAAGGGAAAATATAAGACCTTGGTTTTATTTGTGCCCTAACTAAGACCTGTATTTAGGGGTGAATTGCATCCACCCAGCACAGCAGTGCAAACTTCCCCAACCGTAGCATCTTCCAGAGCAGCTCAACCCTGACCTGGAGAATACTACCTCTGGGGCTCAGAAACTGGATGGTATTCTGGTTTTCAGCCCACTTTTACTGTAGTGAAATATTTCCAATAAAAATAAGAGCTGTTCAATGTATGGCTCCAGCATTTGCCAAATGACAGCAGCACTGGGACTACGCAGTTTAGAAAATCCCTTGTTCACCCTTATGTGATGTGTGAGATCATGGAAAGACAGAGCAATTTGCCTTCTGCCTGCCAAACACCCAATCACCGTGTAAAAACTTTACAGCATTCCTTGGTGGATATATATTAGCACCATTTAACTACTTGCAGATATTTTTCTGAGGAAGTAAATTAGAAGTATGAAAAAACAAGAGATAAACAGAGCAGCCCTTGTAGCACGAGGAAGCCACAAAATGAGGGAAAGTGAATCTTGGGAACCTATCCTGCATCTCAGATGAATGTAGACCTGGCCTTTTAGATAAACCCATGCTCGTTTATTATCTACTGCTGCCACAGCATGTGTGGTTTTAGGGGCAGTAGTGGGAGAGAGAATTCCCCTGGGTAGCCCACACACCATTAGGTAAGTTCTCAAGTGTCTTTTGCTGTTGCTAACAGTGTCAAAGAAGTGCAACAGGGACCATGGCCATGGCCACCTGCCTCCCTGGTCCCAGGAGGACTCATCTGATAAGTATCACAGTAGAAGTCAGGGATGACCAGAACCTGTGGGGTGACTTTGCAGGTCCCTGCGCAGGACGTGGTGCTGGGGTGAGGAGTTGTGACCACAGCTCTGGAAGGTGGAAGCTTGAGGCCAGTATCACTTGTGGTGATGATGAGAAATCATAGCAGAGAAGTCCACCTACTCCAGGTGACCCTGCTCTGGCGGTGGGGTTGGACTTGATGATCTTTTGAGGTTCCTTCAACCCCTAACACTCTGTGAATCTGTGAAGTCCCAATGAGCAGGATCAGGTGGCAAGATGTACACACAGCCCTGCTCCATGGACTGGGAAAAGTGCCCACACAGTAATGAGTACAGAGACACAGCAATTAGCTTCTAAGCGCTTTGGGTTAGGACCATCTGCACCATGTGCTCATACAATGCCTTCTGCCATGGGCCCTCAGCCTGCCTGGCTGAAATGCTCCTGCAGGACAAACACCCAGAGCAAGGAGCTCACAATTTTCCTGTTTTCACTGCATGTCTTTTTGAAGTGAGGGAAATTATTATTTTTCAGAAGAACATTTTGTTATAAGAACTCTGAGAATTTATGCTCAGATCAGCTCAGCCCTGAACTCAGTAACACTTTCCGGCCATGGAGTGCAGCAGTGTGAAGTTTTTTTTGATAGAAAGGGAGAAGATAGACTGGAGGCAATTCTGCAGAAAATTCAAGTACTTTTTTGAGAAAAGACAAATGATTCATCACACTTCTGACAGTGGTTATAGACATAACTGTGAAAGCAGGAGCACAGAGCAAGCAATCAGATTAATTATGAGGGACTAGGATGACATCAGTTCTGAATATCAGAGAGGAGAACGTTTTTGGTACAATATCTTCAGGAGACAGGCTGGACCTTTCCAACAAAAAGTCACCAAATCAGAATTTACAGCTTGGAACATAAGTGAAAGAACAACCAGGGAAGGGGTCTTGAAAATCATCAGGATCCAGTCCAGCACCAGGGGAATGGCTCATGCCCTCTGCTCCCAAAATTAAACTTTCTTTTCATTGTATCTCAAAGTTCAGTAGTTTAGGGTAGGAACATTAGAGGTTTGTTGTTTTTTTGTTTTTTAAAAAAGGAATGTCCCTAGAATAAAATTCCATACCAGGAATGAAACAGCAATGTTTTTGAAGCAGAATAATAAGGCAGAGGTCTGACATGGTCTGTGATGTGTCTGGAGATACACGTTATAAAGTTAACTAGGTTACAGGGGTGGGCTGCAGGGTCAGCAGTACCACCTGTCATTGTACCATCCTAGGCAGGGATTGTGTGAGATTTTATTTCACAAATCTAGCTGTGCTTTAGAAATCCAACATAAATTAAGCAAATCATGCAGTGGTGGTAGATGATACACTTAACTATGCTTTAGGATCCAGCATGGTTGGACTCTGTGATCTCAGAGGTCCTTTACAACCATGACTATTCTGTGATTATATGCAGAAGTACTGGTTAGTACTGGTCTTGCTGGATGAGTCTGTAGTTCCAAATGAAATCTTAAATAAAGCTCCTAGAGACCCTGGTGAATCCAGTATAATGCCTTTTCCCACTGAGTTTGCAGAAGTCTCATTTCTGAGCACTGACCAGAAGTCGAGAAAAAAAGGGTCCTATAATTTAATTCAGAATTGCGGATTCAACTGCATTTACTTTCTTATGTCTTGAGAGATTTTTTCAGTTTCTTGTGCCGATGATACAGAATCTGCAGTCCCATCTCTCAAATGAGACTCAAACCAGAACAGCCAAGTAGGTGGAGGATGGCATGGAGGTCAGGACCCATGACAGAGGCAGGGGAGAGAACTGGAGGTTCAGGCTGAGCCCAGAAGAGCTCTCAAAGAGGACGGGCTAACCCTCCCACCTGGTGAAAGCACCACAAGCAGAGGGGCCAGGCAGCAGCACAGGGAGGGTTCCTGCAGGCTCATCTGAGCTGTAATGAAATTCCCAGAGGGTGCAGTGACCTTGTGGGAGGAAATCTTCGCAGTTATCTCCTGTCCCCTTCCACAGTGTGGTTATTTACATAGTACACAGCTTGCTGGTGTACCTGTTTTATTCTTCAGTGTTTCCCAATGCCTGTAGCAGAGACTCATGTAGTTTTAAACACTGAAATATTGTGTTTAAACACCAAATATTGTTAAGAGTATCAATCCCTGCAGTCAGTGAATGCTGTTTGGTTCAACGAGTTCAGTTCACTCCTGAGCACACATCCTTAGCACAGCATCCAAAGCCCAGACTGAAAATCATATTTATGCGTTCAAAAAGATAAGTAGAAAGAACCTATAACCAAAGCCAGCACCCTGCAGAAGTTACAGAGAATTAAGCACATAACAGTGCCTCTCTGGGAGGCTTTTCAGAGAGCTGTTTTTTCACTGTAAGGGTGGTGAGACACTGAAACAAGTTGCAGTGTTCAAGAAGGGTTGGAAGTGTTCAAGACCAGGTTGGATGGGGCTCTGAGCAGCCTGGTCTAGTGGGAGTGTCCCTGCCCCTGCAGGGGGATTGGAACGAGATGATCTTTGAAATCCCTTCCAAGGCAAACCATTCTATGATTCCATGGTTCTCTGTAGGGGAGGTGCTCCCCAGCCATCCACACAAACAGAAGATAAGGTGACAGTGCTACACAGGAGACCAACACCTTCATGTGGTGGACCATTGGGAAGAATGCTTTTTTTGTGGTGTGCAGGATTTAAAATGTTAAGTGCTGTTGTTCCTTAGACTCAGCCTGGCCAGAAAGCACAATGTGAGTCTCCTCCTTGCATGAGTATCACAATCTATGTGCACATCTCTCAGGTCACTTGGAGCACCTTGCTGGAGCCTGTGACATGGGGATGCCATGCCACATCTGGCCAAGGTTTCTTTCCAGGACTGATCTACATCCTGGAACATGAAGTCTCTCAGGCAGCTAGATATAGGGGGGTCAGGCAGATTTTGGTTACCCAAGCCACTCATGTGTTATGATTCCTAAACAACTGAGATGTTGGAAGGCTGGGAACACTTGGGGGAAACGGTTATGGAAAAAGGAAATAGTGTTCCAGCTATGCAGACACTCTGTGTGGCAAGATCTGCTTATTGAACGCTTTCAATTCCCCATAATTTTCTGGATAGCCGACAGATTACCAGCCATCAGATCAGATATTCTGTTCTTCCACTTTCCCTTATTAAATTCAGACACTTGCAAAAGAAGCAGCTGCCCAGGAGAAGTGCAAGTGGATGTCCTGGTGGCCGTGCCCTGCACTGCCCCACTCAGCAAGGGGCAAGGTGCTGCTCAGGTGTGCTGTCTGCAGTCAGCCACTCACAGCTTACAGATGTTTCATCTGGTTGGAGGAGCTGCTGAACACCAACTGAGATTCTAAGATAGGACGATGAAGGCCTTGATGTGGCACCAATCAAGGAACATCAGTGAGCAGCTCAGTTCACTGGAAGCCAGTGATAACAGCTTGAAGATCACCTTCATCATATTGTGAAATTTCAGTTATGTTCACCTGGAAATGGCTCTGATATGAGAAGTGCTATGTTTGGATCTCACACAAGATGATTTCCAGCCTCCTGTGCTGAACAGTGCCTATAACCCCAATAACCTCCATTTAGCTTCGCTGCTTCTGACCTGAATCAATTCCCCAGTCATTTCATTTAAGGCTTATAATTAATTATGTAGTAGCTTATGTTAATCAAGCATTTGTTAACTGCCAAAACACCCACCTTGTGAAAGACTATGTTCCTATAGCACAAGGTGTCCTCACAAGGAGAAGCACAACATGGAGCTGGTCAGGCAGAACAGTTGTTTTATGTCAGCTGGTGTAATGTGCTTCATCTCTGGCAAAACCAATCACAACTCTATTTTTCCTCTCTGCTTGCTCTGAACTGTGTCTGCAAAGGTCCGCTGGCACTCGTAGGGCACTGCATTAATTGAAACCTGCTTAACATTTGAGATACTCTTATCAAAATATTTTCAATGTGGCACTTTGCTAGCCCAGGTACATCTCTAAAGTGAGTCCCAAAGTAGAAGTCACTGTGACAAGCCAGGTAAATCAAATCCATTGGACTGACACAGCTTCTGTTCATCAGCTTTGCAGTGATCTGTCTTTTCTGGTACTCAGCCTACTTCCATGTACTCTGGTAAATCAGAGGGAAATGCAGACCAAGAGAGCTGAGCAGCTTTGTGCAGAGATGAAAGGAGTAAAAGCCACAGGATATAAGAAAATGTGGAAAATGCCACAGTACATTAAAACACCATACAAATGTCACAATTGTGATAGGACATTTTAAAAAACGATCCAACCTACTTGACCTCTGTCCCTGGATGGGTAAAGCATCCTTTGGCCCCAGCAGATCCCTCAGCTCTGAATATTCAACTGATTTGCAGTGTAGCAGCTGACAAGCTAAGCAGAGATGGTGAGCCACTTGGGGTAAAAATGAATCATAACACTTACCTGATGCAGCAGTCCCAAATACCCAGAGGCCAAAAGCAGTGTAATAAGAACAAGATAACAAAACCACATCTACAGTGGCATGACTGTAGCTGCACAGCCCTCAGCAGCCTCTACATACTGTGTTAGTGCAAGGTGAAGGCAATCTCAGACAACTACTTTGGAGAGATGAAACTGGGCAAGAAAGAGAGACTGGTCTGTCCTGGCCTTCCAGGCCTCCCTCTTCCCCTCACCCCCAAACAAGTTGGGCATCTGGGCATGGAGGGGTGCCACTTACCCAAAAGCAATCACCACATCCAATCAGGAGGGAAAGGGCTGTGTGTGTATCATAGAATCACAGAATGGTTTGGGTTGGAAGGGACCTTAAAGATCACCCAGTTCCAATCTCCCTGCATGGGCAGGGAACCACTAGACTAGGTTGCTCAAAGCCCCATCCAACCTGGCCTTAAACATTTCCAGAAAGGGGGCATCCACAACTTCACTAGGCAACCTGTGCCAGTGTCTCACCACCTTCACACTATATTTCTGCCCAATGTCTAACCTAAATCTCCCTTCTTCCAGTCTAAAACCATTACCCTTTGACCTTTCACTACATACCCTTATAAAAAGTCCCTCCCCAGCTTTTCTATAGGCTCCCTTCAGGTACCAGAAGGCTGCTATAAGGTCTCCCTTGAAGCCTTCTCTACTCCAGGCTGGACAACCCCAACTTTCTCAGCCTGTCTTCATAGGAGAGGTGCTTCAGCTCTCTGATCATCTTTTTGGCCCTTCTCTGGACTTGCTCCAAGATCTCCATCACCTTCTTATGTTGGTGACCCCAGAACTGGACACTGTAAATCAGGTTGGGTCTCAAGAAGCAGAGTAGAGGGGGAGAATCACCTCCCTCAGCCTCCTGGCCATGCTTCTTTTGATGTAGCCCAGGACACAGTTTTGGGCTGCAAGTGCACATTGTTGGCTTGTGTTGAGCTTCACATCAACCAACACCCCCAAGTCTTTTTTCCTCAGGGCTGTTTCAATCCATGTTCTGCTCAGCTTGTAATTGTGCTGGGGACTGCCCCAACCCATGTACAGGCCCTTGCACTTGGCCTTACAGAACGTCATGAGGCTCGCATGGAACCACCTCTCAAGCCTGTCAAGGTCCCTCTGGATGGCCTCCCTTCCCTCCTGAGTTTCAGACACACCACAGCTTGGTGTCATCATCAAACTTGCTGATGGTGCACTCAGTTCCACTGTCCATGTCACTGACAAAGATGTTAAACAGCACCAGTTCCAGTACCAACCCCAGAGGAACAGACTGCTGATTTTAGCTGGTCCTCACAATCTTTTTGCTCCTCCAAACCCCTGGCCATTGACCAAGTATAGGAGTGTCCCTTCAAAGTATTTCAGGTCTAAAGTCTGTTTGACAGGTTCATGTGCATTGAGGGCTTTGGAAGCCGCCTGCTTCAGTGAGGAAATGAGGCTTTGCATATCAGTGAATGTGTAAAGTGTATACCTTGGCACTTTGGTAGCCTGAATTTCAAGACTGTGGAGTGATTTGGTAAAATAATCTTAAAAACCAACAGTCTAACATTTCCCTATAGAATCTCAGGCTCAGGCCTTGTCTTTCACAGATAATTAGGAATATTCCAGCATGTTTGGAGGACTCTTCTGCATCATGAACCTTGTTGTGATTGAAGAAAGCAGGAGCCACAAAAACTGAGAAAAAAGGATGAGACATGGAATGAATGGAAATATGAGTGGATGCAATTTGTAGAAACAACTATTAAAGGTATGCTCCAAAAAGGGAAACTCGTCTGTCATGGACTGCCACTCTTTCAGCCACCATCAGTTCCTGGATGATTGGGCTTACAAGGTACATTGTTTCACTATGAAAACTTGAATAATTCTTCTCAAAACAGGGCTGAATAATGATGCTTTCAACCTGTTTCCAGAGCTGAGAATTGTGGCTCAGTAGCAGCTATGCTTATTCGTAAGGCTTTTCTGACAAAAAAATGTAACAATATCAGGGAATCAGTGTTATACCTAGGGTGCTTGTTGTGGTTTGAGACTCAGACAAATGATCACAATTTGAAGTGTCACTGCTTCTTAGCTACCAAAATTACAGAGAATTGAATCTGCCTGTTCTAAAGCTCTCAAAGCAGCCAGCTCCAAAAGGCTCATGGCATTCCCCAAGTGTCTTCACCCAGCTCTGGTGCTAAGCAACACACTGATTTTAGAATAACACAACCCAAGCGAGATTTGAAAATTAGCATAAAAGCTTAAATTCCTATTGATTAATTTTTCTCAGTGATGAATTGGTCTCTGACAAAAGATATTAGCTTATAATTTGCTGCATGAATTGACAAGATTTCAAAATCATGGCACTTCCCTTAGTAGTCCCTCCTGAACTGACCCCTTAGTATATCTGGTCTCCTGTTCTTAAGTGAAGGACAATGGTAAGGCTAAATCATGAGAACAATCAAGGACCATCATATTTGTAATTAATTTATCATCTCAGAGCAATGTCAGTACTCTGTAGTTTTAAAGTCCACAACTGTTTTTGCGGTTGTGCTCTTTCTAGGCAATTCAACAACTCTAAGAAAGCTCTTTTGTACCAGAAGTTCCTCATTATTCATTTCACAGATGAGATGATCCAGGATGAATCAATCACATGTTGCTGGAGTTCATTTTGAGGGTTGTCTTGTACCATCCCAATTAGAAACATTCAATTCTGCCACGAAAAATGTGATGGTGCCTGGCACACAGAGACATGGAGGTGACAAGCAGCCACCTCACATGATGAAAAGTGAAAACCTTGTATTTTGGGTAGTTGGCAACATCACCTCTGAGAAGCCTTTAAACTTGCTACCAAACCCCAGGTACTCCATTTTCCTCACTAGAGTCAGTGGCCATCTACCACTAGACCTGTATCTTATAATTCTAAAATCCTTATTATTAAAAGAAATCAGGTAAAATCAGCTATTAAACATTCTGTAAGTGTGAAGAATTATGACTTTTAGTATATTAATGTCCATGATCAGGAGAGGCAAGCTCCTGGAGCCAGACAGTAGACAAAACCTATCCCAAAGATCAAGATCTAATTAGGATCCCTTACCGCAAACTAACATGCATTTCAATTGTTCCATCAGACAACAAAAAAGTAAGTCCCCTGCATTTCAGGAAGGGATGTCTAGAGAAGGACTCACCCTCTGCTTGCATCATCCTTTGCAAGAAAATCTTGTGTGAAAAACAGACCAGAGATGTGGTAGAAGACCCTTCCCTGGAAAAATTCACGGTCAGGTTGGATGGGATTCTGAGCAACCTCATGTAGTCTAAAAAATCAGGACATTCTAGTGAAAAGTTAAATTCTTTTCCCACCAGTATTAATTTGTCAGGTAGTCCATGGGACAACATGCAATAGAATAATTTGGGGAAAAAAGCATATTTGCTATGCTAGGGTGGTGATGTCACCACTGCCAAATAGAAGTATTACAAGTATTGCAGTAAAGTTTGCCACAGATGGAGATGGACTTTCTATCTACTAGCACTCACTGTGCCATGTTGCCAAGCTGTGGATATGCTGAAATAGAAAACCTGGCAGCTGTTAATAGCCCAACAGTTCTTCCTCCTCTTCTCCTCCCTCTCCCACAGCAAGGAACAGGCTGGGATAGAGACAGGGGACCAGGCTGTCCCCCTCGCCATCAGGTTGCAGTGGCTCAGGCACTGCATGGAGCCACAGCCTCCACCTGCACACAGATTTTCAGAGACTTTCTGCTTCAGAAGTCACTGGACATAAGTAGAGACTATGTGCCTGTGTCTGTGTGCATGGAGGGGCAGACTGATGGTGCCCCTCTACATTGTAATGATGTCCAAATTCAAGATCAGGAATGGCCAGCTTCCCCTGTGACAGTGTGCAGGCACCTGCCTTCAGCTGTCCTGAGCTCACTTATCACATTGGTAATGGAGAGAGATTTTCTGAGTGCTTCTCTGCCCCTGTTGCAAGTGGGAATATTTGCCATAGTCCTTGACCCTCACTATACCTTTGGTCCAGCTGAGGACAGGGTCAGCCAGGCCCTGGCCTGAGCTGCCAACAGCTTCCTCAGCACCGTGATGCTGGTGGGGATCACCCACCCTTGCCCAGATGTTTCCCTTCCCCAACAAGCTTCATGCCACGATATGGACATTGCAGGCAGTCACCCAAAGCTGCCCCCTGTAAGAGCAACACGTCTGGGGCACAACCCCTCTCACCAGATGTCCTCCTTCCCCCTGGGCAGAGGTGGGCTGAGATATGCTCAGTGCTTGGTCACAACTGTTTGGCCCTGGTGGAGCCAGAGCTGGTTAGCATTGGTACCTGAGCAAGAAGGGTGATACCTTGGGAAGCCCCCATAAATCATCTGCTCACAGCCCACCTGGGCTGAGCAGCCCCAAGTGCCCATGGGGCTGCAAAAGCAGAAAGCCTTGGTCTAAGCCAAGGTGTCACAGTTTGAAAAGTTTACAGATGGGACCTGGGAAATAAATGCTGAAAAATGTTGGCAAGAGGGAGTAATAAAAAAGAAGGGTACTCAGAACCATTGTGGCACAGCATATATCTTGTTTCTTGCACTTCTCCTGTTTTTTCTCCTCATCATTTTCAATTATAACCATCCATGTTCTCTCCACTCAAATTAATTGACTTTTGCACTGCAACTGGAGCTCAGGATAAGCAAGGACGCTAAAACATGTCCTGATTAACCTCTGTAATCTTCTCTGTGCTTGTGAAAGGTGATGACAATTTACTATGTGTTATTCCATTACAATTAGTATTTTTCTTTAAAGAATATTTCAGTTTCAGTTGCTGTCTCTTGTACCAGCTGAGGGGGGGAAATGTGATGCTGACTCTGTCCTTCACTCTGCAGGGAAAAGGATAAAAGCTAGAAGTCTCTGGGAACAGTAAAAAAACATTTTTATAAAAGAGTCCTCTTCATTCTCTTGATTTGTACTAAATATATGCATTAAAAATACAACTGAGTACTTAAAAAGGCATTTTCAATTTACAAATTACGGCATCTTTTCCTGGAAATTACTTACTGTTCCTTGCTACAAATAAAACTACAGCTCAGTATAAATGAAAACAAGGCAGAAGTAAAAGTCTCTGTTATTCTTTGTGTCACACCCCCCGCTCCAGTTTGTGCATTTGCACAGCTCGCTATCTCTTGGCAACATCTATTGCCTCTTTGTACTTAGAACCACTCCCCCCCCTTCAGAGGTTTGTTGCACAGTCGCAGCACAGAGAAAAATATATTCCCTAAAATTTTGATACCAGGAGGCATGAAGAAGACCAAGACCATTCCCACACTTGTAAGCTGAATAAATGTAAACTGAAAGGTAAAATGCAAACGAAAAGAGCTTACATTTTTGCCTCACTATGATGTCTAATAGTTAATTCATTGTTTGCTTTTCTGTTGTTTGTTGCTGTGTATATTAATCACCTTATTTTTATTAATTACGTATGAGCGTGCACTTCTAGACAGGGTGAGGGAAAGGCTGACTGGGGGGGCAGGGGAGGGATTGGGCGCCCTGGGGGTGCGAGCTGCCCCCACCCTGCTCCCAGCCCAGCTGTCCAAACACAGCAGCTCTGCTGCCCAGCCGCAAGCTGGCTCTGAATATCATAAAAGTTATGAATAATGGGTTCTTGTTCCCCCCTCCTGGTGTTTGACCCTTGGTGGGTCACATTTCCCAGATAAGTGTTACAGTTAGAAATTTGCTGTTTATAAGAAGTGAAATGAACACCATCCTTCTCCTCGTTGTGCAGGAGGTGGCAAAGGTGGGATACATCCCAGCCCAGGGCCAGCAGTGGTCCTCTCTGGGCTACCACAGCCACTCTTCATGTGCCCAGTGTTTCCAGCTGAGGTATCTTCTGTTGTTGGCTGTGACCCTTTCTGATGACTATCTGCTGAGAAACTTGTTTTAGGGGCAATGCCTGGAGGATGGTCTCCACCTTGGCTTCCCCTGTGCCCCACAATACAGCTGTGTATGCTATGGCTGTGGATGCCATTTATTTAACTCTACAGATAAGCATGTCCAAAACCCACAAAACTCCCAAAACCCCACATAAAGGTCCTGGCTTCATCTAAGTGTCTCCTGCCGACCACTACAGAGTCAGGTACCATCACTCCTTTTCCTCTAGCCACACACAAAGGCAGCAGAAGTGCCTGTAAAATTCCACCAAGGTCATTCAAACATTTTTTCTATCGTTAAATTTTAGCTCCAACCACACTTAGCTCAGCTCTGCTTGCCATCCAACATCCAACCTGCCAATAACAAAGCATCATCCCAGTGCAAGGGTGTTGGGCTTCAGAGGATACACAGCTCCAGTTATTGTAAAGCTCTCTCAGGGATATCCTGCCTTCTTCCAAGCCAAAACTGATGTGGGAGTGCTATGTCTGTGACAAACCCTGCCAGGTCTCTGCAGTGAGGTTCCCCAGCTGCAGCACCTGCCTCTCTCACCCTCTTCCTCTGGGCAGACTCACATTGTCCATACCTCTCTCCAGTGACCAGGGGTGCCTCAGGGGTGTCACAACATCGTAGAACAGGAGGGGTTGGAAGGGACCTCTGGAACTCATTTAGTCCAACCCCTGCTAAACCAGGTTCACCTATAGCAGGTTACATGTGATGATGTTCAGGTGCATTTTGAGTATCTCCAGAGAAGGAGACTCTACAAGATATCTGGGCAGCTGTTCCAGTGCTCTGTCACCCTGAAAGTGAAGAAGTTTTTCTCCAGTTCAGATGGAACTTCCTTTATTCCACTTTGTGCCCATTGCCCCTCATCCTGTCTCTGGACACCACTGAGAAGAGACTGACCTCATCCTGGTGGCACCACCCTTTAGGTATTTAACAGAATCACAGAATTTATATGCATTGATAAAATCCCCTCTAAGTCTTTTCTTCTCCAGGATAATCAGACCCAGGTCTCAGCCTTTCCTCATAAGACAGATGCTCCAGTCTCCTAATCCTCCTTGTAGCCCACTGCTGCACTCCTTCCAGGAGCTCCTTGCTTTTCTTGCATTGGGGAGCCCAGAACTGGAAGCAGTATTCCAGACGTGGCCTCACTGGGCAGGGTAGAGGGGAGGATGAACTCCCTCCACCTGCTGGCCACACTCTTAATGCTTGTGGCAGTGCATTGATAGAAATGTTGCAGCAATAAAGAGAATCCTAATTCATCTCTCTCCCAAACATTCTGCTATTTCTATTTGTCTTCTCTGAGGTCCTTAAGAAGTAAAGCATAAAAATCAGGAAACATTTATTACCACAGCAGATTGCTTCCAGCATACCGGTTATTGGAGAAATGCTGGAAGAGCATCCAGCACCAAGTGCCTTATAAAAAATATGCTTTCCAAATCTTCCATGAGATTAGTATCAAGTTATGCTATAAGTCTTGTCTGAATGCATATCCTTTTGACATTTAGAAAGGAAGGACAAATATTTGGTGAACCCATAATAAATTAAGGATGAATGGATGGATGGATGGATGGATGGGTGGATGAATGCTAAGAGCAGAATAGTCTATTCTTAGAATTATATAAAATGGCATTTAAATAGAGTTTCTCACAGAGGTTGTACAGAGAGATAATGGGAAAATCACTTTTATGATATATCAAGATATTTTGGAGTCTGGATGAGTTCTATCTCTGAAAATTAATTTTTTTTCCAATGACACCAAAAAGAAGTAAAATTGATGAACTTTATTTTAATCAAATGTTGTCTATTCAGGTTAATTTTCAAATATATAGAAGTGTCTTTGGGGACAAAGGTTGTACTGAGGACTGATTCCAGGAAACCAAACCACAACTTCTAATTCATGCATAAGTTTCCTGGGCTCTTGGCAAGGCAAACATGAAGCCCCATCCTCCTACATTATGTGCCACAGCTGTAACTTTTTGGGACAAACTGGGTGGCCCCTCCATGCTCTGAAGGATGCTCTAGATGAGGGGCAGCAAACAGGGGCTTTCACACACTTCTAGTCAGACCAGCAGGTCAGTGGAGTGATGCTGAACATCACCACACTCCTCTGGGATTTCAAGCCAAATGATTCTTCTCTTTATATTACTCCATTTCTTGGTGGCTTTTTCCCCCTCCTTTGGCCCCTGTGCTGGACACATGCCCCCACCTCAGTGTTCTGATGCAAAAAGGCCTCCCAAGCAAACCTGCAAGCACTGTAGAGTCAGCTCCTCATGGGTTACTCAAAGTGGACCGTGTGTACACTTCTTGTTTTGCTTAAAAGCCTTTCACAAAGCAGTGGACCCTGGGGAACATTGCTGGCCAGCAATCCACCTCTCATTTCTTTTGCCCCACCAGACTGAATGTTTATGAGGTGGCATGTGATTTGACGGTATCTGGTTCCACGTGTAATGCTGATGTCATGTGTTTTAGATTTAAAATGCCAGTTCCATTTTGTAGTGCATAATAATTTGTTTCTTTGGCAGTCCATAAAGAATTGCACTGAGTCTTGGCATGCCTGGCCACAGCAATGTGGAAGTGGAAGCAGGAGGATTTAATGTACTTTAGGGGTTGTACCGAGAGTGGTGCAGTTTACGTTCTCTACCTAAATATTTTAGCTGACATCAGGTTATGTCTATGCATGCCTGGAGCACTTTCTGCTCCAAGTACTTTGCCAGCAATGATGAACTAAGTCTTGCAGCATGTGGGCAATGAGTACTTTGTTTTTAAGACCCACCCAGAAACATTTGATGCCAAGATGGAGAAACTGAGGCAAAGCATCCCGCAAAGGGTACAAAACCCATGTGCAAAAGAGAAGTGAACCCATCTTGCACAGCTTCCACAGCTTCAGCAGAGCCATCCTTCTTCTTCCAGGTAAGAGGAAGAATTTTGCCATATCTCCTCTAAACACTCTTTTGATTAGAGGCAGCCCACACCTTCAAGCCTCTATTTTTTTTTTTTTTTTTCTGAAATTAGAGTCCTGGGTGTAATATTTCTACCAAACATTGTACCTGGTTTTGAGCCAGTTCCCAGTTTGGAGCAAGAAGGGGACATTTGGGAAACAGATGCTTAAAGAAATAGAAAAACTGGGTGAAGAATTAGGAAACCAAATATTTTTCAAGCCTAGAACACTGACAAACAGATCTTAGGCCTCTAAGGGAATAGTAACAGCAACCAGCTAGGCATGCAATATCCATTGCAGTAAATAGAGGTATTGACATCAGATGCACACACGCATGAAATTTCATGTGCATTTATAGAGGAAACAGCATCCTTCTAGTAACACTGCTCACAGAGGTGTCTGTGCCATGCTGGAGCTTCACAAACCCCATAGGCTGGAAGCTGGTCTCCAGGCATGGAGGTCTCACAGGCATTTCACCATCGTTGCACCTGCAGCATGTGTGGTCAGGACAGTATTTCTGAAAGAACTGTAAATTTGTAGTGCTGTTAGAAAATTCATTCCAAAGAGCACCACGTGCTGACCAGGCCACTGTAAAAAGCACCCTGCTTGTGCACTGCTAGTAGTACACATGATGGACCTATAGAAGGTGGATCTACACTCTCTCCTGTCTTTGCTGCCTGCTGATAAAATATTTTATCAGCTTCATCAGTCTAGGGTAAGAATTTCTTGTATAGCTGTGCTGGCAGACTAGCTGTGGCTGAAGGATTAGGTGGCATCTACTTTGCTTAACAGTGCAACTGCACTACACCACCCTGCACTGCTGTGTTCTGTTACTGCATTTACATTAACACCCCTGTAGCAAAATGAAAGCTCCTGCTGATATCCTAACAGCTTGTCCTTGCATCCATGTCAGAATTAGTCAGAAAAACTGCAGATAAAGTCTAAGGAACAGCTGAGAGAAAAAAACCACCACTCTGAAAACTGACACAAAGAAAAGGAGTTCTTAGAGGAATTACTTGCACAACCTGGTTACTGAAATAAAACCATCTATTACTCCCAGTGCGAGCTCCCACAGATCTGAGTGTTTGGTGGGATGACTCATGGAGACACTCAGCTGTCACTGCTGCCTGCCAGCTCCTTCCAGAACAGGATGTCTATGCCCTTACCATGCCTCCAGGAAGGCACCAGTCAGCCAGAACATCCCATCACCCACGGGGCTGCCCTCAAGCTGGGAGTGTGCCGGTGCATGGCAGGGTTTGCCCCGGTCCCCTGCACGCTCTGGAGCCACTTGTGCAGCATGGGCTGATGAACCTCCTGGGGACCCTGCACAGGCTGCACTGAGTGCTCCAGTAAACCACCAGTTCATCCACTGGTGAGGTTAGCCTCTGACAGGTTGTAAAGAGCTGCCTTCTACTGTCTCCATGGTCAACAGCTCTGCAAGTACAGAGATTGGAGGAAACCACAGTGTACCAAATCAAGCCACTGAAAAGGATATTGCTGTATATTCTGATTTTAACGTCCTATTCTTCTGTAGGCCCTGGTTTGCTCTCTATGCTGAAGAGATTTTCCCTACTGAGGCAAATAAAAGGAGAGCTAACACCATCTGTAGATCGTTGGCCATAGCTGGAGAAAACAAACCTGGACTTGTCTTAGGTCTGGCACAGCAGAGGGAGCTAATGCAGGTTCACAATGGCTGTTTTGGCTTTAGTCTGACCATATTGTCTGCTGGAGAGTCAGAAAAAAACTATACAGGAGAGGAGAGGATGCCACCAAGGGAAGAAATGGACAGATCACAGACCCATTTCAGCTCTGAGCCAGGGGTAGGCTGTCCAGATTTTGTCAGCTCTTTCTCAGCTGTTGGTCTGACAAAAAAATATTATCTCTTCCAGTATATCCTGCCCTGTACTCTGAGGCTCTCCTGGTGACACCATCACAATTATTTTATGAGCCAAAACACTCCAATACCAGGGTAATAAGCACAGTACACATGCCTTGGCAAGTTGACCAGATAAGGTTATATACAGTATGAAGGAATTTTTGTATTATTACCAGCCTGAATAAAAGCTCAATAAGAAACCAAGCAACCTGTTCTCATTACACATCTAACCTCTTTTGCTGACCAGAGAGCTCTGAAGACATTTCAGCAAACAGCAAACATTTAGATGCATTTTGGACTCCTCACTCTGCCACTGTTCCTCAGAAGGGACACAGGAGGCACATTTCTGACACACTGACTTAAGATTTCCCCTCTCAGTAAGCATTTATCAAAAAGGAGATAAGGAAGATCCGCAGCATCCATTGATGGAGATGTCAGGTTCACTACAGCACCAGCAGGTTACACAATTAACTCACAACACACACACCTTTGTTTCTGTTAATGAACTGCAAGCAAAAGGTGCTTTGCAAATAAGATTGCTGTTCAAAAATATTTAAAAATTAGTGTAGAAATTTCAACATACAACCTACTTTGGTTTCCCACTGATGGGAGGAATCAGCCTATGTTAGTACTATGCATTAGTCTTTCTTTATCTCCTAATATGTGTTGCAGAATTTTAGCCTCCTATTACTTTAAAATAAACATCTCCAGCAGTTATTCCTTGGAGGCAAGCCTCGAGCCACTGAAATGCATGTGACCTGCATATAGACATCTGTGAAAAGCCTGGACATCCTTACAAAATAGCTTAAACCAGAACTTCAGAACTAAAGGTGAAGAGAGTATCATTCCAAGAGTGTGGAAAAGAAATGTGGTATCACTGTTGGCAAAAAGGCCCCAAGAGCAATAAGTAATTTTACTCCTTTTTTTTTTTTTTTTCCTATTAACAGCATCAATATGTTCTGGTGTAATTTAAGGGAAGAATTAAACTGAAGACACTACAGCCCCTTACATCTTACAGTGTCCCCCTCGTTCTGCAATTCTTAAAAAAATCAAAACTACTCATTTACTTTGGTAGACAGACTTATCACCCACAGTTGCAATGGCCTCAGTGGAGAAGATGCATCAGTGACCCTAAAAAAGTTTTCTGGACTATATGTTGTATTTTATAGAGATATATTTTCTGGGCATCTGTGGTCTCTGCTCTCTGCTAGCTCATCCCACTGCCCTCAGGGAGTAACTGCTGCTCCCAGTATGTTCCCCAGACCTGCTTAATAAAAAAAATCCAGCAATGGAAAAGCAGGTGCCTTCCTGGGAAGCATCTGATCTGCTCATTGACTGTGCCATCAGAAACTGGTCCTGTGCATCTAGCCCAAACTGCACCGGGTGCCTTTCAAGGCAGCAGGACTTCTTGTCCTGTGCCCTGTGGACATGGATGTGCTTCTCCCCACAGAGCAGTCACAGTGTTTCTGAGCACTGCTCTGCTTGAGGGAAGACAGAAGTATAAGTTTTGGTAGTGTGTCAGCAATAGGCTGTTTCTCTCCATGTCAGACCCTGGAAAACTGGCCAGCCAGCACTGCCTGTTGGCCCCAGTGGTGTCACTGCTCTGTCTCACCCATCACAGCTCCTTCAACAAGCTCCCACAACAGAGTTTGATGTAGAAGGTCATCCTGCTCCTCCTTCTCCACCAGTTGCATCAAAGAAGGGGCTACAAAAACCACCTCCTCTGTGACCCCAGGAAACATCAGCCACCGTGAGCAAGGGGTGCAGAGCATGACTCTGGTTGTACTAATTCAACTTCAAAGAAAAATTTGAAGGAAGAATGTTCAAAAAAATATGTGAACTATTAAGTGTGAACTATTAAGACGTCAAAATTAGGTGAACCCCCAACTCAACTCCAGAGAACTGGTAGATGTGGTTAAAATTCTCTATATGCTCCAGCAAAGCCCATCAGTAAGACAGGCTCTCAAGCTGGACAAACCAGCAGCTCCTTTCCTCTAAATCTGGCCCAGAGACCGCACACAGCATTCAGCCAGAGCGAGCTGACAGCGATCGTGGTTTTATCAACAGCTGGGAAGAGTTTGTATGCAGAAGATTCATCACCCCGTTGCTGTGACAGCATATCATAAAATTTGAAGTTAAAAGGAATGTAATCTCACATCTCATCAAAGAGAAGAAATTTGTTGTGTGTTGGTCTTTCCTTTTTTTTTTTTTTTTTTTTTCCCCTTTTTTCTAATAAAAAGAAAGACTATCCCCAACCACAAATGGGAATGTCAGCTGCTCTATTTATGGCTCCGTTCCTTTGTGTGACTGTGCTTAAAATTTTTGTAGTGATTGTAGTCTTGGAACTTCTCATTCTCAGCTCACTGGAAGTATTAACTCTTTAGAGTTTGCAGTGTCCATATCTGAGCTAAATACAGCAAGGGAGAGATCTAATGTGAACTCTAAAAAAGTTAGCTGCCTCTTTAGTAAAGGTAACCTTAATTAATTAATTAATGTGAAGGGAATAAATCTACAGATAAATTTCCAAGCCAAACACTAGTGCCAGAGGGAGCAAAGCACCTCCTGAGAGCCAGTCCTCTCTGCCCCAGGCAGGTGGGATATGTGGGACCCTGTGGTACCACACTGATCACAACAGAGCAAGAGACATGTGATGTGGATTTTGGATGGCTAATGTTAGATGAGACACTAACCCCTGCCAGAGACTGAGCATCTAAAGAAGCCCCTGCTGCTTACTCCCATTTTTCATTGCTGCTTCCTGGAATGTTGCTTGAACACATCAGTGTCTTCCTGCCTCCTGCTGTCCCCCACCACTGTCACAGCTGAGCATCTTTCATGTGAAATTAGGCATGAAAGGTGGACAGACCTCATGGAGTTCTTGACACATCTTCAGGATATGCTTTCTGCCTAGGATCCCTCTTTTGGCCATACTCATTTGCTTTGTCATTATTTTCAACAGCTATTATTCTGACAGAACAGTGGACAAATTGTTCCCTGGAGTAGGAGAATGGGGTTCGTACAGTAAGGAAGGTGTTGCAGCTTTTCCTAAAGGCTGAACTCTTTTTAATTAACTTAATTTCATTCTATGGTCTGTACCACAGCCAGATCCCTTGGAATAAATTTGCTGTATCACACTCCAGCTTGGTCAGCTGGAGGGCCATGCCCTGGACGTCACTCCCACCTAAGGAACTTCATTCCCCATGCTAAGGGAGAACAATATTGTAATGTACTCCATTAAAATACAGCTCAGTCATGGGCACAGTGGCATCCTCCCTGCTCCCATACTCTTGTTTCTCTGTAGGAGTGAGGATGGAGAAA
This sequence comes from Florisuga fusca, assembly GCA_038090715.1. Taxonomy (NCBI): domain Eukaryota; kingdom Metazoa; phylum Chordata; class Aves; order Apodiformes; family Trochilidae; genus Florisuga; species Florisuga fusca. The sequence goes on along the minus strand of JAAWXA010000003.1, from coordinate 62,192,175 downwards.
GTATCCAGGGCTGGAGGTACAGCAGGGCATGGGGACCATGCTGGCCCCGTGGGGATGGTGTGCAGACAGTGCTGACAAAGCATCATCACTTGTAACTGAGTTACCAGCACAGGATTTATGACTCGACTGAATTTAGTGCTACCCATATTACTGAAATAAAGCTCACGAAAGAGAATTATTTTGAGTCAGTGGCTGTAAATCAAACAATCCCCAAACTTCCAGGATGTTGGGGGATGAGAAACTCATGTACTTGTACTCACACAGTGGGCTCCTGGGAAAGAAGGTCTGCATTTAATTTGATTTGTCCAATTAATAATAAGTGCATTACAAACTACATATACTTCACTGTTTCCATTTTTTCTCTGTTAAAGATGCTCTGTTTCCACTCTCTCTCCCCTACTTCTCATTTTCTCTTTTCCTATTCATAATATTTATTTTAAAAAATGCCCCTAGCCTTTCAGTTCCATATTCATAGCAAGCAACATTTAGCCCCCCAAAGTGTCTCACAAATATAAATGAAATATTCTACTTTGCTCACATGTATCCACATTGCAAAAGAAAGCTGGCAAAGGTTGAAAAAGAAAATTCTCCAAGATGGATTAGATCAGAAAACTTATATTTTCATAAACTGGATCCAAGAATTAGACCCTTAAATTCATGTTAATTTCATAATTCATACTAACAGCACTTAAATCTGTTTTTCTGGGATGCAGAGTAACAGGCAGCTCCAAAAGAGCTTTTATGGGTCATTTATTCAGATATTTAAATATTAAGTTGGAAGTTTGGTTTTTAGGTCCCCATTTTCACTTTGCAGGAGTGGGTCACTGCTAGCTACTAGCTGAATGGTGGCTGATTCCCAGCCAGCATTGTAACCAGGACCCCATACCCTCACCTCTGTTAAGGGAAGTGTGTACACACTCTATGTAATCTGTCACCTCCTCAGGGCCCTCTGACATTGGCCTTGCATCAACCCCATCTAAAATTAACATCCCATTCCCATTCCTTGCTGCAGCTCTCCGGGAGTGGGCTAGGGGGGGTCCTGCAGAGCTAGGTCACTGCCCCCAGCCCCAAGAGCTCAAGGCCAGGCTGTTTTGGCTGTTCCTTTTATAGACTGGTGCCACTGCTACCCTACATCTCCCTTCTGGGATGAGCCTACAGCTTCCACTGTAGAGTTAAAAATATTTTCCTGTCCCTCATTATTCCCCTCAGCAGGTCAAGGCAGGACTTTGATCTAAAGGGAAAGGCATTCCTAGGGATATGGTTACATAAAACACATGCTAAGAGGGTTCCTCAGCATCAGGATTCATCTTTGCTTAGTGAGTTTTAATGACCTGCACATGACGAGGGTGCGGCAGGAAAGATGCAAGCCTGTAGTAAGATTCTGTTTGATATGGTAAACCTATAAATCATAACCAAAATGGGGCCTCTCCTTGGCATTCTGTGCTTCTTTCCTTGGCTGTTTTCTGGTCAGAAGACATCTACCTTGATGTTTGTTTTCACTCAAAGTGGCTTATAGGTCATCCAGTGCATGGAAAATGTGTGGCCTGGGACAATTTCACAGCTCCTACAGCCCTGTGAGCTCCTGGTAATGTCAGCTCATTGGACAAATGACCTTTTTTACTGTTTGGTGTTTTGGCAGCCACCCATCCCCATGGACTCAAGGCAAAGGATGCTGCTGGATCTCCCAGTCTTCCTTCATTCAGCACAGGGAATGTCTTTGTGACCAAGTGGAGATGACTTCATCACCTCCACCCTGCTTATGTGTTGCTTTATATCAGACAAAAATATAATAAGCCATCTTTCATTGATTGCCATAATAATGAGCTTTATAGCTTCTCATCTTGACAAAACAAGGAAAGGGAACATTTTTTAAGGTGCTTCTGAAAAGTTGATGAAGTTAATTAGAGCTGGAGCTGTGTTTCTTTTAGGTGAGTTCCTTAGGGGTTTGTCCCGTTTACTTAGGTCTGTTCTTCCTGAGGGTTTTGCTAAATGTCTTTGGTTTAAAGCTCTCTCTTTTGGTTGTGGCAGCTACGGGTGAGTCAAAGCTCTTGGAAGAACTGGTGTTTATTCTTTTTTGGAGGGGGCTTGTAGACTCTTCTGCCGTTTCAGCACCTTAGGTTTTCTATTTTCTTGAGTGTTTTTGGAACATGGTAGAGAGTTGAAGAGGTAAAAGCAGCTTCTGTAGAAAGAGTTACATCAACTTATTCTGCTGGTCATCACCAGCCATGAGCTGTGGTCCATCTCAGCCCAAGGTTCAGCTGCACTGACTTCAGCAGCTGGGGCTGATTACAGCTACGGCAGACCAAAGGGAAGAAATAAAGACATATTAGCTCTGATTCTTGTTCCACCAACATGGGCTATAAATCAGAGGGTTCCCCATTAAAGTCAGAGGTGTCACACAGGTGTGAGCAGTGCCTCCCTGCAGCCAACCACACTGACCTCCCTGCAATCCCAGTGGCTATTTTTCACACAGGTGTCATCACATAGCCCATTAAGCCTTGCCGGGTGAGTGGAGAGCAGTTTTTCTCCAGAAAGGCTGCTAGCAAAGCACAGCTCTGCTGGGTCTCCCCATGCATCCCAGCTGAGCTGGGCATCACGCGGCGGCTGCTCAGGGGCTGCTCTGGGCTCCCAGTGCCACTTTCTGCAGGCAGTTCAATGGTGAAGAAGCAGAGAAATAAGGTACAGGAGGTACCAAACTGGTTGTCAGGAGGCAGAAACCCCTCTGAGCAAGAGCTGATGCTGGCCCCCAAGCTGCCACCAGGAATTAAAAAAAAAAAAGCAGCCCTGATAGATGAGTAAGTAGGAGGAAACTTGTGTAAAATCAAGACTGAGGGTGAGGTCCTGCCTGCCCATCACCCTTCACCAACCACTGAAGGGTTGAAAGCCACCACTGCTGTTCCTCTCGTTCTCACCTCTTGTATTTGTATGGCCCTTCCCACCCCAGTTGAAAGTGCATCTTCCCCCACCTCTGCCTCTCTTGCTTGGGCTTGAGACCAATGCTCTGGCTGAGCCAAATAACTGAAATCCTTCCACTGCTCGGCCAGCCAGCAGATGCAAGGAAGGCTCTGCAAACAGCATCTTCAGAGAGACAAATAGATGGCCAGGTGTTGAAGACCCTCTCTCAGGGAATTCAAGGCTACACCGTGAAATTAATGACTCCCACTCCTCAGGAGGAGCCACGGCCACAGGATACCTGAGCAAGGTTGGAGCCCCATCCCACCAACCCACCTCAGAGCTCCTGAACATCTTCATGCTATAGCAGAGCACTTGGAGGAGTGATGAGCTTATGGTCTTACACTTCTGCCTCTGGTTAAATATGGTCTACACCAAGCATGAACAGGTGGCCTCTGAATGCTCTGTACCTCAGGCCTGGCAGACAGACACCAAGGGCAGGGCTCAAAATCTCTCAGTCTGCAGGGGGTCACTCAACATAGACAGTGTATTTTGGAGGAATGTGGTAAACCCTAGGACGAAGGAGGGATGGCATCTTGCCCTCTGGTTACAGACATCTTAACCAGAAAAATATTTTCCCAAATGAAATCCTCTAGTGAATTCAGTTTCAGCTTTATGCTTAATTACAGGATGATGTGAGGGCATAAATCCTGGCAAATTTGCTCTTTGTCAGAACTGTGCTTTTAAAATAACTTATTAATGACAAGACTGGACAGATTGGAATTAAAACAGGGGAAAAAAAATCAGGGTCTTTATTGCCCCCAGTTTTGATTTCCCAGTGGGCAGGACTGGAGGAGAACAAGTTTGCAATGTGCTATATGTCAAGATGTTTTGGTCTGTATCAGGCAGATGATGGTGTGATGAACTCGTGGCTGGCAGCACCTTCTCCAGGACCTGTATGCCTCCTGTCTGCAGGCCCCAGCAGCACCAAGGTGGATGAAGAAATCAGAATCAGTACCCTTTTTGTTCCAAAGCTAGAGAAAACTCACTGATAACACAGAAACGCAAAATCAAATGGTATGTAGAGCTTCCACATATGAGGCATGTCAGAGATGGCATCTACAGTCAGGAGATGTAATCCTTTTGTTTCATTGCAGTTTCCACATGAGGAAATATACCTACAGAGACTGATGTCAGAAGAAAATATTTCAGGTAATTCCATGGAGCTGCATGTGAAGAATGAAGTTTCCCAACAAGAACAAAAGCATGAGAACCTGCTCTCAACCTAATGTATGGCGCAAAATGGTCTGCAAGTGATCGAGACTGTGAAAGAGCCTTTCAGTCTGGAGATGGAACCCCTGACCAGCAAAGACCTACAGACAGACCAGCTCACTACCCCGGCTCTCAGATGTAGTAGGAGAAAATGTTGCTTCCTACAGGGTTTATTGTCAAAATGTCCTTCCCATCTGCTAGCAAAATATAGCTAGCTCTGCATTTTGCAGTAATACAGACTCTTTGCTTAGAGTCATCTCACCCACATTTAAGCACTTAATTTGGGCATCTGAAATTAGGTTTTCCTGATTTCCTCTGCAGGTGTCCTCCCTACCCCTCTTTGCTGTTGATAAGGCAGCCAGAGTGGGAACTGTTCCTGGTGGTGTCCCAGCAGGTCCATGAAAACCTGTTTTTTCAGGTTTTCAGGAAGGTTCATCTGCCTCCACGGAGCACTCCCACATCTCACAGCTTTTAGGACTGAACGGTGCATAGAGTGAGTTTGTGAACTGCTCCAAGCCATGAGGACAAGTAGTGTTGAGTAGTGTGTTGGTGAGGTTCAAAAAACTCTGTCCCCATCATAAAATGTGTTCTGACCTTCTCTAACTCATGAAGCAACATCTGAGGGCCTATTACAAACTGTAGGACATTGAGCAACTCTGAGGAGTTACCCTGAGGAGTTACTCTGATGAGAAGGCTGCAGCAACCCCCGCAGCCCTGGCAGAGAGAGTACATGGCAGGGAATGACAGACACTTCTGCACAGAGGTCAGTAAGACCCAAATACATTTTCTTTAAAGTCACTTTCTGCTTTTTATTCTGGTAGCAGCCTATTATCAGGCTGCCTGCTGAAGGTAACTGGAATGCACAGTTGCAGGCTTTGAGTACATGTCAGTTACATGACACATTGTCCTTCCCTGTAGAAAACATCACAGTAACTCGTTTGCAATCTGGAGCCTTGGTACCCGTGCTGTAGCAGTTCCTGGCACAGCAAAACACAAACCACAGCCACTGGAGAGCCTGTGCAGATTCCTTACATGAGGCGTAATGGAAACAGGTGACATTTAAACAGTACACTTAACCATTTGTCTAGTCCCCATTAGGGTTCTGTAGGTCTCCTTTATTTAAAGAATAAATTTCTGACACTTAAAAAAAGTTAAACAACTGTGTTGGGAAGCTTTAACATAAAACAGCCTCAACTCTGTTCTTCATCTTGAGAAAATTGTTCAAATTACTATTAAAATGTCTCTTGAGAATATGGAATGTTTGGATTAAATGCTATATTTACTTTCTAAAAAATGGATGTAAACTACAAAATAGGATCTAAATATACAAACATGTGGAAAATGCACACACACACACAAACAATTCAACAACAGATGCAACACATCTCTAAAAGAAAACTGCAGTCATTTCTTGCACCCTTGTTTTGCTAAATGCAAGGACAGCTCCTGGGTGACAAACAGAGCTAACAATGTTGGACAGAAAGTATTTTGTCTGTGTGATTTTCCCTGGGATTCCTGCATTTACTGTGTGCTTGGAGACTGCAAGGAAGACGGAGGCATTCCATCATTTTGTGTAAGGCATATGTGGTGTCAGCAAGTCTGTCTAACTCCGGGTGTTTATTTTCCCCTTTAAACCACCACCACATCTTTCTGGCCATATGCTGGAACCTCCTGTAGTGTCCAAGGTTTATTAAAGGGTAACATCTGCTCCCCCAGTGCCAGGGTACCTCAGACAATCTTTTGGGTAGAAACTAGACTGATCTGTGATTTTTAATTGGTTAGCAGTTTGGTTTTGATATCCCTTTTTGTTACTGATGGATACAAAAAAATTCCTTAACACTATGTAACGCTAAATATCACCTAAACAAAGCACAAAGTTTTGTTTGAAGCATGTGCATCCTGTCTGTATTGTTATTGATCATGTGTTTTAGCTGTCTAGCACCACACTGAGGTCCTCCATAGAATGTTTAAAAGTTAAAGGTCATAGGATCACAGGACGACTCAGGTAGGAAGGGACTTCAGGAGTGCATCCTCCTGTTTCTCCTTACTGGACACATTCTTCACTGGTTCCCTTTGCTTCTCTTGTTCTTCTCACTCCTTCACTTCTATAAACTGCCTCTTAACCATCTACACCTTTCCCAGTGGTGAGCTGGGCCTCTGGTTTGCAGCAAATGAACAAGCCCTCCAGGAGAAGATGCCCAAGTGTCTCCCCCAGTCAGCAATAAGAAATAGGTTGAATCAAGGGTTTCCCAGGTAAAGCTTAGTCTGTTATACATCTGCAGTCAGTTAGATTGACTTCAATCTTTTCTTGTTTGTTTTCTTTTCTCTTCTTTTCTACACCACATTGCTTTTTTAACTTACCTCTTTAGGTATCTAATGTGTTTGTGGGACCAAGTTTTTAGGACACATAGTAACATGATCTTGACTTTCAAACATTGCTTATATTTATCTGGGTCAGTATTCTTTACAATCAATTTTTCTGATAAATATTTTCAGTTTTTGGAAACTGTCCCTTCTGAATGTTGATTGTCCTTCCTTCTTTGGCCAGGGGTAATGAGAAACCAAGACTGTGTTCAGCTGTTACTCAAAAAAAAAAGTGATGTACTGGGTGAACTGATGGCCCTGCTCAAGACCTGTGAGTTGGACCCAGGTGCCACTGGACTCTCCTTCATCTAGATGCTTAATTGTTTCCATACAAGCAAGTAAGGCTCTACATGTTTAGTTTTGGTGATTTGTCAGTTTAATTTTGGAGGTGAGTGCAGGAGACAGGAAGGTGACAGCTGAGAGCATGCTGGCAGCAGTACCCAGCAGGGCAAAAATATTGCTGCAGCAGCAGAGAATGACGTTCACTCCCCAGCTCTCCACCACACTCTGGGGACACAGCCCCTGTGGCGACGACAGAAGGAAGGCAGGAAGGGTCCTGGGAGGCAGGAGGGCTCTGCAGAGGGACCTGGACAGACTGGAGAGTTGGGCTGATTCCAATGGGATGAGGTTCAACACAGCCAAGTGCCGGGTCCTGCACTTTGGCCACAACAACCCCATGGGGAGCTCCAGGCTGGGCACAGAGTGGCTGAGAGCAGCCAGGCAGAAAGGGACCTGGGAGTCTGGATTGACAAGAAGCTGAACATGAGCCAGCAGTGTGCCCAGGTGGCCAAGAAGGCCAATGGCATCCTGGCCTGTATCAGGAACAGCATGGCCAGCAGGTCCAAGGAGGTGATTCTTCCCCTGTACTCAGCCCTGGTGAGGCCACACCTCGAGTACTGTGTCCAGTTCTGGGCCCCTCAGGTCAGGAAGGAGATTGAGGTGCTGGAGCAGGTCCAGAGAAGAGCAAGGAGGCTGTGAAGAGACTCGAGCAGAGATCCTATGAGGAGAGGCTGAGGGAGCTGGGGCTGTTCAGTTGGGGCTGGGACCTCATCATTCTCTACAACTCCCTGAAAGGAGGTTGTAGCCAGGTGGGGGTTGGTCTCTTTTCCCAGGCAGCTACCAGCAAGACAAGAGGGCATGGTCTTAAGTTGTGCCAGGGGAAGTTTAGGTTGGATATTAGGAAGAATTTCTTTAAGGAGAGGGTGATCAGGCATTGGAATGGGCTGCCCAGGGAAGTAGTGGATTCTCTGTCCCTGGAGATATTTAAAAAGAGACTGGATGTGGCACTCAGTGCCATGGTCTAGTAACCGCAGCGGTAGTGGATCAAGGGTTGGACTTGATGATCTCTGAGGTCCCTTCCAACCCAGCCAATTCTGTGATTCTATGATTCTGGGACTGGTAGCACTCGATGTTTATAGTTACTGCTGGAGACTGGTGTGCAAAACCAAGGCCACTGCTCAGCTCTGAGGAACATTTTGCCCTCTGGAAGGAGAAAAGGAGTAAAGAGGTCACACCTGCAACCCTAGGTGATTTAATTCCAGTTAGTAATTTTTTCCCCTATTTATCATTACTGCTTCATTAAAACTGTGTAGTTTAGTTTCCAACCCATAAGTCTCCCTTATTCTCTCTCCTTTCTTTATCAGGAAAGAGAGAGGGATTAATAGAGAGCATCTGTTACTCAGTTTAATTGCTGGGACAGTGTTAAACCTTGACAGATTTTAGTGGCACCCAACATGGGGCTTGAGCTAATTAGGTCAAGCCCAGTTCAAATTTTGACTAATTTGCCTGAATAGTTTGAATTCCAACTCCAGTGGGAGGATACCAGTCTGGCTTTGCTGAGTGGGAATCTTTCTTTGGAAATTTCACAGGGTTGGAGATTAAACCAGTCGTGCCATACCTTTGGTATTCAGGGTATGTGGTATGTGTCTTTTTAGCAAGGATTAGTGTTAATATGTGGTTTATTTTGAGTAAGCGCTGCTTGAGAAGAGTAGTTGTGATATGGTCTGCAGTAGTAATATACGGTGCAGTGGTGTTTCATACAAGGATTAAAAACTTGTTGGTAATCACATTTTCAGCTTTCACTTGAGGAAATACACCACTCTTGGGCTGAGTTCACCAGATTCTAGTCAAAATGGCAATATGATTATTATAGCTTTGAATCTCCTGCTTGCTGTAGTCAATGTTTCTCAGAGGTGTGTATGTATTCTCATATATTGGTGAGGAGTAAGACAACTACAATGAGGGGAATGAGCTCACCTCATACAGAGATCCCCCCCCCCACTTCTGCCTCCGCAGCCGCTTCTCGCCCCCCCTCCCCCCCCCCACTTCTGCCTCCGCAGCCGCTTCTCGCCCCCCCTCACGCAAGGGCACAACTTGGGTACAGCCAGCGAGCATCCCCAGCGTGTCTGCTACAGCTGCAGCTGCTGCCTCTGCCCCCACAGACACTGCTGCTGCTGCTCAGAACCCGAGCCCTGCTGCTGGTACTGCTGCAGACACCACAGCCTCTCCCCCTCAGCCCACACAGTCACTCGTGGACCCTGTGACTAGGAGAAAAGCAAAACAATGGACATCAGAAATTAGCCTTAACCCTTCAAAGTCTGAACAAGACAAACAGGTAATAGAGGAGACAGAGGATACTGCCTCTCCTTGTAGAGCAGCTAAAGCATAATAAATGGCAAATAAAGTGTTATATAACACAATTCTAAGAACAAATAAAACAACATTATGACCAGAGACTGTCAAATTAATACAATCCTTGCTGATCATGAAATTGTAGACAAGCAGTCAAAAACTTTCAGAAGTTAACCCTATTAGCTACAATAAAAGGTAAATCCAAATTTCTGNCAAATTAAGTGCTTAAATGTGGGTGAGATGACTCTAAGCAAAGAGTCTGTATTACTGCAAAATGCAGAGCTAGCTATATTTTGCTAGCAGATGGGAAGGACATTTTGACAATAAACCCTGTAGGAAGCAACATTTTCTCCTACTACATCTGAGAGCCGGGGTAGTGAGCT